>CM075989.1:20542890-20603412 GCA_038087875.1 Malacoraja senta
GAAACAGGCCCTTCAGCCCACCGAGTCCGCACCGACCAGCCATCCCGCACATTAACACACTTGGGGCAATTTACACATTATAATAAGTGTACAAACCCAAGCCAATTAACCTACAGTTCAGTCTGAAGAATGGTTTCGACCCGAAAAGTTGCCTATTTCCTTCGCTCCATAGATGCTGCCTCACCCGCTGAGATTCTCCAGCACTTTTGTCTACCTCCAATTAACCTACAAACCTGTGCGTCTTTGGAGTTTAGTTTAGTTTAGAGATACAGTGTGGAAACAGGCCCTTTGGCCTACTGAGTCCGTGCCGATCAGCGATCCCCGCATATTAACACTATCCTACACACACTAGGGACAATTTTTTTTACATTAGCCAAGCCAATTTACCTACAGACCTGTATGTCTTTGGAGTGTGGGAGGAAACTGAAGATCTCGGAGAAAACCCACGCAGTCACGGGGAGAACGTACAAACTCTTTACAGACAGCACCCGTAGTCGGGATTGAACCCGGGTCTCTGGCGCTGCAAACGCTGTAAGGCAGCAACTCTACCGCTGTACCGCCCTATGTTGTACAAAACGACCAAGTATATTTGCCTAATTTTCATTTTTCAATGTAACTAGATTCCCATTGTCTGCCCAAAAATAAAATCAGTGCAGAATTTAAAATGAAGATTTGTTTATTATTATGGGGTTATCACTTGGATCATTTTACTTAATCTTACCAAAATGCTTGAATCTGGAAAGATTTTCATTGGAACAACCTCTAAGAGTATGTTGTACACATTGTACTTTATTTGTGATGCTTTCAAGTTACAATACAATACAATACCGTTTATTGTCATTTGAACCTCAAATGAAGTTCAAACGAAATTTGGTTTCTGCAGTCATACAACAAGAAAAGAACCAAGACCCACACCAACACAATTTACACAAACATCCATCACAGTGAATCTCCTCCTCACTTTGATGGAAGGCAAAGTCTTGTCTCTCCCCTGCTCTCCATTCTTCTCCAGATGTCAAAGCCCCCGGCGGGCGATGGCAAGTCCCGCGGCCATTAGGGCCGCGCCAGGCGATGTAAGGCCCTGCCCGGGTCTTGATGTTGGAGCCCCCGGCGGGCTCTGGCAAGTCCCGCGGCCATTTAAGCCTCGCCGGGCGTTGTAAGGCCCCGCTCCGGGTCGCCTTCAACCCCGCAATTCATAATCCCACATTGACGCACCATTACCAGTCATACTGCAAGGGAGTAGGGTGAAGGTATATGTGTGTGTGTGTGAACAACCTCTTCAGTCCCAGACCAAGACTGGAAGTGCAACATTTGTGATTGCTATTGCTGGACATGTTTTCATCTCTGAAGTGGACAAGTTCATGAAACTTGACAAATCTACCTTCACTCTGTGCTGAAAACCCAGTCACAAACAATGCCGTGCCATTGTACTCAACAACCATATCTGCTTGTTGAGGTTTTGTGTTCTTGAGTGTTTGATTTTTATTTAATCTCTCTGTCCCGTTAAACTAAATAGATTAGTAATTTGGAAATTAGTGTCTAAATTCTGGAATTTTTAGTTGCATAATAACTAATATGTAATAGCACATTTCTCAGAAGACCATAAAGAGATCTGACAGAGATTTTAAATGCAGGGCACATTTAGAGGAATCTGTTGGCTAAATTGAAAGTCTTAAACACATCACACCACCCACAACAATTTACAGTATTTCCTGTCCATTAGTAGATAAACACTCTACAACAATGCAGCTTTCCTCTCATATGTTACCCACCATGGATCTTTGGTCTAAATTGTTTTCGAGTCACCACCAACATTTTAAAAGAACTCAATGGGCTTATTTTCTGTTCACGGGAGATTGCTGGGAGGAATCGACTGCAGTTTTTTGCCTCGGTAACTACGGTTAGTCATTGGCGGTGAAGCACGCAGAGATCTCCTCACAAAGTGAATGTGAACTCCTTTCTTTTCGCTCTTACTCATTCCTCCTCTGAGAATTACTCCTCCTCTGCGATTAGCTGACTTCAAATGTGGGAGCACATTTTATCTTAAGCTGGCAGTCAGTTCAGTATAACCCAGGGGTTGGTTCGGAAGTTCTATGGGTGAAGGGAAGCTGAAGTAAGACTTTCCATCGAGGGGTTCGTTGTGGGTGCTTGTAGGTAGTTGGGGGTGGGATACAGGTTGAGTTTGGAAGGGGAGAGTCAACATGGTCAGTGGGATGGGATCTGCAGTTGATGTTGCAAAAATATCTCGTCAATATTGTGGATGAAGTCTGTGTATCAGATGGCAAGGAGAGGATTTTATTAAGGAGAAAAAACATGTTATTATGTTAGCAGGTGCTTTTGTAAGTACTTGTGTTGTTTAGCTTAGAGATACAGCGTGGAAACAGGCTCCGCAGGCCACCGACCAGCGATCCTCGCACACTAACACTATCCTACACACATGAGGGACAATTTACAATTTTTACCGAGCCAATTGGCCTAAAAAACCTGTACGTCGTTGGAGTGTGGGGGCAGAACCAGAGATCCCGATGAAAAGAAACACGGTCGCAGAGAGAATGTACAGACTCCATACAGTCAGCACCCATGGTCAGGATTGAACCTGGGTCTCTGGAGCTGAAAGGCAGCAACTTAACCGCTGCACCACTGTGCCGCCCTTTCTGTTTTATGTTGAAATCTGATTGTATAATGTTGACTTGAAGGTGCAGGAACATTCAGGAGATCTGAATACCACATTATTGCTTTGTTTACTTAGATGGTGGCAACCCATTTTGCCTAACTCAATAAGTAGTGAATACCTACTTTTCCTTTACAAATATGTTATTCTATCATTTTAATAAATACTCTAAACAGGTAGGGTCACTGGAAATTATGGTAAGTTTCCACATATTCCCTGTTAATTATTTTTAAAATGACATATTTCTGGAAAACAACAACTGCAGAAAATATTATATTGTAAATTAGGTTGCCAATGCCTTCTGCAAAGTATTATCAAGACAAAAGCTTGATGATTGCTGTAAGCATGGTGACAATAGTGAAATAAAATTACAATGGAACTCTTTTCAAAAGGAGCGAGTGTGTGATCAGTGAATGTAATGACTGTTATTAAACAGGGTTAGTGGGATGGATGCTGTTAATCATTGCAGTCCAAAGATTTTACTTTTACTTAGATATATTTAATTGAAAACTTGTGAATCTTGAATTGAAGATTGCAGTCCCAAAGTCAATAAATGCACAGCGACGCAGCTAGAAAAGCCTGATCTATGGTGCTGAATGTGTGGAGTTTGCATGTTCTGTCTGCGACCACATGGCGGTTTTCTTCCGGTATCCTCCTGTATTCCGAAAGGTAGCAGGTTAAGTGGTTACTGTAAACATAATTTCAGTGTGTATATGAGTGGTAGAATTGGGGAGATGTCAGAGATAATGGGTTACAGGAGAAATCGGGGGTGGAATAGGATTGTTCTGTGAGTTGACATAGACTCTATGGACTGGCCTGCCTTCTACGTAATTTGGAAGCGAATGTGGATTATGTTTGCTGCAGGTCGTATTGTACCCAGGCTTTGGGTTTACAACCCCTCTTCCCCTCTCAACTACTGAGCTGCTTCCATACCTGCAATAACCTTCAGTGCTGAATGGCTGGAGGAGCAGCCTGCAAGCGCTAGTGTGGCGAATCCCTCAAGCTGTCAAAAGCTTGCACATCATTCATAAGTGATCAATCTTTCCTATCCATATACCTATCCAAATATTGTTTGAAGCGAAAGGTGTGGCGCAGCGGTAAAGTTGCTGCCTCACAGCACCAGAGACCCGGGTTTGATCCTGACCTCGTGTACCGTCTGTGGAGTTTGCACGTTCTCCCTGTGACCGCGTGGGTTTTCTCCGGGTGCTCTGGTTTCCTCCCACATCCCAAAGATGTGCAGCTTTTATAGGTTAATTGCCTCTATAGGTTAATTGTCTCTAAATTACTCATTGTGTGTCATAAAGTGGATGGGGAAAATGGGATAACATAGAACCAATGAGAATGGGTGATCAATGGACGGCATGCACTCAAAGCCAAAGGGCCGGTTTCGGTGGTGTGGCTCTATAACTAAACCTTGTGGAATTTTTCTAATTCAGAAACACTGAGTCTATTTTTGTCTTTGGAATGTGGGAGGAAACCAGAGCACCTGGAGGAAACCCACCAAGTCCCAGGGAGAACGTGCAAACTCCACACAGACAGCACTTGAGGTCGGGATCACATCCAGGTCTCTGGTTCTGAGGCAGTAGACGAGCCACCCGATGTGCCACTGTGCTGCCTGCCCTTTGTGCATCAAAATATATTTGTTTAGTTTTAGTTTAGATGTACAGTGCGGAAACAGGCCCTTCGGCCCACTGAGTCTGCGCCGACCAGCAATCCCCGCACATTAACACTATCCTACACACACTAGACAAAATTTACACTTATACCAAGCCAATTAACCTACACACATGTATGTCTTTGGAGTGTGGGAGGAAACCGAAGGTCTCGGAGAAAAGCCACGCGGTCACGGGGAGAACTGTATAGACAGCACCTGTATTCGGGATTGAACTCGGTTCTTTGGCACTGCAAGAGCTGTAAGGCAGTAACTCTACCTCTGCGCCACTGTGCCACCCTGATATAGATAGGAAAGGTTGAGAGGACTCTGGGCTAAATGCAGGCACAGTGTATGAGCATGGATGGTTATTTGTCTGAAGGACCAGTTTCTGCATGAACTGATGATTCTATGATGAATGGTTTCAGGACTGCAATGGAATAGGGCAGTAGACATTGACATTTCACAATATAGTGGGTATGAGAAGAATTGAAGAGGGTGGTTATTTTTGCAGTAAGTGATTCAGCACTTTACTCTGCAAAACGAATGAACGGTTCTCCAGAACAAGTCAGGGTGATGAAATACTCTTCACTTGCCCACATGAGAACAACTCCAAAAATGCTTGAGTTTACTCAGGAAGAAAACTTGACTTCCATCAAATACACTCTTCTAAATATTTGCTGTCTCCGCTGTGATGGTACAGGTAGGCAGTGACTGTACGCATGTGAAAGATGAACAGCAATTTTCCAGGGTTTTTTCGGCGAGGTTTAGAGGGATATGGATGAAACACAGGCAAATGAGACGAGCTTAGATGGAGCATCTCAGTCAACATGGACGCGCAGGGCTGAAGGGTCTCTTTCCATGCTGTATTTTATGACTACAAGCACATCTTTAAACCGTGACCTCTACAAAATATGGATCCTCTGACAGCTGCAAGACTGCTGCGAACGCGCACATTATCCTGATTTGACCATTTATTTTGCTTACTTCATTGGGTCAGTATAAATGCATCTCCTGTGTTGCACGAGCGAAGCACTTCATTGCAAGGGATTCCAGCCATTCACAAAAAAATTGTGTATTGCAATATTGCCAAAGACAATTAGGGATGGTTACTAAATTCTTTCTTTGCCAGCAACTCTTCCTGCTCAATAGTGGAAGTAGGCATTAGGGGGCTAATGGATTTCAAAAGGAGTAAAACCTAAAATTGTTGTACAAAATCATGAGAGGAATAGATCGGGTAAATGCACAGTCACTTGGTCAGAGTAGGGGAATTGAGAAGCAGAGGGCATAGGCTTAAGGTGAGAGGGGGGGGGGGGGATAGGGGATATTTAATAGGAACCTGAGGGATAACTTTTTCACAAAAAGGGTGGTGGGTGTATGGCACGAGCTGCCAAGGGTGGTAGATGAGGTAGGGACTATCGCAGTGTTTAAGAAACAAATTTCGACAGATACATGGATAGGATAGATTTGGAGGGGTATGGGCCAAACGGGCAGGACTATTGTAGATGTGACATGTTGGTCGGCGTGGGCAAGCTGGGCCAAAGGGCCTGTTTTTATTCAGCATGACTATTCTGTCATTACCAGATAAATACGTAATCCCTCGGGTGCAGTTGCTCATTCCAATTCACTCTTAGCAAAACTGTCTCTTGTACTCTGACCTCATCCACTCGAGACAGATTGAGTTTCTTATTTCATTCCAGCAGTAACGCGGATGACAACCCTGCCTTGGAACAAAAGCTGCAGATGCTGGAAACCCGAAACAAAAATAGAAAATGCCACAATCGCGCGGCTAGTCGGGCAGCATTTGTGGAGAGTAAAACAGTCTGAATGAAGGCTCTCTGATTCTGTTGTTTTTTTCTTCCCCAGATGCTGACTAACCTGCTGAGTATTTTCTGTTTCTATTTACAACCCTTTTTTTTTAAAATTTGTTTTAGTTGAACCATGTACAAATAGCACTGTTTCCCATTTATCTCTTAGCGGCTGCATTCCCTATTCGATAATCTTGTAGATGATTATGTTTACAGGGGCTATTTGAAATTGCAATTAGTACTAGTGTCTTGTATGTGATTGTCAGCATAAGAATAGGACTAGAAAGTGTGGAAAAAGCACACTTCCAGATTCAGGGACAGTTTCTTCCCAGCTGTTATCAGGCTACTGAACCATCCTACCAACAACTAGAGAACAGCCCTGAGCTACTATCTACCTGATTGGAGACCCTCAGACCATCTTTGATCGGACTTTATCTTGCACTAAACATTATTCCCTTTATCCTGTATTTATACACTGTGGACGTAAAGATTTTCTCCTTATCACATTTGTATTAAAATAAATTTGAAGGCATCTTGGTCAGCATGGACAAGTTGGGCCAAAGGGCTTCTCTCCTTGCTGTATATGACTAAAATCATCTACACTGTTTAAATAGATCTTAATTAATAGTATGGGAGAAATCTCCACAAAGAATGTATTGATGTGAATCTTTGTTACATTTGCAAATGCGATCAAGTCAACCACAGTAAATGTTTTATTTAATAATGACCTCCTTAGTGTTTAGATTTTAAATTCTCTTGGATTACTTTTCTTGCTGTGTGCGACTATAACATAATATTCTACAATACCAGTTTAAAAAAAAAATCCAGATTTTATGGGTTTCAATTTTGAATGTTAAATTATTGCTCATAATGTAGAAATTTAGAGATTGTACATTGGAAGGAATGAGTCCAAGTACAGTCGTCATCTTAGTTCTCATGGATGGTAATGACTCCTCCTGTCAAGGAGAACAATCCAATTCAAGCTTCTGTCCAAGAGCTTGCTGATGAGGCTTGCTGATGCTCTTGATTAGCTCCGTGCTCAATAACCTCCAGTGATGTCACACATACTCCCATTGTATAAAACGCGTTATCAATCTTGCTCAGTTTATTGTCACATGTTGCGTGCTGTCCACTCAGCGGAAGGACAATACATGATGAGCCGCCCACAGTGTACAGATGCACAATAAGGGAATAACGTTTAGTGCAAGGTAAAGCCAGCAAAGTCCTGAACTTTTACGGTTAAAAGATGTGACAGCATTATTGCAAACAATAATCTTTAAATCTCACATAAACCATAGTTATCAATTAAATTGCTCTGCCCCCCCCCCTTCCCAAATCATTTATTTAGCATGCTGATTAAGATAACATAATTTCATATTGATATATTTGACTGTGGGATTCTGCTGTTTTGTTCTGGGGCCTTTGGAAAAATATATTACCATTTGGGCGAATCATTTTTATGATGTAATAAATCATAAGTTCACACAAATATATTATGTAATGAATGTGCAGCCCTCTTTTGCCTGATTTTCATCAAACCCAGCTTAGGAGTTTACACTGACAATTGGTTCTTGGCTCAGTGCCTTAGAACCCATTGAAGCATAAATCCTAGTAATAAAATAATTCTGCTGTTGGGAAAGCTGGTTTGGTTTGCGATTCATTGAGAAGTGTAGTCTTATTTCTATGGAGTGCGAGTACGCTGGTTTCGAGATCTGGTTTTCATTCGTGGGGTTGACATTTTTAGACCACCCGACGGTTGTAACTAACATTTCTAAAGTGTGGCTTCGGGGAGACCTTAAAAACGGCAGAGAAAAATGTTGCCGTGTGAGTGAGGGGCTTGCCTGAAAAGCCCCACTGTGTGGACTTTGACAAGCTGTGACTTTGCTGATGCAGGTGAAATAGAAGAGCACGGCAATGGTTTCTCAGCTGTTTGACCACTAGTAAGCCATCAATAGCGCTCCTTACAGCTGTCGCCATTTTTCAAATGGGGGTGAGGTGTCTGCTGGCCAGAGGCATTTGGTGTTTCACTCAGCCCCGTGATAGACTGCAAACAGTTGGTTTGAGCGAGTCCATCACACAACAGTTGTTTTGCAACCCCTCGTGACTGGGAGGGTCGACGGATTCAAAGTGTTTCGGATTTACTCCTGACTACGTTCATTTAGGTAAAAATCGTGTTTCTTTCAAGGCTGTGTATGTTGACCGATATTCTTTTTAAATAGGGAAAATAATCTGGTGAGTGTTTCGCGTTGGGACTTAAAAATATATATATAATGCTAATGTAGGTAAACACACTACTTACTGTACAGAATTCAATCTTAAACTGCTAGTTTGTTTAGTCATAGAAATGTGTCTTTCTTTGGGGTTTTATAACTGCTTATATTTCCACATTTTCCTTAGCTGTACATGACTTTGTTTCAGTGGGAAGAGTGAGGTTTTGAACCCAAGGTTCTGGCTCTGTTGTTAGGTCTCTTAATTGTAGTAAGATTGCAAGGATTTTTTTGTTGTTGTGAATGACAACATCTTGAGAAGAGAAATGTAACTAATGCATAATCTGACTTTCTCCTTTTTTTATATCACAACATTTTTAATCGTAAGTTATCAATGGTATCACAATTTATAAAAAAAACAATGTGAATATAAATGCGACTGGGCATACGAAACAGAGTAAAAATGCTTTTATTCTAGGTGTGTTTTGACAACATGAAGAAATAATGGCCTTATCTCTCTTTGGCAGTTTTTCATGGTGATATTAAACCTTTATTTACTTGTACATTAGCAGAAATTGGTGGAAATTATGCCTATTGAACTTGCAAGATATATCTCAACTGCACAAAGAAAGTAAAGCAGGGTGGGAACGATGTGTGAAAAGAAATTTTAATAAAATTGATCATTGATTCCCATTTGGGTTTCTTAAAGTATTCATCTCATTTTATTGTTGGGGTTAGATTATTAATTAGAGAAGAACTTCTCAACATTCACTCAGTTTTGTCTTATTATTTTCACTCCTTTCTCACGTTTCTTAGATTATTGGAACTTTAACAAAGGTGGCCAGTTGCTTGAAACAAATCTACCATTGACAGATTATTTGCTGCTTTAAAAAAAAAGAATATAAATATTGAAAGCACTTATTTTTAACTGATTTTATATTTTTGCAGTTCCTTTTAAAGATGCCTTTAACCTTTTTGTTGCATTGTTTTGTTACATTGTTGTTCGTGACTCAAGGTACGATAAGAATTTGTAACTGTATATCATCTCTTAGCATGGTAGATCGTCACAAAAGTGTGAGCAAATAAGATCTGACACTGGATCACAGAGATGTTTGAAGAGATTACCAAAATCTTGGTTGTTGCTCAAGTTTCAGTCTATTTTGATAAAAAATGTTCCAACTTGAATCTTTTGAGAAGAAATCTGAATTTAAATAATAATGCATTCTGACTATTAGAAGGGGAACCTGGATAGATTGTACTCTGTTGACATTTAAAATCTAATGTTATTATTGTTATGAATGTGGTAATAATAAAGTTCTGATTGACTTTATCCCTTCATAAAGTGTATTAAGGAGAGACTTTGTTTTTTGCTATATTAGTATTAACTTATTTCAGAAAGCTGTGTTTAATTAGAGAACATATCATTGTTTTCTGGTTTTAATTGTAGATTCATTTGTGGCATAGAAATATAAATTTGCATAGAAATATCAATTTCTTGGATGTTTAGAATACTAGCTCATTACAGGGTTTTTTTAAAATGTCAATTTAAGCTTTTTTTTAACGTTTATGGAAGCTTACATTGGAGTGAATTCTGAGCTGTCAGAAAAGCTTGATGTCCAAATGTTCCAATTGAAATGTATGCCTGGCCAAGCATTAAATGTGAACTGCACAATCCAGATAAAACCAGGGCTCGCACAGTGGCGCAGCGGTAGAATTGCTGCCTCACAGCGCCAGAGATCTGGGTTCGATCTTGATATGAACTTGGTGCTGTGGTCAGTTGGAGAAGGGTGAAGACTAGGCAACTTTGAGATTTACGCCGGGTGGAATTTGGGAGTGGGGGAGAGGCCTCGAGTGACTGTCTTGAGTTGGGTGAAGATTTACCAAAACTGAAAGCTAATAAAACTAACCATTGGATAGAAAGAAGGATGAAGGATTTGGAGGAGGGGGAAAACAGACGGGTGTAATTGGCTGAGTATTGGGCCCAGGATTCTGGACTGGGAAGATGTCGGTGGCAAAGGGCCAATTTTTGTTTGTTTGGAGACTTAATGCTGGTTTTTGTTTGGTTGTGACCCTGACTTCAGAACAGGCAAATGGTATAGGGAGAGTACAGAATAAATTAAGTAAGGGACGTGGCCAATCCGTCAGGTAATGGGAGGACCTAATATAGTTTAGTTTAGGATTAGTTCCAGGATTAGTTTAGTTTATTGTCACATGTGCTGAGGTACAGTGAAATGCTTTTGTTGTGTCCTAGTCAAGTGTTTTATTCTCATGTCCCAGATAGAACAATGAATTTCTTCCTTGCAGCAGCACAACCTAATATGTAAACATAGTACTCTGTAAATAATATAATAAACGAGAGAGAAAAGAAAAAAATAATCAGTGTGTGTGTGTGCATATATATATATACTCACAAATGCACATATACAGTGGCTTTCAAAAGTTTTCATACCCCTTGAACTTTTCCACATTTTGTCACGTTACAACCACAAACGTAAATGTATTTTATTGGGATTTTATGTGATAGACCAACACAAAGTGGTGCATAATTGTGAAGTGGAAGGAAAATGATACATGGTTTTCAAATTTTTTTACAAATAAAAAACTGAAAAGTGTCGCGTGCAAAAGTATTCAGCCCCCCTGAGTCAATACTTTGTAGAACCACCTTTCGCTGCAATTACAGCTGCAAGTCTTTTGGGGTATGTCTCTACCAGCTTTGCACATCTAGAGACTGAAATTTTTGCCCATTCTTCTTTGCAAAATAGCTCAAGCTCAGTCAGATTGGATGGAGAGCATCTGTGAACAGCAATTTTCAAGTCTTGCCAGAGAATCTCAATTGGATTTAGGTCTGGACTTTGACTGGGCCATTCTAACTCATGAATATGCTTTGATCTAAACCATTCCATTGTAGCTCTGGCTGTATGTTTAGGGTCGTTGTCCTGCTGGAAGGTGAACCTCCGCCCCAGTCGCAAGTCTTTTGCAGACTCTAACAGGTTTTCTTCCAAGATTGCCCTGTATTTGGCTCCATCCATCTTCCCATCAACTCTGACCAGCTTCCCTGTCCCTGCTGAAGAAAAGCATCCCCACAACATGATGCTGTCACCACCATGTTTCACAGTGGGGATGGTGTGTTCAGGGTGATGTGCAGTGTTAGGTTTCCGCCACACATAGCGTTTTGCATTTAGGCCAAAAACTTCAATTTTGGTCTCATCTGACCAGAGCACCTTCCTCCACATGTTTGCTGTGTCCCCCACATGGCTTGTGGCAAACTGCAAACGGGACTTCTTATGGCTTTTTTCAACAATGGCTTTCTTCTTGCCACTCTTCCATAAAGGCCCGATTTGTGGAGTGCACGACTAATAGTTGTCCTGTGGACAGATTCTCCCACCTGAGCTGTGGATCTCTGCAGCTCCTCCAGAGTTACCATGGGCCTCTTGGCTGCTTCTCTGATCAATGCTCTCCTTGCCTGGCCTGTCAGTTTAGGTGGATGGCCATGTCTTGGTAGGTTTGCAGTTGTGCCATACTCTTTCCATTTTCAGATGATGGATTGAACAGTGCTCTGTGAGATGTTCAAAGCTTGGGATATTTTTTTTATAACCTAACCCTGCTTTAAACTTCTCCACAACTTTATCCCTGACCTGTCTGGTGTGTTCCTTGGGTTTCATGATGCTGTTTGTTCACTAATGTTCTCTAACAAACCTCTGAGGCCTTCACAGAACAGCTGTATTTATACTGAGATTAGATTACACACAAATGGACTCTATTTACTAATTAGGTGACTTCTGAAGGCAATTGGTTGCACTGGATTTTATTTAGGGGTATCAGAGTAAAGGGGGCTGAATACTTTTGCACGCGACACTTTTCAGTTTTTTATTTGTAAAAAAATTTGAAAACCATGTATCATTTTCCTTCCACTTCACAATTATGCGCCACTTTGTGTTGGTCTATCACATAAAATCCCAATAAAATACATTTACGTTTGTGGTTGTAACGTTACAAAATGTGGAAAAGTTCAAGGGGTATGAATACTTTTGCAAGCCACTGTATATAGATTATATATGTGTGTGTGTGTGTGTGTGTATATATATGTACACACACAAAACAAGCAATAATAGTGCAATAATAACAATAATAGTCTGTGTAGTTCAGAGCTTATTTGAGGTTGCAGTGTTTAATAGATGAATGGCTGTAGGGAAGAAGCTGGTCCTGAAACTGAATGTTACAATTGTCAGGCTCCTGTCCCTTCTTCTTGATGGCAGGGGTGAAATGAGTGTGTGGCCAGGGTGGTGTGGGTCTCTGATGATGTTGGCTGCCTTTTTGAGGCAGCGATTCCTGTAAATCCCTTCGATGGTGGGGAGGTCAGAGCCGGTGATGGACTGGGCAGTGTTCACAACCTTTTGCAGTCTTCTTCGCTCCTGGGCATTCAAGTTGACGAACCAGGCCATGATGCAACCAGTCAATATGTTCTCTACTGTTCTTCTTAGGCCCCCTTCGGTCATGGCTGACCATGGGTGTCTCCAGGGTTGAAGGACTCCTGTGCGTGACTTTGTTTAACGTGGTGAGACAGGTTCACAGACAGCCACCACACAGTCCTTGGCAGATCTGGGTCAGGATCCAGTGGCATGGAGTCCAAGACGACCGGAGACCCTTTTCTGCTGCAGCCTTCATCCGCCTTCCCAGCCGTTGTGACGCTCCACTAAGGTCAGCCATCGTCCTCTGCCTGTTCCACCGTTGAGGTCTTGGTTGGATTGCTCTTTGTCAGAGTTCTCACCCTCGACCTTACCACCATGGGTGGCCCTACCAGGAGCATAGCTCCAGAGGGCATCGATCTCAGGGCCATGCAAGCTTCTCCACCACGTTGAGGTGACAATCCATGGAGAAGTACTGTACTGTACACCTGTAGAAATCGTGCTAACCAGTCATGCAATGATACAACTAATGCAGTGCTCCTTCTACAATGCTCCTCAAGGATTATTGCACAGAAAATTACTCCATCTGTTAGATTTCTGACTCTGGTCTGGATGCCTGCTTGCCTTTCTGGTAATGCACAAGGAATTGGCTGCTATTGCATTTCATTTAGGCGGAGGGGTGGTGGGGGGAATTGATTTAATTTGCACGGCACTGAATAACATTCGCTGTGCAATTTAATTTCTAGGCACTGCTGCTTTGGAGAAGTTCATTAATGACTTCTAGTCGGCAGCCACTGCATACTATTTTTAAACATAAGAATGTAATTGGAATTAATCCTCTCTGGATTTCTTGCGAAACTGATGAATAAATTTTACCCTGCTTGTTCTCCGTGCTCTTTTAGACGACTAACCCTGTAAAGGACAATCTTCTGTTGGACTTTGTCCCTTGATAGTTGGCTAGTTTCTATAACTCTAACTCTATGGTGATAAACTGCACCTTGCCAAAGTTTAGTTTTAGTTTTGGAGAGACAGCGCAGAAACAGGCCCTTCGCCCCACCGAGTCTGCGTCAACCAGTGATCCCCGCCCACTAACACTGTCCTACACACACTAGGGACAATTGACTATTTTACCGAAGCCAATTAGCCTACAAACCTGTACGCCTTTGGAGTGTGGGAGAAAACCGGAGATCCCAGAGAAAACCCACGCAAGTCACGGGGAGAACGTACAAACTCCGTACAGACAGGCACCTATAGTCGGGATCAAACCAGGATCTCTGGCGCTGTAAGGCAGCAACTCTACCGCTGCACCACTGTGCCGCCCTTTCATATTAAAAACATGGAATAACACAGGAACATGGTCCTCACAAAGGTGAAAGTAGACTGCGACAGTGTACTGGCCAAAGCGACGCTTAAGATTAAAGCCATAGAGATTTTACATGACTGTCCTGATATTAAAGCAATATTATAAGTAAGTAAGTAAGTTTATTGGCCAAGTATTCACATACAAGGAATTTGCCTTGGTGCTCCGCCCACAAGTAACAACATGACATACAGTGACAGTTACGAATGACTCAGAAAACACTAAACATTAATAATAATAAAACATTAATGATAAAACACCATTGATCAAGCATGTGAACCAACAAAATACCAGATCAAAGGGAAGCTACAGATGATTGGCTGTTGAGTAGAGCAACTACTCGTGGATAAAAACTGTTTTTATGTCTGGCTGTGGCAGCTTTGACAGTCCGGAGTCACCTTCCAGAGGGAAGTGATTCAAAGAGTTTGTGGCCAGGGTGAGAGGGGTCAGAGATGATCTTGCCCGCTCGCTTCCTGGCTTCACTCCAGCTCCACAGGCTGATCCTAGGGATGCACACTGAGACGATGCCAGCTGCTGTGGGAAGGTTACCCGTTCAGTGAGAGATGCCCTCGGACTGCCCAAATCCTGCTGGTCTTCCGCAGGTCTGTCCAGGGCTGAATGTTGCAGGCTGGCACATTCCAAGCCTTGGGTATGCGTGCTGAGTCTCTCAGAGGTCGGGTGGAACCAACACACGGGCCTAGGAAAGAAGTCTGCAGTTAAAATGCTTCTGCCGTTGCTCACTGGCAACTGGAACCCGTGTAAAAAATTCCTTGCGTGTTAGGTCATGGAAATTACGTAAAAGGAAAATTTGATGACCCGTCATAATAATTTGAGTCCTGTGTGTCAGTGGAATGCTCTGTCTTGTCACATTCAATTGTGACATTTGAATACACAGCTAAAAAATTAGCACGTTTAATGAATAAAGTGGGGAGAAAATTGCAATCATCGCAAAATCTCTCCTCATATACGTGGGAGGCACGCTGGACATAGCCATTTTGACAATGAGTGATGAATGTCCAGTAACAGTTGAATCTTGTTGATGCTGGTTTACCATGGATAGACACAAAGTGCCAAAGTTACTCAGCGGGTCATGTGGCATCCCTGGAGGACATGGATCGGTGATGTTTCGGGTCAGGACTTTTCTCTGACCTATCTTACTATGTACTTTGCAGAAAGCTCCCCCCGGTAACCCCCCCTCCCCCATCGCCTGTGTTTACCTATGAAGGCAGGAACGGGGTACTGATTGTAGATGATCAGCCATGATCACAGTGAATGCCAGTGCTGGCTTGAAGGGCCAAATGGCCTACTCCTGCACCTATTGTCTATTGTCTATTGACCTGCCATGCTTTGTCCTCCTGCCCTCCACTCTTTCCTCCCATCCCTGCAATCAGTCTGAAGACGGGAGATAGACACAAAATGCTGGAGTAACTCAGCGGGACAGGCAGCATCTCTGGAGAGAAGGAATGGGTGACGTTTTGGGTCGAGACCCTGCTTCAGACTGGTTAGGGATAAGGAAAATGAGAGATATAGATGGGTGACGTGGAGAGATAAAGAACAATGAAAGAAAGATATACAAAAAAGTATCAATGATAGAGGAAACAGGCCATTGTAAGCTGTTTGTAGGGTGAAAATGAGAAGCTAGTGCGACTTGGGTGGGGGAGGGATAGAGAGAGGGGGAATACCGGGGCTACCTGAAGTGAGAGAAATCAAGATTCATACCACTGGGCTGTAAGCTGTCCAAGCTAAATATGAGATGCTGTACCTCCAATTTGCGTTTAGCCTCACTCTGACAATGGAGGAGACTGAGGACAGAAAGGTCTGTGTAGGAATGGGAAGGAGAATTAACGTGTCCAGCATCTGTGAAATCAGGTTGATTCAGGCAGGCTGAACGAAGGTGTTCTGCGAAACGATCGCCCAGTCTGCGTTTGGTCTCACCGATGTATAAGAGTCCACATCTTGAACAACGATACAGTAGATGAGGTTGGAGGAGGTGCAAGTGAACCTCTGCCTAACCTGAATGGACTGTCGGGGTCCCTGGACAGAGTCGAGGGAGGAGGTATGGTGGCACGTGTTACATCTTCTGGGGTTGCAGGGGAAGGTACCTGAGGAGGGGGTGGTTTGGGTGGGAAGGGATGAGTTAACCAGGGAGTTGCAGAGGGAACGGTCTCTGCGGAAGGCGGAAAGGGGTGTAGATGGGAAAATGTGGTTAGTGGTGTGATCCCATTGGAGGTGGTGGAAATTTTGGAGGATTATGTGTTGTATGCAGCGGCTGATGGGGTGGATGGTAAGGACTAGGGGGACTGTCTCTGTTGCGACTAGGGGGAGGGGGAGCAAGGGCGGTGCTGCATGGTACCGAGGAGACACGAGTGAGAGCCTCGTCTATGATGGGAGAGGGGAAACCCCGTTCCCTAAAGAATGAGGATGTCTCGGATGTTCCAGTATGGAACACCTCATCTTGGGCGCAGATGCGGCGTAAACAGAGGAATTGGGAGTAGGGGATAGAGTCTTTGCAGGAAGCAGGTTGGGAGGAAGTGTAGTCGAGATAGTTGTGGGAGTCAGTGGGTTCATAATAGACGTCAGTCAATAGTCTATTTCTTGTGATGGAGACGGAAATCAAGAAAGGGGAGGGAGGTGTCAGAGATGGTCCAAGTAAATTTGAGTGCAGGATAAAATTTGGTGGTGAAGTTGATGAAGTCCATGAGTTCTGCACGGGTGAACCATGTCTGAAGACGAGTTCTGACCCGAAACGTCACCTTCCAAGTTCTCCAGGGACCAGCTGAGTTACTCCAGCACTTTGTGCCCCAAACTCAAGTAGCTCTAGGTTGTGGATGAGTGGGGAGAAGGAGAGCTGTTGATCAAGAATCAGTTTCTGCGACAGGAAAGAGATTTGGGGATTTAGTTTAGTTTAATCACGGGCGGCACGATGGCGCAATTGTAGAGTTGCTGCCTTACAGCGCCAGAGATCTGGGTTTGTTCGTGACAATGGGTGTTGTCTGTGCAGAGTTTGTACGTTCTCCCCGTGACCTTGTTTTTTTTCTTTGCGTGCTCCGGTTTCCTCCCACACTTTAGTAGTTAAATCTTAGTTGATTCCGTTGGGTGCCGGTGAAGTCGTGATTGATTGGTGTTTATGCTGAGCTTTTGGAAGAGTGGACCACATTGGGTCCGCTCTACACCAGGAAGAACGCAGCAACTCAAAGTGGCTTTTATCACCACCTTCTCAACAGCAACTAGGAATTAGCAATAAAAGCTGGCCTTGTCACAGCAGCCGAGTGATTGGGAGGTGGAATATTTTCCAATGCCTGAGAGTTTATTATTGAGGAGTCTGTTGAGTGAGTTTGTTCTGGAATTTGTGCGGTAGAGCTAAAAAGGAGCAATGTTACAGGGATAGACACAAAAAGGACTGGAGTAACTCGGCGGGACAGGCAGCATCTCTGGAGAGAAGGAATGGGTGACATTTTGGGTCGAGACCCTTCTTCTGACTCGTGTTACAGGGAATCAAGGGAGTATAATGTGCTTGACAATAAATATATTGTAGCATGCAGTGACCGTTTATTAGGTAATTTATCTTGCCCTGTATTCTGAAACAGGGTTGATGGATGTAGCATGAATGTATAGTCGCTTTGAATGGAGCTGCAGATTTGGTAGTTGGGATATCTTTACATTTAATTTTCTGGCTGTGTGAGTTAAATAAACTCAATTTAAAACTGCATAGAACAAAATCTTAACATTTGTGGTACTTAAAAAAAAAAAAAGTCAGATGATTGCATTCTTATGCATACTACTTGATTTGAAGTCAATAACACCGATTAAGGTGGGACTAATGTAGCTGGGACATGTTGGCTGGTGTGAGCAAGTTGCGCCGAAGGGCCTGTTTCCACACTGTATGACTCTATGACTAACAATGATTAAACAAATCTTTCAAGATGGTTTTAGGAATGAATGCTGCACTAATTTGAATAGTTGTAATTGTCTTCAGTGCTATCCTTTGATATCGGTTCGTGACCTTTTTGCTGGCTTTTTAAATATTCTTTGCAACCTTCTGCTTTAGTTTGCTCTTCAGCAATGTATTTGAATATAAATATTAACAATCTAATAGTATTCATTTTCTCCCCCCCTCCTCCCCTCCCACCCCGCCCCTGTTTATTAAAATGCTGTGTGTTTTGGTGCGCAGAGTTTAGTTCAAGTGGGATTTACACTTTTTCTCTCAATACAAATGATCTTCCTGGTTCTTTGGGGAGTGGTGTAGAAAGACTGGGTGTGGTAACCAATAGTATTTGTTGTTGGTATTGTCTTACCCCTCCTGGCAAAATTCTAAGTACTGTCTCATCACCTCACTTACTGATTTCTTTATCTTTTGATTTAATACACTCCACCGGTTACGCCTTGCATTCTTTGATTTGTTTGAATCCTGATTTACAGCTTGCCTCTGTTCAGAATCTGACATGGAATCGTACTTCCACCTTACAGAACTGTGATCCAAAACCACCGTGATACTTTCCTCCCTGCCTTCAGATCTGTTCCATTCCCACAATTTTTCTCCCACCGCCTTAAAAAAGTTGTAGTCGCCAGGAACTGCAGAAGGTGGTTTACAAAAAAAGACAGAGTGCTGGAGTAACTCAGCAGATCAGGCACCATCATTAAGTCAGGACACGTCAGATGCCTGAAGGGGGTAGGAGATTGCAACCTTCACGTGGTCCACCCTGTTTCAACAAATGCAATCAATCTGGCGTGCACAAACAGAAGATCAAACAGAACAAGTTGTCTTCCAACTTTAGGCTGTGCACGCCATATGCAAGAAAAAGAAGATGCCTGAAGGAGAGACCTTACCCAGAATTTCACCTATCCATGTCTTCCAGAGATGCTGAATGAGCTGCTGAGTTCCTCCAGCAATCTGTGTCTTTTTTTGTTATCTGTTAACCTTCATTAGAAGCATTTTCGAGGGAGGTACAGGTTAGTTCTGCTTTAACATGTGTTTTTCATAATCCAAATTGCATATAACACGATTGATGAGTAAAAATGACCCTTCAAACATAATAGTGTTTGTATTATGCAGGCTGAATAGGTTATAATGATATTTCAATTAGGAACTACCCTCGAAGTAATCAGACACCATTGTTTTTTCAAGAGCATTGAAAAACCATTGATGTGAGTTCTTAGAAAATTGACAAGATCACTTGTTATTGACACTTGTGCAATGGTATCCTATGAAAGATTATATGTTACGCTGGTTAATATTTTTAGCTTATTACTATTAGAAACACTGTTATTTTTGAAAATCCACCAGGAAAATATAACATTGTTATTGTGTGTCAGAAACACTTAAGCCGCAAACTCCCTTTTTCCCGTTGACACCATTGCTTTTGATAACAAGATTTGCTATAACACGATGTGTAGGAAGGAACTGCAGATGCTGGTCTAAATCAAAAGATAGATGCAAAAAGCTGGAGTAACTCAGCGGGACAGGCAGCATCTCTGGAGAGAAGGAATGGGTGACGTTTCGGGTCGAGACCCTTCTTCAGACTGATTTCACAGTGGAGCAAGCAAAATGTGTAGGAAGGAACTGCAGATGCTGGTTTAAATCGAAGATCTCAGGGATGTTTGTGCATTCTCTGTTACTTCCATTGGAATTTTGTAAGTGTAAGTAGACCAGGGTCATGGCCTCCAAACCAATAGATGAGGCCCAACCTTTCGGTCAGGATTTTATTTTGACTATTCAAAAATTTAAAGGTTGAATAACAATTTTGAAGTTGAATGTTTTTTTGCTTCATTGAAGAAAAGGGGAAAGAAAGTACATTTGCTAGAATATTGTTTTATATTTATATATTATCTTAGAAAATATAGTTGTTTTTTTTTAATCACTTCTAGCTTTACAAAAAATAGACATGATTCACGGATTGATGTTTTTGAGGTGAATTATACCATTTTGATATTGGGTTTGTTGCCACCATTTGCCTCTTGCTTTTCACTGAGTTTTATCTGTCAATCTAAGAATTCTGGTGTGTGACGTTCTACTGCTATGGTTGTCAAAAAATGTATCTTGTAACAGAAGCTTTGTACTTGTGATGTTGGGGTTTGCATCAAGCCATTTAAATCAGCTTCTTGTTATCAAGTTGTGGCAATGCGTTGCCTTTTGCTTCATGGCTTTACAATAATGAAACATATAAGATTGTTAAGGGCTTGGACACGCTAGAGGCAGGAAACATGTTCCCGATGTTGGGGGAGTCCAGAACCAGGGGCCACAGTTTAAGAATAAGGAGTAAGCCATTTAGAACGGAGACGAGGAAACAGTTTTTCTCACAGAGAGTGGTGAGTCTGTGGAATTCTCTGCCTCAGAGGGCGGTGGAGGCAGGTTCTCTGGATGCTTTCAAGAGAGAGCTAGATAGGGCTCTTAAAAATAACGGAGTCTAGGGATATGGGGAGAAGGCAGGAACGGGGTACTGATTTGGGATGATCAGCCATGATCACATTGAATGGCGGTGCTGGCTCGAAGGGCCAAATGGCCTACTCCTGCACCTATTGTCTATTGTCTATCCACTGCCAGCAATGGGTGCTGGGGGAAGGTCAGAAAATGAATAACTTGTTCAAGAAACTGTCGTTGAGCACAGACCTGAATTAACCAAAGGCACACATGGTGTATCTAACACTTGCTTATGCTACTCTCTCTGCTATGGAGTGAATGGCAAATGTTCAATAGGATGAATAAAGTATTGGGGTCATATAATTTGCTAGTCAAGTGATGAATGCAGTAATGGGAAGACATGGGGATGGAGTAAGAGTACTCAAAAATGATAAGACTCCTCCTGGCAGGCAAATCAGAGCACTTCCATCTGACGTTTATAGAACTATTACAAGCATAAGGTGCAAAAGTACTTTAAAAAGGTACCGATGTCAGGACTTGGTAAAGGGGGATGAAAGGTGGCGAGTTGGTATATCCCATTTGCGTGATGCTCATAATAGAGTACTTGTTTTTCTCTCTTCTCTTCTTTCTCTTTTTTTCTTCTTTAGGGTCTATCTCTTAATCTTTTCTCTCTAATTTCTCTTCTACAGGGTCTCTGTTCTTTCCTGTTGACACATTTTTACACTTTCACGATTTTCTTTCACTCTCTCTTTTTTCTTAATTTCAACATTTTCTTTTTATTAGCTTTAAAAAATGTAGGAGTACATTAATTGTAATAAGATATACGTGATGAGTACTAATGACATTTTTTGTAATTTAATGTACTTCTAATAAATAAAATTTAAAAAACTATTTTAAAAAAAGATTAGTTTTCTCATTAGTTTTCTGGTTGAATATGTACACTTGATCAGTTCTCATAAAGCACACTCACACTTTAGGGTCAGCCTGTCAAAGCAAGCTATTTGCTTAATTATAGACACAAAACGCTGAGTATCTAAGCGGGTCAGACAGCATCCCCGGAGAAAGAGAATAGGTGATGTTTTGGTTTGAGACCCGTCTTCAGGCCAGCAGAGATGCTGCCTGACCCGCTGCGTTACTCCAGCTTTTTGTGTCTATCTTTGGTTTAAACCAGCATCTGCAGTTCCTTCCTACACGATTTGCTTGAAGCACTAGTAATCTTTGTGGTAGAGTTGATTGGCTTTCTGTATTGTCAAATGGACGTTGATGTGGTCTGGCATTAACTTCTCGGGCTTGGTTGGGTCTAATCTGGTGACGGGGGTAATAAAGTACAGAGTGACACTTTTTATCTTTCTTAGTAATACAAGTACAAAGTGAAGGTGGATCTAACTTCCTTACTATTTAATTACAAAATCTGAATTGTACCTCTAGGACCAGATTTACACTAAAGAAAAAATAATATTGTGGAATATGACGAATTAATTTTTACATTGATAGAAACCAATGATTTTTTGCTCAAACTTGTTATCATATTTTTTTTTTGCTCTTTTCCTTTTCTTTCCAAATAAAATCAGTGTTGAAAATTTGCCAATTCCTCCATAGGAACAATCAATCAATGCTGATGGTCAATAATATTCTCACTGGGATGATGGACGGAATTTAGCCATGTGGCTTGCTAAGTATCAAGGAATTGAATGTCGGTTGTCCTTGACATTTTTTCTCTGTTAAAGGATGGAAAATCCTCGGCAATGCACCTGTGATTTCGTGATTATTTATGGTTGGCAGATGAGGCTTCCCTGTTGTGAGTTTGAAAAATTGCCTCTAGTGCTCTGCGTACCTAATACGTGAAACTGCCGCAGGTCGAAGATTGTAAGGCTAATTAATATTTTCCCCCATAACAATCTTGCGTTGGTGAGCTTACTTTTGTACATCGTCTTGTGAAAGAGGTGGTGTTCCTCTAGGCAATCCATTGCAGCTTTCAGACCTTCCTGCAGTGTCAGAGGTGCTGTGAAAGCATTAAATCAAAGCCCCGTTCACCCTCTCAGACGGACGTACAAGATCCTCTGTGCAGGAAAGATCTGCAGATGCTGGTTTAAATCGAAGATAGGTACAAAATGCTGGAGTAACTCAGGCAGCATCTCTGGAGAGAAGGAATGGGCGACGTTTCGGGTTGAGACCCTCTTTCGGACAAGATCCTCTGTCAGGTTCCATATGAATTTTGCAAAAAGAAATGTATTTGTTTGTGAAAATGTCCCAACTATTCGATTTAAATGTGAAAGCTAATGATTGAATCAGTTTTTTGTATGTTTGAACTGGATACTGTTCTGGCAGTGAGTATGGTATGAAGTGATGGCTATTTTATAATTAGTCTCGGTGTTGAAACTCAACGTTCGTTAATTGTCATTAGTATTTAGGAAACTGCATTAAAAAAAAAAGTACAGTTGTCTTTTAACTGGTAATTTAGACTTTAGAGATACAGCACGGAAACAGACACTTCAGCCCACTGAGTGCGAGCCGACCAGCAAACATCCCATACACAATTTACAATTTTACCAAAGCCAATTAACCTACAAACCTCTATGACTTTGGAGTGTGGGAGGAAACTGGAGCACCCGGAGAAAACCCACACAATCACAGGGAGAACATACAAACTCTGTACAGAAAGCAGCTGTAGTCAGGATCGAACTCGGCAGAAACTCTACTGCTGCGCGCCACTGTACCACCCCTCAATTTATGAGCTCATCTAAAATCTTGCAGCCTCCATCATAACTTAAGCATCAATATATTCAGAATCTTCTGTGGCTCTTTCCTGTGTTTGAAATTTCCTTCAGGATCACAAGGTTTGAAGACCTTTTTTGATTGAAAGATACAGCATGGAAAGCGACCCTTTGGCCCACTGAGGCCATGTTGACCATCTGCCCACTCTAGTTCTATATTCTCCCACTTTCACATCCACTCCCTACACATTAGGGGTCATTTACAGAGGCCAATTGGCCTACACACCAGCACATCAATGGGATGTGGGAGGAAACCAGAGCACCCAGAGGAAACCCATGTGGTTGTAGGAAGAACGTGGAAATCTCCACACAGCAAGTACCCATAGATAGATAGATAGATAGATATACCTTTAATAATCCTTTACAGGAAATTACAGTGCCACGACAGCTTCAAGACAGACATAACACCACACATTTCCTCAAATAGCTTCCATACTTAACAAGTTAAAATACAAGTTAAAATACAATTAATGGGGAAAAAAAAAAAAAAAAAAAAAAGTGCAGTTATTTATGCGCATTATATAACCTTATAGCAGCTGGTAAACAGAACCCGAGGTTAGGATCGAACCCGGGTCTCTGGCGCTGAGAGGCAGAAGGTCTGTATTGTCATTTCTTGCCCGCTGTGCATTCCCAAAATCATTGCTTTACTTGCCATCATGTTTTCTGCTGTACAAGCTCTGAAATATCTATGCAAAACCCCCTCATAGAAACATAGAAAATAGATGCAGGAGTAGGCCATTCGGCCCTTCGAGCCAGCACCGCCATTCAATATGATCATGGCTGATCATCCAGAATCAGTACCCTGTTCCTGCTTTCTCCTCATATCCCTTGATTCCCTTAACCCTAAGAGCTATAACTAAAACCCCTGTCCCACTTAGGTAATTTTTTCGGCGACTACAGGCGATTAGGCTGTCGCCACATGGTCACAGGGTGTCGCCTGTATGGACGCGAGTAGTCTCCTCAAGTCGCCTAAAGAGTCGTAACGTTTTTCTGGTCGCCGCTGAATTTTGATATGTTGAAAACTTTTCGGCGACTGTGGGCTTGTCGCAGCTTGTCTTCTCATGTCGTAGGTGCCGTCGCCGGTTGTCGCCAGGATGAGGCAGGTTGTTGCCAGGTGTTGTCGGTAGTCGCCAGTGGTGAATTCCATTGGTGACTACCTATGCCAACCTACGTCAACCGGCGACAGGTACCGGCGACCGAATTGTCTTCAGTTGCCTTCAATTGTCGCTGACAGGGTCGTTGCTTATCGTAGCTTGTCATAGGTTGACTTTGGTTGTCGCCTGTGTGGTCGTAGGTGGACGTTCTAATGGGCCGCCGGTTGTCGGTAGCTTGATGTCGACTAGGTGGTAGGTTGTCGTAGCTTGTCGTAGACATTGTTGTGGGGGGGGGGGGCGGTCCATCGCTGCTTTTTCGGCGACCTGCTATGACTGTGACAGTCGCCGAAAAAATCACCTAAGTGGGACAGGCCCTTAACTCTCTCTTGAAACCATCCAGTGAATTGGCCTCCACTGCCTTTTGTGGCAGAGAATTCCACAGATTCTCAGGCTGAAAAGGTTATTCCTCATCTCAGTCCTACCCCTTATTCTTAAACTGTGACCCCTGGTTCTGGACTCCCCCAACATCGGGAACATTTTTCCTGCATCTACCCTGTCCAATTCTCTAAGAATTTTACATTTCTATAAGATTCCCTCTCATCCTTCTAAATTCCAGTGAATACAAGCCCAGTCCTCGTCTCTTCTCCCCCTCTCTCTCTATGAAAGTCATTTAAAAACTTATCATTCTGATCTTTTTGTTAGCTTAAATATCGATTTAAGTAACTCATGGTTGTGAAATGTTCCTGTGAAGACCTGTGGGGCTGAGTTCTATCATTTAATGGTGCCGTAAAGATATGAGGTGTAAGTATGAGTGACTGTGGCTAAGTATGATAGATGTGCATGATGGAGCAGGAAGCAATAAACAGCTTAATGAGTTTGCAGCCAGAATATTACACAGAATGGTACAAAAAAATTGTTGTTCTTGAAACTGAACCAGTGATATATGATCAGGTCAGTGATAACACTGTTCGCTGCAGATTCACAGGCACGATATCTCAGGATTAATCTCCCCATACTGAAAATGGGATTTTACATTCACTTGATTTGAAAGGTTGCAAGTTCAAGCTCGGTTTACTACAGCACAGAACACCCAAGGTAAACTGTTCACTCCCTTGTCAAGAGATCGCTGTATTGCTGGAATGTGGGAACCTTACAGTCTTACCTTCCGTGTCCTCAAGGTCGGCTGCGGGAGGCACCCCCACCCTTCCCTACCACCCTCGTCCCCCCCCCCTCCCCCCGGGGAACGAGGGCTGGAGAGGGGGACGACGGTTCGCGGGATAATCGGAATGGAGGAGGCAACGGCTGCAACGGGCCTTTGTGGCCAGCTGCAGCTGGGACTGTAAAATGGCGCCACATGGTGCCTCTTGCATAGAGACTCGATGGGCTGTTCTGTACATTCTGTATATTCCGGGGGATTATGGTTATGCACAGGGATAACCTTGCTGATCGGTATTTCACTGTACCTGGTACACATGACAATAAAGCAACCATTGAACCAACCTCAAGAAGGGGTAGGTAGGCCAGTTTATATTTGATTGAGGGTAGACACAAAATGCTGGAGTAACTCGGCGGGTGAGGCAGCATCTATGGAGAGAAGGAATTGGCGACGTTTCGGGTCGAGACTTTTCTTCCGACTGAGATCTTTGTGAGATCCTGCTGTTGTTTGCTCCATTTAGAACGGAGACGAGGAAACACTTTTTCTCACAGAGAGTGGTGAGTCTGTGGAATTCTCTGCCTCGGAGGGCGGTGGAGGCAGGTTCTCTGGATGCTTTCAAGAGAGAGCTAGATAGGGCTCTTAAAACCAGCGGAGTCAGGGGGATATGGGGAGAAGGCAGGAACGGGGTACTGATTGGGGATGATCAGCCATGATCACATTGAATGGCGGTGCTGGCAAATGGCCTACTCCTGCACCTATTGTCTATTGTCTATTGTTTTTAAGTAGCCACTCGAATATGACTAGATCATCTTTCTTTTTTGTCGAATTTAGTGTTTGGATAATGACGCAAGTACAGGGTGGGACACATAAGTGCAGGTTAAGTTCTACTTTTTCTCTTCCTAAATGTTTAAAAATATAAACCTCAAAACTTGCATCACTTGGTGCTGATTATTCCAGAGCTTGCTGACTTGCAATGTACCTGATCATGGAGTCAAGCACAATAATGTCCAATTTGCGCCAGGCTAGAAATTCATAAGATCATGTGATAGGAATAGAATTGGTCCATTCGGCCCATCAGGTACACTCTGCCATTCAATCATGGCTCATCTATCTCTCCTTCCCCAACTCCATTCTCCTGCCTTCTCCCCATAACCTCTGACACTGGCACTAATCAAGAAATTTCACCAAGTCAGTGAACACATCCCAACATCTACCTTGCCAACCACCCTTAGGATCTTATATGTTTGAATAAGGTCAACCCTCTTTTTTCCAAACCCCAATGAATACAGGTTGGAACTATTTAGTCGCACTTGGGATGGCAAATTGGCATGAGAACTTTAGTTTCCTTTTATTGCACTGCTTGCTATTTATAGTCATCCTTTTAAAAATACAAGGCAGCGTCAATGACTATGGAAGCCTATTTTTAAGATGGAAATAACATTTTAATCTTAGTTCTTCCTTTAAATTTTTTGTATAATATTTGCTAACTTCCTCTCATGGATAAATCCTAAAACTATAGTAAGGCATTTGGAATTTTGAGGCTTCCTTGGAAGTAGGAGATATAATTTATTAAGGAAGGTAGACAAAAATGCTGGAGAAACTCAGCGGGTGCAGCAGCATCTATGGAGCGAAGGAAATAGGCAACGTTTCGGGCCGAAACCCTTCTTCAGATCTGAAGGAAATAGGCAACGTTTCGGGCCGAAACCCTTCTTCAGACCGGAAGGTCTGAAGAAGGGTTTTGGCCCGAAACGTTGCCTATTTCTTTCGCTCCATAGATGCTGCTGCACCCGCTGAGTTTCTCCAGCATTTTTGTCTACCTTCGATTTTCCAGCATCTGCAGTTCCTTCTTAAATAATTTATTAAGGATATGTGTTTGGCAATCTATAGTTTGTCATTACTTAATTCAGCAATGCTTATTTTTAACTTTTGGATAGCTCAAGCACTTTGTTAATTGTTTATGCGTTCATATTTTGGGATCTGGGCATTGGCAAGGAAGCTGCTTTTTTTTGTTTTCCCTTTTTTTTTCCCCCCGACCCAATTGCCTTTAGAGTCATAGAGTGATACAGTGTGGAAACAGGCCCTTCAGTCCAACTTGCCCACACTGGCCAACATGCCCCACCTCCACTAGTCTCACCTGTCCACATTTGGCCCATATCCCTCTAAACCTATCCTATCCATGTACCTGTCCCAAATGTTTCTTAAACGCTGTGATGGTCCCTGTCTCAACTACTTCCTCCGGCAGCTCGTTCCATACACCCACCACCCTTTGTGTGAAAAAGTTACCCCTCAGCTTTCTATTAAACCTTTCCCCTTTCACCTTGAACCTGTCTTTTGGTCGCGATTTCCCGACTCTGGGCAAGAGACTCTGTGCCAGATGACTTGAAGGAACATTTCAAGGTCAATCATATTGATGGGCCAGGAGTTCCATAGGCCAGACCTCATCACCACAAGATGTTTTTTATGACCGTCTGGTGTCATTTTGATTCATCATTGCCACTGAGTAAATTGCTTTAAATACACCCTCCTTCCATGGTGAGATTTGAACTCTTGGTCTCTGCATTGTTAGTCCAGGCTTCTGCATTGCCAGCCTGTGAGTTTAACCGTCGAGCTGCCGTTGTGTTCTAGTGTTGATTTTACCCGATTTGAGAACACCAGCAAAGCGTGCTGCATGTAACTTATTATTAACGCCATCGTGAGTGCCAGACTCTGGTTCTTTGCCTTTAACTGGTAGTTCTCGGGGAAATGGCGGCTTATTCTTCCTTGTCATTCAACCCTGATTGCTTCAC
Organism: Malacoraja senta; assembly: GCA_038087875.1. Lineage (NCBI taxonomy): Eukaryota > Metazoa > Chordata > Chondrichthyes > Rajiformes > Rajidae > Malacoraja > Malacoraja senta. Next base: position 20,571,162 of record CM075989.1, read on the forward strand.
CTGCACAATGAAACACAAGCACTGGAGGACAGATCCCGCTGAGTCACTCTTCTGTCCTGATGTATACTTTTCTATCTGGCCTGTCAGCTTTCGTAGAACTTAGGTTAGATTATTTATTAGATGGTTCATTTAGTTTATTGTCATGTGTATCGAGGTACACATAACAATAAACTAAACTCACGTCCCAGCGGCCTCTGCAGTCCGTCTGTCTTTTTTTATTTTTTTTGTCTCGTTTGAGTGTAGTTACAGTGTTTTTTTAAACTGGGTATGTGTGTGGGGGGTTGGGTGGGGAAACTTTTAAAATCTTTTCCCTGCACGGAGGACCCGACCTTTCTCTGTCGGGTCTCCGTTGTCGTTGGGGCCTAGCACCGTGGAGAGGCCTCCAACCGGAACGACCTGGGGCTCCAGTCGCGGAGCCTGCGGACCACTCACCATCGTGGAGCTGGCCGAGTTCGGAGCGTGGAGAGCTGCGGTGACGCGCGGCTGCGACCCGACCCCGGAGATTCGGAGGCTCCAGCCGCAGGTCGGGTGGACGGTGACATCGGGAGCTCGCGGGTCCCTGGTGGGAGACCGCTTTTCGGGGCTCCCGCAACGGCAACTTCTCCCGCACGAGTTGCGGGGTTGAAGATGACCTGGAGCGGGGTCTAACATCGCCCGGCGCGGCTTTAATGGCCGCGGGACTTGCTAGCGCTACCGGGGGCTCCAACATCCAGACCCGGAGGGCGGCCTTGCATCGCCCAGCTCGGCTTTAATGGCCACGGGACTTATTTTCCATCGCCCGCCGGGGGCTCTGACTCTGACATCGGGAGGAGAATGGGGAGTGCAGGGGAGAGATAAGACTTTGCCTTCCATCACAGCGAGGAGGAGATTCACTGTGATGGATGTTTGTGTAAATTGTGTTGTGTCTTGGTTCTTTTTACTTGTTTGTATGACTTGCAGAAACCAAATTTCGTTTGAACTTCATTTGAGGTTCAAATGACAATAAATGGTATTGTATTGTATTGTATTGTTGCGTGCAATCCAGTCGACAAAAAGCCTATACATGATTACAATTGAGCCATAAAGGGAATAACGTTTAGTGCAAGTTAAAGTCAAGTACAGAGCGATTAAAGATAGTCTGAGGATTTTCAATGAGGTAGATGGTAGCTCAAAACCTTCTCTAATTGATGATAGGATGGTTCAGTCTCCTGATAACAGTTGGTAAGAAAAAGTCCCTGAATCTGGAGGAGTGCGTTTTCACACTTCTGTACCTCTTGCTTGATGGGAGGGGAGAGAAGAGGGAGTGACAGGGTGAGACTTGGGATAGAACCTTTCAGCACAGGAACAGGCCCTTTGGCCCAAAATATCCATGCCAAACATAATACCAAGATAAACTAATCTCATCTGCCTGCACATGATCCATATGCATCCATTCCCTGCATATCCATGTACCTGTCTAAAAGCCTCTTACACAAATACATCCTATCCGCCTCCACCATCCCCTCTGGCAATGTGTTCCAGGCACCCACCGCTCTGACTGTCTCTCTCTGTCTGTGTGTGTGTGTGTGTATGTGTGTGTTTTTGACTACCCTATCTATACCCCTCATCGCTTGATATTGTTCTGTCAGGAGTGTTGCCTACATATTTTGCTGTGATTACTCCAGTCTGTCTGAGCTTTGACTAATAAACGGGCTACAGTTGGGTTTTTTACTTTACTTTAATTGCAGGCAATCGCAGTAGCAGGTAACTCACATGCCTTCTCCACGTGTCCACCAGGGGACTTTCTGCACGATGCAACAATACAACAATAGCCAGTAGAAACTAAAATTAATGTGGGGCGTGACTGACTCGCAAAAATCTCATACTACATCAACAATTAGTGGTCATATGACAATAACTATAGCAACGCTAACAACAATAATACTTCTCTATATAACAATCCAAGTAATATTACAGAATTAGACACAATTTGCTGGAGTAACTCAGCGGGTCAGGCAGCATTTCTAGGGAAAAATAAGTAACGTTTCAAGTTGGAACCCTTCCTCCAAGGAACGGGCGTAACAAAACGTCACCTACTCTTCTTTTTCCAGAGGTGCTGCCTGACCTGCTGAGTTCCTCCAGCATTTTGTGTCTATCTTCGGTATAAACCAGTGTTTGCAGTTCCTTCCTACACAATATTACAGAATTATCCATATTAGTCATGTTGAAAGCTATACATATATATATATATATATATATATATATATATATATATATATATATATATATATATATATATATATATATATATATATATATATATATATATATATATATATATATATATATATATTGCATAGTATTATTGTAAACCTTACAAAAATAAATCCAATATAATTAAGGTAGACACAAAATGCTGGAGGAACTCAGCAGGATAGGCAGCATCTCTGGAGAGAAGGAATGGGTGACGTTTCTGGTCGAAATGAGTTACTCCAGCATTTTGTGTCCACCTTTGATTTAAACCAGCATCTGCAGTTCTTTCTTATGCAATATAATAAACTTGGATTACACATGTATAACTGAGAATATAGTCGAATTCAGCTGAGAGCAGGGCCCATTCATTTAAATGAACTTGAAGCACAAAGTGCTGGAGGAACTCAGCAGGTCAGGCGGCATCTGTGGAGGGAATGGTCAAGACACGTTTTGGGTCAGGACACTTCTTTAGCATTTTTGTTTTTTGATTAAGATTCTAGCATCTTCAGTTTTGTGTAGAGTCTGAAAGGTCCCGATACGTTGTCTGTCCATTCCCTCCACAGATGCTGCCTGACCTGCTGTGTTACTCCAGCACCTGGCATTTTGTTCAAATTTCCAACTTCTGCAGGTACTTGTGTAAGCTTACTGGCTGTGAATAAAGTGCAGATATATGTTCAACTTTGTTTATTTACACTGTTTTCAATTAATTTCTAGGACTTAAAATTAACCGAAAATTGAGTACATTTATATTTTTTAATTTTTCAACATTGCAGCAAGTCTGTTCACAAAGCTGCCCCTCAATATCTACATCAGCTTAATGCAGGTGTGTTGGTGCTGTGAACAGGGAACCTGGGCAACAGGACAGATCCAATGCAGATGTTCACATCCTCAACAAAGTTAAAGTGTGATGGCTGTTGTCTTGTTATGTTCACCTTGTTAACTGAACAAAAGACTTTATATTTGTATTTTTTATCCCGAAGGCAGAGTAAGAAAATGGGGTAAGAAAAAATACTGGTGATTATTTGGATTGAATGTAATTCTTCCAATGCTTCAGAAGGAATGAGATATTTTGAAACAAAGTTAGAAACAATTGAGAAATTGCTTGTGGTTTATTTTTATTTGAATCGATTAAAGTCTGATCCAGACATGTTGCTTCCCTGGAATCTCATGAAAATCTGTTTTGAATATTAAAAAAAAAAAAAGATGAATTTATTTTCGGGACAATAATAGGAGCAAATGAGGGATGGAAGAAGTTGTGCGTTGTTGAACATGACATTCAGTTTTCCCCTCTTGCGCTGAGGTCATACTATGACCTGATGTTTATTTGGTGACTTGGTTTGGATTTTTTGCCAATCTTTTCTCTTCCCTCCACAAACCACTAATTTCCACCATGAATCAGTGCTGCCTGCCTTTAGGGTGGCTTGTTTGGCATCTTGATATTTCACTCTGTCAGCATAGAGAATGGTGTGTGTCGTTGTACTTGAAGCAGTATATTGTTCTCCATGTGTTACTGTGAGAAGGGCTTAAAGGTAGAGGTGGTGTACAGGAACAATCTTGGATAACTGCCTTCATTTCTTAGAACATAGAAGACTACAGCACAAGGTAGCCACAAAATGCTGGAGTAACTCAGCGGGACAGGCAGCGTCTCTGGAGAGAAGCGGGTGACGTTTCGGGTTGAGACCCTTCAGTTTGCAGAACTGAAACGTCACCCATTCCTTCTCTCCAGAGATGTTGCCTGTCCCGCTGAATTACTCCAGCATTTTGTGTCTATCCTCGATTTAAACCAGCATCTGCAGTTCCTTCCTATGCAGTACAGCACAAGAGCAGAAAATAGATTTGTCTTCAGACAAATCTATTTACTATCCAATATGACACTTTTTTTTTGATTGTCTATACAAATCATTGATTTGGATCAATGAATCAGTCTGTAGAAGGATCTCGACCCGAAACGTCACCCATTCCTTCTCTCCAGAGATGCTGCCTGTCCCGCTGAGTTACTCCAGCATTTTGTGTCTATCAATGATTTATTTGTATTATTTGAGTAAAAAAAAATAAGGAAGCTTTATAAGAAGTTTAGTTCGGGCAGAAGAAGAAGTACACTATTTTTTTAGGAACGTTAGTACATCAAGATGCAATGCCATAATGTTATAACATATAGCTGGAAATCCTGTTCTGTGGATTTTCCTGACACTGGATCACTGTTTTGGCGAAAACTCATCAGCTGAGCCAAAGAAAGGGCAGACATTTGCAGGGGGCTCAACTCTCTCCAAGATCCAAGTGATGGTGATCATAAGGTCATAAGTGATAGGAGCAGTATTGGGCCATCTGGCCTATCAAGTCTGCTCTGCCAGTCAATCATGGCTGATCTATCTCTCCCTCCTAACCCCATTCTCCTGCCTTCTCCCCATAACCCCTGACACCCATACTAATCAAGAATCTATCTATCTCTACCTTAAAAATATCCATTGACTGCCTCCACAGCCTTCTGTGGCAATGAATTCCACAGATTCACTGCCCTCTTACTAAAGAAATCACTCCTCATCTCTTTACCAAAGGAACGTCCTTTAATTCTGAAGCTATGACCTCTAGTCCTAGACTCTCCCACGAGTGGAAACATCCACTCTATCCAAGCCTTTCACTGGTCTGCAAATTGATAATGAGTGCAAGGCAATGCATTCCTTTCCTCTCATCCACTGGCCCCTGCAAGAGAAGGAACTTGCAAGTGAATATATTTGTGGGCAAGTTCTCTTTGTTGAAGTTTAAAATGTCACTCCAGTATTTTCTCGAGCAGATGTTTCTGTGTCAAATTAAAATGCTAACTAGTGATGGATAATCTTCTGAGGATACCGAGCTTCCATTACATGTGCTACATTGGTGGGACAGATGGTATTTTTGTATTATAACCTCTAACAATGCATTTTGCTGCAGATAATTAACTTCACTGAAAATGTAACTTGTAAAAGGTTTATGTTGAGGTTATTTGGACTTGGTTTATCAGTAGCAGATAGGTGGGTAATTAACGAATGGAGACAAAGCCAAGTGAAATAAAATACAATGAGGGATGCTACGATGAGGATATATGACAAGGAACAAAGGGCAAACTGTGTGCTATTTCACAACAATGGAAAAATAACAGCAGTACTCCATCCATTGAATCCAAATCCAGCCTTGCTAAAGAGGGATCTGTCTCCACTCTATACTTGACACTAAATTGGGTTTAAGCTCAGCACTGTACTAAAGTAGACACAAAATGCTGGAGTAACCCAGTGGGCCGGGCAGCATTTCTGGAGAAAAGGAATCCAACTATGAAGAAGGGTTCCAATCCAAAATGTATCCGATTCTTTATCTACGTTTGCTGCCTGACCCGCTCCAGCAGTTTGTGTTTATCTTTGGTATGAACCAGCATCTACAGTTCTTTCCTACACACTACACTACTATATATTGTGTGGGGAGGAACTGGAGATGCTGACTTATACCAAAGACAGACACAAAATGAATAGGACAGGTTTGGAGGGATATGGACCAAGTGCAGGCAGGTGGGACTAGTGGAGCTGGGACATTGTTGGCCAGTGTGGGCAAGTTGGGCCGAAGGGCCTTTTTCCACACTGTATCACTCTATGACTATGACAAAATGCTGGAGTAACTCAATGGGACAGGCAGCATCTCTGGAGATCTCTTCACACTGAAGAAGGGTCTCGACCCAAGATGTCACCTATTCCTTTTCTTCAGAGATGCTGCCTTGACCGCTGTAGTACAGTATTTTGTCCCTTTTCTAAAACTTCTTCCTATTTTTATTTCCCTTGGAGTCGAGGAGAAATGCAGGTTACCTTTTATTTTCCTGTCAGTGTGCCGAGCAGCCTGAAGGATTTGATCCCGCCAGCAATGAATGTAGCTGTGATGCTCTCTTGTGTCGGCAGTAATAGTGGACCAGTAATGCAGGGAGTGAGAGCAGAAATCCCACCATGTTAAAATGGGGGTAGACAAAAATGCTGGAGAAACTCAGCAGGTGAGGCAGCATCTGTGGAGCAAAGGAATAGGTGACGTTTTGGGTCTAGACCCGAAACGTCACCTATTCCTTCGCTCCATAGATGCTGCCTCACCCGCTGAGTTTCTCCAGCATTTTTGTCTACCTTTGATTTTTCCAGCATCTGCAGTTCCTTCTTAAACATGTTAAAATGGGGAATCTGACTTTAATTAATCTGGTAAATTGTAGACTTGTTATACATCAAAATAATGTTCTCCAAGGAGGGACCTGTTGTCCTCTCTGCTCTGGCCCACATGTGAGTCAGATGTTGCAACACGACTCATGGGAAATAAAAACTCTCTTGACAAACGAATAAATAAGCACAAGCACTTTATGTACGATTTTTTTTAGTTGTTTGATTGCGGAAAGCGTTTCAGCGATGAACTTTTTTTATGGCGTTAGAAGTCGCCCCCCATTCCTATGACCAATGGAAGTTGTAACGGTGCTTTTATACAAGACTGCTAGTTTGCTGTTTACTTTTTTTAATTGAACAAAAAGCAAAAATAGTTGTGGATTAATTTTAAACACAAAATGCTGGAGTAACTCAACGGTTCAGTCGGCATCTCTGGAGAGAAGGAATAAGTGATGTTTCGGGTTGAGTCTCATCTTCAGACTGAAAGTCAGGGTGTCAGCAAAAGGGTTTCGACCCGAAACATCACCTATTCCTTTTCGCCAGAGACGCTGCCTGATCCGCTGAGTTACTCCAGCGTTTTGTGCGAATCTTCGGTTTAAATCAGCATCTGCAGTTCCTTCCTATACGGATTCATTTTAAAATCACCAGCTTAGTCCAAGCAATATTATATTTAGTCAATATTATTAATGACAAATTTTGACAGCACCCAAGTCATGCATCAGAAATGGGTGCAGAATCCCAAATAGGTGGGTGTATATAGTTGTTGACTTAGTTGTTGACTTAGCGAAACTTGGTGGTGGAAATACTTCTTGGTAAAGATGAGTTGACTTTCCAGTATGTTTGACTAACTGGAAGAAATCCATTCTTTCAGTACTGTTGGGGGCACCGAACATGCTTATACCACTTAGCTTGAAAGGAAACAATTTTTATCATTCATTTTGTACTACGGGGAAACATCCAGGTTATAGAACAACGCATGGTTAATTTGAACAGACCCTTTACCATTATTCTCACTTGAGTACGCTTCCATACCATTTGGGGATAAAATGAGGGGCAGCAGTTGATATCCATTGCCTATGCCATGTACTAATGATGGGTGAACAGACGCAAGGGGATAAGTGGAGAAACGAGGAACTGCAGATGCTGATTGACAAACAAAAGTCACAAAGTGCTGGAGTAACTCAACGGGTCAGGCAGCATTTCTGGAGAATCAGTGATGATTTGGGTTGGGATCCTTCTTCAGACTTGAGTGGATAATTGTTTGAACATTGAATTCTCCAATATTAGTTAACTTCAACCCTCCTTTTCTCTCTGTGTTCCAATTGGACTCGCACCTATTTCTCTCTTCCTCCCTTTCACCTACATTCATTGCTCTAGCTTCACAATTTGCAGCTGTTGAATCCTTTTGTCTCACACATACTGTCTGTTCATCTCTGGCTTTGTACATCCACCCGTCCAACATCCCCCCCCCCCCACCTCTATCAACCTATTACCAGATCAGTCTGAAGAAGGGTCTCGACCCGAAACGTCGCCCACTCCTTCTCTCCAGAGATGCTGCCTGTCACGCTGAGTTACTCCATCATTCTGTGTCCATCTTCGATTTAAACCAGCATCTGCACTTCTTTCCTACACCAGCCAGGCTTTGTCCTGTCCTTCCTCACACCCCCCCCCTTACAAATCAGTCTGAAGAAGGGTCCCAACCCGAAAATGCACCTATCCATGGTCGCCAGATATCCTCTTGCAATGTTTTCTGCCAAGCTACTCCAGCGCTTTGTCTTTTTTTGTAAAGTGTTATTTATTAATTTCCTTTTTAATCTTGGAGAAAAAAAACTGCTTGTAGACGAGAAATGTCAAAGTGTGCAATGATCAATTGAAACAGTGAGATTTGATTAGGTAGCATGCCAGGAAAACCCAGTGCCCAATGGGCAGAATTATTTTTTCCTGTGTTAGAACCTTCTAATCGAGGATAAACCTTCGTTACTTTTCCAATGCTCAAGGCCCAAGCTTCTGAAAGAAACCCTGTAAAATGATTCTGACTGATATTCACGAATTATATTACTCTGCACAAGTTTCCAAGACCATTTTTATCCTCCCACGGTAATCTTTGCATTCACATCCTTGCTGACAATAGGAATTAAAAGAAAGAAGTTGGTTATGTTATGTAATCCTGTTACAATCATCGCAGATTACCATCAAAACACCCGGTAAATGCAATTTTATTTTTCTTGTACAGAGAGGTCAGTTTATTAAAGCCTTGTGGAGATTAATCAATTTCTCCTTCTGCAGTGAGTTATCGGCAAGACTATCAGACGACCTTGTCTTCTGAGTCATTGCAATTGGGGAAAATTCTCTCTTGGAGTATAAATGCTCCTCACATGGCCCATGTTACCAACTGCAGATACAATTTTTAACTCTGCCACCCATATATGAAACTCTCTATACAATGGCTGCAGGTTCCTTTTGAAGAAATACCGAAACACAGTTATTAAATGCTGTTTCTTGAAAAATGGTGCTTGTTCACAAAAAGACAAACTTCAAAAAAATGTTATTATCGGTTAGAAGTATTTGTGAGAGAGTATTGGTTTCTAAACTTACACCAGAGGATACAAAACAGACAGAGAGAGTGCACTGCAGGTGGATATATTTCATTAACACAGTCCTGGCAAAGTTTTTTGCCTTAAATAGTGTTTTAAAAAAAATGCTACCTAGTGTAATATTTCCACATTTCCACACTTCCACATGAGAATTTGATGATTAAGTAAAAAACACACTTGTCAAAAGTGAGCTATTCTTAAATGACTAAATGGGTTTTTTAAATCGGGAAGTTGTTCAATTGCAGTCAGTGATTCTCATGATAGATACAGCTCAGGAACATGGTAAATAAACTGCAGATTTACACAAAAATACAGAGTTGGAGTAAGTCAATGGGTCGGGCAGTGTCTCTGGAGTACATGGATAGGTGATGATGTTTTGGATCAGGACTCTTCAGACTGATGGGAGGGGGGGGGGGGGGGGGAAGAAAGCTTGAAGAGGGAACAATGTCAGTGGTGAACCTGATGCCAAGGTAAAGTAATCTCATCTACCTGCACATGACCCATATTCCCTGCATATCCACAGTGATATAAATGATGGTATATATGTAATTTTTTTTCAAACAGCTGAATGCAATAACTTTGAAATGTTGCTCTGGCATCTTGAATCACTGGTTCTTCTAGTGTAGGTACATCCACTGGTGGATAGGCAACTCCACGATATGAAGCTGGTGATAAAGCAGGAACAGCGATCCATTGACAAACTTAGCTGGTGTGAATGGGGATGAAGGCGTACTGGTGGTGGTGTTACCATGTGCAAATAAGATCTCCTATCTGGAAACCATATTGGCACCTTCATACACAGACAGTTGGTGGCACCCCAATTCTTTTTTTTTTTCTAAAAGTTTACTTGGCTTGCACCCCTCATGTGGTTGGTTCCTGTGAGCTTGTTCCATGTGGCTAGACTGCAGTTGACTGTTCAATAGAAGTGGTAGAAGTGTGATGTTAGTTGCTGTGTCCATCTTCCATGTTTCAAATGTTGACCTCGCTGTCATCGTCCGTCCTGAAAAGGATGCAAGCTTCCGGCGACAATCAGTGGGAGCCATCACTTGTTGCAATAGATGATGGTGGTAGAAGAATTAGCTCAGGATACTTCCAGTTTCCAGCCCCGCGACGTGGACGCTTCTGCTATGGGACCACCTTAAGGCAGTGAATCCACAGAAAGTAGGCATTGAACATGGAACTTACTTGCAAAAAATATAACATTATGCATTAGACTGAATTGCAGCAATTGTTTATATGGTATGTCATTGTTTTGACCTTTAAGTAATTTTTATTTCCTGTTTTTTTTTTTTTTGAATTACACTTTATGTAATGAAAGTATTGGTTTAAAAAAACCCCCACATTAGTTCATAAGTTAGCCTGATAGACATCCCAACCTGAAATACCACATGTCCATTCCCTTCTCAGATGCTGCCCAACCCACTGAGTTCTTCCCAGAACTATTTTTGTTTTTTGCTCAAGCCTCCAGCATCTGCCGTTTTTGTGCCTGCCTTAATTCAAATGTACAATTATATAGAAACTGTCATACTCTGGTAGTCTAAATATTTGCCAAATCGATGCTTTGATGGAATGCCATTGCATTGGATGGTTTGCACTTCAAACTTTGTTAATTTCTGAATAAATGTATTCCTCATATTAGGAGGAATCGTATTTGACAGGGGTGGGAGATTGCAACCTTCACGTGGTCCACCCTGTTTCGACACAATCAAATAAGATCAAATAGAACAAGTTACATAGATACATAGATACATAGAAAATAGGTGCAGGAGTAGGCCATTCGGCCCTTCGAGCCTGCACCGCCATTCAATATGATCATGGCTGATCATCCAACTCAGTATCCCGTACCTGCCTTCTCTCCATACCCCCTGATCCCTTTAGCCACAAGGGCCACATCTAACTCCCTCTTAAATATAGCCAATGAACTGGCGTCAACTACCCTCTGTGGCAGAGAGTTCCAGAGATTCACCACTCTCTGTGTGAAAAAGTTTTTCCTCATCTCGGTCTTAAAGGATTTCCCCCTTATCCTTAAGCTGTGACCCCTTGTCCTGGACTTCCCCAACATCGGGAACAATCTTCCTGCATCTAGCCTGTCCAACCCCATAAGAATTTTGTACGTTTCTATAAGATCCCCTCTCAATCTCCTAAATTCTAGCGAGTATAAGCCAAGTCTATCCAGTCTTTCTTCATATGAAAGTCCTGACATCCCAGGAATCAGTCTGGTGAACCTTCTCTGCACTCCCTCTATGGCTATAATGTCCTTCCTCAGATTTGGAGACCAAAACTGTACGCAATACTCCAGTTGTGGTCTCACCAAGACCCTGTACGACTGCAGTAGAACCTCCCTGCTCCTATACTCAAATCCTCTTGCTATGAAGGCCAACATACCATTCGCTTTCTTCACTGCCTGCTGCACCTGCATGCCTACTTTCAATGACTGGTGTACCATGACACCCAGGTCTCGCTGCACCTCCCCATTTCCTAATCGGCCACCATTTAGATAATAGTCTGCCTTCCTGTTTTTGCCACCAAAGTGGATAACCTCACATTTATCCACATTATACTGCATCTGCCAAACATTTGCCCACTCACCCAGCCTATCCAAGTCACCTTGCAGTCTCCTAGCATCCTCCTCACAGCTAACACTGCCCCCCAGCTTAGTGTCATCCGCAAACTTGGAGATGTTGCTTTCAATTCCCTCGTCCAGATCATTAATATAAATTGTAAATAGCTGGGGTCCCAGCACTGAGCCTTGCGGTACCCCACTAGTCACTGCCTGCCATTGTGAAAAGGACCCGTTTACTCCTACTCTTTGCTTCCTGTTTGCCAGCCAGTTCTCTATCCACATCAATACTGAACCCCCAATACCGTGTGATTTAAGTTTGTATCCTAATCTCTTATGTGGTACCTTGTCGAAAGCCTTCTGAAAGTCCAGATACAACACATCCACTGGTTCTCCCCTATCCACTCTACTAGTTACATCCTCGAAAAATTCTATAAGATTCGTCAGACACGATTTACCTTTCGTAAATCCATGCTGACTTTGTCCAATGATTTCACCACTTTCCAAATGTGCTGCTATCCCATCTTTAATAACTGACTCTAGCAGTTTCCCCACTACCGATGTTAGACTAACTGGTCTGTAATTCCCCGTTTTCTCTCTCCCTCCCTTCTTAAAAAGTGGGGTTACGTTTGCCACCCTCCAATCCTCAGGAACTACTCCAGAATCTAAAGAATTTTGAAAAATTATCACTAAATTTTTCAACTAAGTTGTCCTAAAACTTTAGGTTGTGCACCCCATATGCAAGAAGAAGAAGTATTTGACATATGAACATTTCAATTGCTGTTAACGTGAAGAACAAAGCAAAAGCGGGTATTTGTTTTGCTTTTGCATCAAACCTGCGATCTTGCTCACATTTGTGCCATGGAAAATTACTGATCTACCCAGCAGTAATACCCTTGGCACTGTGAGTGTTATTGGCTGTTGTAATTACTCTTGACATTTAGTTGATCTTGCTGGAAAGACTGCCTCGTCTTCTTTTGACTATTGTCTCCGTGGTTACCAACACATGGCAATCAGCGTGATCTTTGGGCAGGAGCAAAGGTGCGTCATGCAAGTTTCTGAAACTGTGACAATAGCGATGGAATTTAACAAGTTTAACTTTTGTTTCCTCAGCACAACTTTTTTTTCTTTGTGCTTACTAGTAAAACAATTGCCTTGCTCTGGTGTACACGTTTAGAGTGTAAAATGAAAACGCCAATGGGTTCAAATTGTGCTTGTTACATGGATAATCAAAAATATTACAAATGAACTGAAATATTAGCCGATTCGGTGTTCCGTGATTATATTGAGAGTTTTTAACCACAATATTCCCCTGAACACTTTGTCAAAATCAATGTTGCATGCCAAAAAAAAAAATCAACCCCAGAGCTAATGATGGAAGTTGGTCTTGGTAAAAATGTAGTGACCTCACAGAATCTTGGCACTCATTATTGTTTTAATGACACCATGAAAAATGACATCAAGGCAGTCTTTCCTGCTTCTCTGTTTTGGCAATTTGTTTGTGCCAACCATCTCACCAATATTTGGAGGTGGATAACAAGTGTGTTCTTTGCGGGGGGGGGGTTTGAGCAAGATGTTTGCATGTCTCCACCAGTAATAATACAGATGGGAAGTGCAACTGTGGTTTTCTGTTTACATCAGGTCACAAATACCATTGGGACTGTGTGAGTGAGTACGCACTGGGGTAGAGGTTCCACTTTGGCCCTATTCAGCAATACTGCTCGCCCCATTGCACATTGGTGAGGGTGAAGCCTGCCTTTTATTATCCAAATGAAGAAGATCCTTAATAGATTGGAGAGAGCAACAGAATGCTGGTGGATTGATACAGCTATTGATTCAGTCTGAAGAAGGGTCTCGACCCGAAACGTCGCCCATTCCTTCTCTCCAGAGATGCTGCCTCACCCGCTGAGTTACTCCAGCATTTTGTGTCTACCTTCAATTGATACAGTTATATTGAGTTTAACTCAAAATAATGGTAGTTCTAGCAGCCATAGTCAACATGATTTTTTAAGTTAATGAAACATTTTCGAAAATAATCCAAAACTGTTTTCTAGTTAGATTGGGGCTGTTTTCAAACAGATTTTAAACGTTCTGTAGGTGCACCTGTTGATATTGTTGTCACCACAAGAATCGACTTTGGTAATACAGTGCGGAAACAGACCCTGCGGCCCATCGTGTCCGCGCCGACCTCTGATCACCCCGTATACTTGCACACCCCTACACACTACGGACAACTTATAATTTTACAGAAGCCAATGAACTTACAAACCTGCAAGTCTTTGGATTGTGGGAGGAAACGGGAGCACCCAGAGAAAACCCATGCGGTCACAGGGAGAAAGTAGAACCTTCGTACAGACAGCACACGTAGTCAGGATCGAACCCGGGTCTCTACCACTGCTGCCTCCCAGTGCTTGTGTACTTTAGTAAAGGCCTGCAAACAAATGCACTTCACAGCAATGGGCAATGGGGATTAATACCCAAGGGGGCAGGATCTAACCTGTGATGGTCCAGTCAAATATTTTTACCACCAACACCATAATATTGCAGAAAATCAAGTGTGCTTAATATTGCTATTGCTATTTTCACTTAAGATCTATTTACTCTAAACTCATTTCTGTCTTATTTTCTCTCTCAAAGGTTTCTGAGTGTTGCTATGATATTTTCCTTCGCATTAAAGGGATAATTGAATGTAGTGATCGATTCAGCTTCAGCTGATGCTTATATGGTGTTTCCTGACAACCTTCAGCAGAAATAAACAAATTCTCTCATTTCCCTCTTCTTTGTTTCTGACGCTGATGTGCTTTAATTCAAATACTGAAGTATTTTGTACAGTACGTTCATAATTTCCACGAGCAGTATACGGCCCTTCGGCCCATCAAGTCTACTCTGCATTTCAGCCAAGGCTGATCTATCTTTCCCTCTCAACCCCATTCTCCTGCCTTCTCCCCGTAACCTCTGACACCCGTATTAATCAAGAACCTGTCAATATCTGCCTTAAAAATATCCATTGACTTGGCCTAAACAGCCTTCTGCGGCAATGAATTCCACAGATTCACCACCCTCTGATTAATGAAATTCCTCTCATCATCAGGTATAATTTTCAGGCATGCAGACATATTAATTAAACATTATACATTTGTAGAAAAACATAGTAGAGTGTTCAGTAAGACCGGCATTTGTAGATGGTAATTAAGTATCCAAGGGTTCTGATTCATATTTAATTTGTGGTTGAAAATAATCCTACCACTTAGTTTCTTGAACATATGTTGTTTTGGAATGTGGTTTCATCCACATTGCACCTGCGATCTACTTGCAAGTCAAATTTCAAGCTAGAAAGATGCATCTTTGTGGGCTTAATTAAGTAAGTTTCCTGCAAATTGACGTGCCCAATTCTCCATCTTTGAAGAAGGGTCCCGACCCGAAATGCCATCTATTCATGTTCTCCAGAGATGCTGCCAGACAAGCTGAGTTACTCCAGCACTTTTATTTTTGTAAACCAGCATGTGCAGTTCCTTGTTTCTCCATCTCTTGCGTCCGTTTGTAAAATTCCTCTTTGGAATGTGTCGCTTGCATGAGACTCTCAAATGAATTGCAAGATTCTTTAATGCATAATTGGATTTTCAGGTGCAAGTTAAAAGACTTTCTACCTATTACCACCTTTTGAATGTGCTAGCAAAAAGTTTGTGAATGGTCCGACCCAAAATGTTTGTCTGTTCATTTCCTCCACGGATGCTGCCTTATCCACCAAATTCCTCCAGCACTTTGCTCAAGATTCCAGCATCAACAGTTCCCGTGCAAAAATGAAAATAGTCCTTGTGCCCAACCTCTACTTCAGCATGCGTTCACTCTTCAGTTTAACTGTTGTAGTGATGGTCCTTTCTACTTTAGAGATACAGCTTGGAAACAGGTCCTTCGGCCCATTGAGTCCATACCGACCAGCGATCACCCCGTTCACTAGCACTATCCAACACACTACGGATAATTTAACAACTTGTTGAAGCCAATTAACCTACAAACCTGTACGTCCTTGGCGTGTGGGATAAAATGAGAGCACCTGGAAAAACCCAGGGTCACAGGGAGAAATACAAATACCGTACTAAATGTTGGTAGTTTAGGGTAGGGTTGGTGTGGAAATGGATTCTTAGCACCGTGAGACTAGGGCCCGATTCACAACTCTATATGTTGTTCCGTTAGACAGCCAGCATTCAGTTATGACCATATTTTACACTTTTTTGCAGTGCAAAATTCTGTTTAATAGGCCACAATCTTTATATTTGTAATCTCCTTTCTTTCTTGCTTTCTTTTTTTCTATTAGTTTATAGTTTCTCTTATCTCTTCCTTTCTTTATTTCTTCTCTTTAAAAAAAAAAAAAGTAAAAAAATTGAAGCTATGTAAGAACTCTGTAACCAATTTGTCATTTAATACTATTTGTACATATGCTTTTAATAAAAATATAAAAAATAAAATAAATAATAGGCCCATGCCTTTGGTCACAGCGGCTTGTCTTTTGAGACTGGAATAGCATTTGAGTTGTCCTGTCCTAGGAATAATCATGGCAACTCTTCCTTGGGGAGTCAGATATAGAGGCATGACTGTCCAATTCCAGTTAGCTCCTGTTGAACATGATCCGGGCAAGTGCATTGGCACTTGCACACGGAACGCCGGCTGGAAGTATGCGGATTAAGTAGATCATGACATCATTCAGCACACAACACTGATATGACACAGCTGCCATTTAGGAGCTAATTTTTCCAAATGAAACCTGGTCTTACGCATGCACGGAGGAATACATGTCCAGCAGCAGGAGAGAACTAGCACCGGCCCGATGTAAAGGAATCCTCCATTTAAAAAGTTCTTTCAAATGTCAATTGGAATATTTATATTTCATGCTTGTTTCAAGTTGCACAATTGTACTGTGAGCGGTATGACTGGTGCTATTTTCTAGGTGTTTTCAGCAAGCACTTTTTATCTTAGCAAGGAAGAATGTGAGATGCAAGTGATTCTGTTTGAGAAAACTACTAAACTTGAAGATAGACACAAAAGGCTGGAGTAACTCAGTGGGACAGGCAGCATCTCCAGAGGGAAGGAATGGGTGATGTTTCGGGTCGAGACACTTCTTCAGACTAGTTAGGGAAAAGGGAAATGAGAGATATCGACGTTGATGTCGAGAGATAAAGACCAATGAATGAGAGATATGCAAATAAGTAACGATGATAAAGGAAACGGGTTGTTAGCTGTTTGTTGGGTGAAAATGAGAAGCTGGTGCTACTTAGGTGGGGGAGGGATAGAGAGAGAGAGGGAGGGAACGCAGGGGTTACTTGAAGTTAGAGAAATCAATATTCATACCTCTGGGTTGTTACTAAAATCGGTTTCCTGCTGCAGCCCAGAGCGGGGGAAAGCCAGGGCAGCAGTCTGAGCTTCAACGTCTCACAAGGAACTAACCGTTGACTTCAGAAAGAGGAGTCCAGTTTAGTTCTGGTATAGAGATACAGCGCGGAAACAGGCTCTTCGGCCCATCGAGTCCACACTGACCAACACTCCCCGCACATTAACACACACTAGGGACAATATACACTTATACCAAGCCAATTAACCTACAAACATGTAGGTCTTTGGAATTGGAGTTGAGGGGCCACGCATTTTCTTTTACACTATCTTGTATAATTTATGTACCATTCATGTTTTGTGTGCTGTCTGAGATGCTGCTACAAGCAAGATTTTAATTTCATCTGCACCTCACCAAACTTGTGTAGATGACAATAAACTCAACTTGCCTTGACTGATTGTAGCAATGGTGTGTGGCCCTGGTGATACTCTGACATTTGGTGGCTGTTGCAAAAGCTATATTCATGCCAGAGATGTCAGCCTTCAATCATTGCATTGTGGCAATTTTTGTAAGTATCAAGTTGAGTTGGCCACACTTAGCTTGCTGGAAAGATTGGGCTCCGAGCTCTTCACAAAGCCCTGTTCCCAATTGATCCACAACCCCTCTGTTCTGCTTGGCACAGATCACAGACTTGCTGGCAGCATTCCCATTGCATCAAGCCTTTCATTGTCCTTGGCCTTTAACTGGAGCCTGCTCCTCCAAGGTCCTCCAGTGACATGCCGCATGAACCAGCCTTGGCTACTGCTCTGGCTGCGGGCCACATGTACCTAGTGTTTCATAGCTGACAGATTCCACTACTTCTGCGGTCCTGTCAATTGATTGAAAAATACATCATGGAAACAGGCCCTTCAGCCCGCCGAGTCCACGCCGACCATCGATCATCCATTAATGATTCAATGAGTTCTATGCTGTCCTATTTTCAGTACTCCCTGCACACTGGGGGCAATTTTGAGAGGTTAATTAACTTGCAAGCACGTGCATCTTTGGGGTGGGGAGGAAACCGCAGCACCCAGAAGGAACCCGCATCGTCACAGGGAGAACGTGCAAGCTCTGCACAGACAGCACCCGAGGTCAGGATTGAGCCTGGGTCTCCGGCTGCTCTACCACTGGGGCAGCGCAGTGGTACAGTTGCTGCCGTACAGCGCCAGAAACCCCATTGAGATCTCAAAGGTTCTTTGATGTCACGTTTGCAGGCGCATAGTGAAATTATTTTTTTGCGTACATTTCAATAAAGCATCGCTGTTCCTGAGCAACAATCCCCGATTATTACAAAGTGTATAGAAATGGTCCATTGAGACACCTGAAAGGCTGCACTGCAAAAATGGCTGTTGTTGGTGGTGGTAACTGCTTTGAAAGGCTGCACTGCAAAAATGGCTGTTGTTGGTGGTGGTAACTGCTTTGAAAGGCTGCACTGCAAGGTGTTGCCGCTACATTCAAAGTCTAGTTCCACTTGCGAGATCAGTCCTCTGGAGCGCCGCCTGATCCAAGCGAGCCCCAGGCTGCTACAGGGCGTCGAGCCGTCACCTCCACCTGGATCGTCCAGCAAACCGGCGTTCCTCTACTTGTCCGGCCACCTTGACCTTTGTACCCTGGGGGTACCTCCCTCGGCTTACGTTGGCCTGACTACATGTGCACCTTCTGTAGTATGCCCACCTGCCCTCTATACATCGGCCACCTCTCACCACAAAGGCTAATAGTGCAGCATCTTGACACTTGGAAGTTGTTCCCTTCTGTGTTACACTTGTTTTGTTGTCAACCTCACGCACTGGATGGTTGCCAGCACGAGGCAACAGCGATACCCTTTCCTTTCATTGACAGGTGCCACTGTGACCTTTGTCATGCCAATATTTCCGGACAATCCTAAATTAGCAGCAGATGCAACAATCATAATCTTTATAATCTCCATGGATACTTCATACGTGCCCCTGACGTAGAGGGCGATGTTACTGAGTCCACGCCAGCTTGCAGAACCATTCTATTCCTCTACTGATGTTCTGCTCCCATCAGAACCTATTCTCCGCACATTCCCATCAAGTCCCCCTTAAAGGTAGACAAAAGTGCTGGAGAAACTCAGCGGGTGCAGCAACATCTATGGAGTAAAGGAAATGGGTAACGTTTTGGGCTGAAACTCTTCTTCAGACGTTTCGGCCCGAAACGTTACCTATTTCCTTCGCTCCATAGATGCTACTGCACCCGCTGAGTTTCTCCAGCACTTTTGTCTACCTTTGATTTTCCAGCATCTGCAGTTCCTTCTTAAACTTCCCCCTTAAAATCCTACCACTCATTGAAACACAAGGCTCCATTTACAGTGACCAATTGACAGAGCATCGAAGATAGACACAATTGCTGGAGTAACTCAGCGGGTCAAGCAGCATCTCTGGAGAAAAGGAATAGGTGGCGTTTCAGGTTGAGACCCTTCATCAGATTAAAAGTAATGGGGAGGGAACTGGGGGTAGGAAAAGACCAGAACAAATCAGGGCAGACAACAGATGACAAATGTTGGTTTATACCAGAGATAGACACACAATTGCTGGAGTAACTCAGCGGGTCAGGCGGCATCTCTGGAGAAAAAGGATGGGTGATGTTTCGGGTCAGAACCCTTCTTCAGACTAAAAGTAAAGGGGAGGGAATTGAAGGGATAGAAAGGCCAGAACAAATTGGGGTAGATGACAAGTGACCAATGAAGGGTGGAGCACATAATGGCCCACAGTTGACAGTTGACTGAGGAAGAGGTGATAACGAAGGGATGCATTGATATAAACAGCGGAACTAGTAGGATGACTAAGGTGGGGGTGGGTGGGGGAGGAGGGGGGGGGGAAGAGAGGGACTGCAGAGGTTACTTGAAATTGGAGAAAGCAGGCAGACATTGTGGAAGGAATACGGGTGGGGACCGTCCTTCAGACATCTTGTAGTGAGGTGAGATTCCATGGATTGATCAATTATTTATTTGTCTTTAAGATATAAATGTATCTAAGTAATGGTTATCATTGGGGCACAGCATGCTCTTTGCTCAAACAATTTTTTGTATTCATGAACGACAGGATTACATGAATACAATGTCGTTCATGAATACAAAGTTTTGAATGGTTCAGTTGGACATATTTGAAGACTTCAAAATTCTTATTTTAATGTTTCTTTGATGGAGGTGAGGTGTTGGCCTTGTAGCTCCAGTCATAAGCAGATACCTTGGTGTTGGCCTTCAGGCCATGACACATTGAGGGGTTCAAATGACGTTGACAAACCACGAGAGGAAGCCTCAACCAGCATATCAATATTATCTAAGCCTGGGGTTGTGTTGCTACCTGGAAACACATTGGTGTTTGTTGTGTATGATGCACTGTAGAAATCTGCAGCAATAACCGAGTTAATAGTGAAAGAACAGGCCTGTTGTCGGTCGCATCCTTGCACCCCAGTTGTTATCAGGCCTACACCCAGCCTGCAGTGGGCCATTGTGGCATCTATCATTCCTGTTGCCGGCCCAGATTTGTTCTGGCCTTATCTCTCCTCCAGTTTATTCCCTTCCCCATCTCCTCGTTCAGTCTGTAGAATAGTTCCAGTCCGATACCTCACCTGTTCTTTTTCTCCAGAGACACCGCCTGACCCGCTGAGTTACTCCGGCGTTTCGTGTCTATCTTCGACAAAAACCAGCATCTGTAGTTCCTTCCTACGCACCCGTTGCTCCCCAGCCTCTGTTCTGGTGATAGGAAAACATTTCTAGTTAACCTGAACTATTTGCAACATAGGAACAGAATAAAGATAGAACAATAGAAATTGAATTACTGAGCACACAAAGCCCATTTCAGTATTTTGTCAGATGTGTATTGTGAGCCGTTTGTTCACATGGTACCTTTTTAAAACTTTTTTTATTGTTCTGCATTGTGGAAAATTGACCTCAAGTTTGGTCTTTGGAGGGGAAAATCCTGTGCTTTGCTCTCACATTCTAATCATGTATCTGACTGCCAAGGAAACATGGACACAGCAATTAAGACAGGCTAGTATTTGGAGCCCAGAACTGGTATTCTGGAATCTCTGGTTCTAATTCCATAATTTAAATTAAAAAAATTAAATAAATACAAAGTAAAAATATTAGAGCCATGAAAATGCTGGTATTCCACAAAACCCATGTTTCTGGGAAGGAAACCTACCATCCAGGTCTGACCGATGTGACTCCAGATCAACCTAGATGGTTAATCCTGTCCCACGGTACGAGTTCATTCCAAGGGCTCCCCCGAGTTTAAAAAAAATCAAACTCGTGGTAAGCACGGAGAAGGAAATTAGCGAGTACGTCGGAGCTCGGGGACGTCTCTTAGCGGCTCGTAGCGCTAACGGCAGGTACTCGGGAAGACTCGCTAACGGCAGGTAAGCTCGGGAAGACTCGGGAAGATTTTTCAACATGTTGAAAAATGTCCACGAGAGCCCTGAGTACCGACGAGCGGCCATTACCGTAAATCTCCGAGTTCGAATCAGTTCGAATCGACTCTTGGAATGAACTCGTACCGTGGGACAGGGCCATAACTCCTAATTGTCCTCTGAACTGGGTGTGCAAGCTACCTAATTCGAGGAGTGATTAGGAAGCGATTGACTAAGTAAAGGATGCTTGGGTAAAGCCTCTGTGTTATGCACAAAAATTACACTTAAAAAACAAAAATCGCGGGTGTACCTTTTCCCAAGCTTTAGACAAACCCCCTGCGTGGGTTTTCTCCAGGATCCACAGTTTTCTCCCACACTCCAAAGACAGACAGGTTTATAGGTTTATTGGCTTGGTATCATTGTAAATTGTCCCTAGTGTGTATAGGATAGTGTTAGTGTGCGGGGATCGCTGCTCAGCGTGGACTTGGTGGGCCGAATGGCCTGTTTCCACGCTGTATCTCCTAACTAAACTAAACAAATATATAAAGTTTAGGTTTCTGCAATGAATTGCAACTGAATTGGGAATGGAGTGCTGGAGGGAATTCAGCATCTGTGGGTGGAATAGACAGACGTCATCTCAGGTCGAGACCCTTTCTTCAGACTGATTGTAGTCAGTGGAGTCAAGCTGGGAAAGGGGAGTGGGGGAGGGACAAAGCCTGGCAAGTGATAGGTGGATAGTGGCGAAGGGGGATTGCTTTGCAGGCGGGTGGAGTAGGTGCCAAAGGCCAAGGCGAAAAGGAGATAAAATGGTGTCATATAATCTCTGTATTTAAATTCTTCATTACCACCCATTTTGTTTTACACTTTTGAATTCTGTTATTTGCCCCTGAGTTACCACAGAGGTCAAACATTTGTACATTGAGTTGTGTGACCATAAATGGGATCAGTCAGGAATCTGTGCGAAATCCACATTGTAAAAACTGTGGTCTGACAGTCAATGGGGAATGAGAACAACATTACGCATTTTCATCAATTATTTTTAAACTATCCCTCATAAAGTTTGAGTTGTAGTAATTCTTGCATTTACACATTTTAAGAAGAACCTAATCTTGCAACAGGATTTCTGTCACTTAGAATTTGTTTTTGAGAAAGTTTGGCTTAGCAAATTTAAAAAAATATATATTTGCTGAAGTGTGTCCTGGAATTTGAATGCAGATGAGTGTGTGCTTGCTAAATTGTTCTGTTTGTTGAATTACAAAACCGTGGAATATAATAACTGCTGTCAACATAGTAATACCGCACGGAAACAGGACGTTCGGCCCAACTCATCCATGCTGCTCAAGATGCCCCATCTAAGCTAGTTCTATTTGCCTGCGTTTGGTCCATATCTTCCTAGCTGTTTCCGACGCATGCACCTGTCCGAATATCTTTTAGATGTGATTATTGTACCTGCCTCAACTACCTCCTTTGGCAACTAGTTCCATATATCCGGTGTGAAAAAGTTGCCCTTTAGTTTCCTGTTAAATCTTTTCCCTCTCACCTTAAATCTGTGCCCTCTTGTTCTTGGTTCCACTATTGTGGGAAATGCATTGCATTCACCCTATCAATTCCCCTTATAATTTTATACATTGCCATAAGATTATCCCTCAGGCACCCACCTCTAAGGATTAAAGTTCCAGTCTGTGGCTCAGGCTTTGGAGTCCTGGCAACATCGTTGTAAACCTTCTTTGCGCTCTTTCCAGCTTAAGACTTGTTAGGAGGTTTCCCCTCCATTTTTAATACCGTCTAAAGGATCACTAATTCTAATGTTAACATTTAGTCTGAATGGTTGCATGTTTGTATTGTACAAGAATTAGTATTCTTAAACTTTGCGATTTATGTCTCATTGGACAATATCTTCCCAACATTTCACAACAATTGCATTTTGAGTAGTAATTCTCAGAAGTGAAACTACTCCTCCTTGCCCTTTGCCTTTCAACTGCTGCTTTGAACTGTTCATTAGGTTCTTGCATAACTGTAGGAATCCCATTGTTAAATCATTAAGTTTCAGTTGAAATAACTTTGTTCGAGAGATACCAAAATATCTTGGCTTGGTTTTATGTTTGAAAAAACTTGGGTGTACAGATAACAGTTCCACAATTCTTGTGGGCCAGGATATGAAATGTTAAGATTGAAGGGAAGTAGTGTGATGTCAGTCTTGTCTTATGGTGGGGAAAAGTACAGCTCATTTTTGTGGCACCCTGCATATTTTGGAAGAAATAATTGATTCTTTCAGAAAGCAATAATGCATTTGCATTGTAGAATGTAGCCCTGGGTCTATAATCATTAATGTCCTGATATACCAAACTATTTGAGCAAGGATTTGAAAATGCATATCAGTTGAGTTTAGTTTCAGTTTAGTTTATTGTCGCGAAGAATGAGGGGGGTCCTCATTGAAACGTACTGAATAGTGAAAGGCTTGGATAGAGTGGATGTGGAGAGGATGTTTCCACTAGTGGGAGAGTCTAGGACTAGAGGCCATAGCCTCAGAATTAAAGAATGTTCCTTTTGGAAGGAGATGAGGAGGATTTTTTTTAGTCAGAAGGTGGTGAGTACAGTGTGATACAGTGTGGAAACAGGCCTTTTGGCTCAACTTGCCCACACCGGCCAGCAATGTCCCAGCTACACTAGTCCCACGTGCGTGCACTTTGTCCATATCCCACCAAACCTGTCCTGTCCATGTACCTGTCTACTGTTTCTTAAACGATGGTATAGTCTGAATCTGTGGAAATTTTTGCCACAGAAGGCTACGGAGGCTGTCAATGGATATTGTTAAGGCAGAGATAGATAGATTCTGGATTAGTACGGTGTCAGGGGTTATAGGGAGAAGGCAGGAGAATGCGGTTAGGAAGGAGAGATAGATCAGTCATGATTGAATGGCGGAGTAGACTTGATGGGTTCAATGGCCTAATTCTGCTCTTTATGACCTTATGACATGTACCGAGGTACAGTGGAAAGCTTTTTGGTGCTAACCAGTCAGCGGAAAGACAATAAATAATACAGAGGTACACAAAAATGCTGGAGAAACACAGCGGGTGCAACAGCATCTATGGAGCGAAGGAAATAATACAGAGTGTGCATATTTTATATTCTTTCCCCCACACATCTAGGGCACTGGTGGACATTTGAAATAAGTGAATAAACATTAAAATAGGAACCCATATTAACACAGGCAACAGCTGTACATTAATGCCTCAGGTGATAAAAACCTATAGAGGTCCAGGAAACTACATGTGCTGGAATCTGGAGCAAAATAGTAACTGCTGGAGGAATTCAGTCGGTCTGTGAAGGGAATGGAGGGGCAACGTTTTGGGTCAGGACCCTTCTTAACTCTGAAGAAGTGTCCCCAACCTGAAACATTGTCTGCCCATTCCATTTTTCAATATTTACTTGATTTGCATAATTTAACATTTTAACCTACAGATAAAACAGGCAACACAGTTGCACAGCGGTAGATTTGCTGCCTTACAGCGCCAGAGACCCAGGCTCAATTCTGACTATGGGTGCTGTCTGTACAAAGTTTGTACGTTCTCCCTGTGACCATGTGGGGTCCGAGTTTTCTCCCACACTCCAAAGACGTACAGGTTTGTAGGTTAATTGGCTTCTGTAAATTGTCCCTTGTGTTGGAACTAACAGATTAGGGCCTGTTTCCATGACATATCACTGAAGCAAACAAGGGGAAAGATCTTAACTAGTGTTTGTGATAGCTTCCACTAATGAGGGAAGGGTGGATGCTCATGTTCTTGCTGAGGCAAGTGCAAAACAATGGACAGAGTAAACATAGTAAAAGCAGAAGTATTATCTTTGGAAACTGACTTGGGTGAAATATATCCACGGTTTTAAAATAGTAAGGGTGGAAAATAGCATTGACGGCAATTTTTCCAATTCTTTATGGCTAACCTTCTACTGGGGTTTACTCCGAAATAAATAATTTACTTTTCAAGAGGGTGTTAGATATATAGGTCTTAGGGCTAACGGAATCAAGGGATATGGGGAGAAAGCAGGAACTGGATACTGATTTTCCATGATCATATTCATATTGAATGGTGGTGCTGGCTTGAAGGCCTGAATGGCCTTCACCTGCTCTTATTTTCTATGTTTCTATGGATCGGTGGAATTCATTCGTGGGTATTGCATACATCTTCATTTATAAAGATACTGATATATTTATAAAGATACTCAAGGCCAGGAAAGCTGGAGAGCTCTATTTTCCTCCATAGCCATGGACTGAACAACCTTCCATGTTGATAATTGGAACTTTTGGATCTTGATGTGTTGGCAGGGGGAGCAACGTAGATTGATTTGGAATGCAGTGGAACCCAGGGATTAACAGAGCTGCACCCTCACCCTCTGAAGAAGTGACTGAGAGAAGTATGGAAGGCAGTGAAGAGGCAACTGTAAACTGATGATTAGATTTCACCAAGGACAGATTTACAACAACAAAATAAAGATCACTGGTTGAACATCTCAATGTGGAAACAAGGAAATGCAGATGCTGGTTTCCAACACAAAGACGCAGAGATCTGAAGTAACTCAGTGGGTCAGGCAGCATCCCTGGGGAATGTGGATAGGTAGAGTGTAGAAAGGAACTGCAGATGCTAGTTTATACCGAAGATGGAAACAAAATGCTGGAGTAACTCAGTGGGTCAATCAGCATCTCTGGAGAAAAGGAACAGGTGACGCTTTGGGTCGGAACCCTTCTTCAGACTACTTCTGAAGTCTTCAGTCTGAAGAAGGATTCTGTCCTGAAACGTCACCCATTCCTGTTCTCCAGAGATGCTGCCTGACTCCAGCATTTTGAGTCTATCTTCATGGATAGGTCAAGGTTTTTTTTGACAGGCAGATTGTTGGACTAAAGCCAGATATGGAAAATCAAGATGCAAGGCAAAAGTTCGACATCTCCATATTGGACAGATACGTGGATTGGAAGGGTTTAGTGGGCCAAATGCAGGCAAATGGGACTAGCCCAGTATGTCAACTTGGTCGGCCTGGACTAGGTGGTCCGAAGGGCCTGTTTATAAGTTCTAGCAGCAGAATTAGGCAAGTCGGCACATCAAGTCTACTCTGCCATTCAATCATGGCTGATCTATCTTCCCTTCTCAACCCCCTTTTCCTGCCTTCTCCTCTTAACCCCTGTCACCTGTGCTAATCAAGAATCTGCCAATCTCCGCTCTAAAAATATCCATTGACTTGGCCTCCACAGCCGTCTGTGGCAATGACTGCCACAGATTCACCACCCTCTGACTAAAGAAATTCCCCCTCATCTCCATTCTAAAAGTACGTCCTTTTATTCTGAGGCTGTGGCCTCTAGTCCTAGACTCTCCCACTACTTGAAACACGCTCCCCACATTCATTCTGTCCAGGCCTTTCATTATTCGATAAGTTTCAATGAGGTCCTTCCTCATCCTTCTAAACTCCGGTGAGTACTGGCAGAGTACGGGAGTTTCTGGACTCTTGATATTTAAAGAACTTAAAAGCAGTTGGTGCCGCATCAGCGAACTGTAGGGTGTGAGTGCACGGAAGGGTGGAGTAGTTGGTGAGAAAGAACTCGGCGTATATTTAGTTCAGTACATGGCCTCTCACTGCCTCTTAAACTGATCAAAGGCTTTGTCACTGGATGTAGCAATGCGAATGCTGTTCATGGAAAGAATGCTTCGGAGCTCCATGCAATGGCCAAGTGGCTGATTTTGAATGATGGAAAAGGGTTGGTTGTGGTGGAAAAGGCAAGAATATTAAAGTTTGCTCGATTACTTTTCGGCGCTCGTGTACTCGATAAATTGTTCCATTGGGCGATTTTAAAATAGGTGTGAAAGGCTCCGTGGCTTTACGTCAGCGTGAAGCATTTTGACTATGCATCAGAGTGAAAGTTGTAATCTAACTCGGGTCAGGTTACGGTCTGACTGTGGACATGGTAACGCTGAGAAGAAGCATGCCTCGGCTCCGGAAGATGGCAAGTCATTCCAACGTGCTTAGGTCATTGAAATGATCTCCCCTCCAACTTATGTGCTTAGTACTGAGCTTTCTGAGCCCAGCTGCCTATCAAACAAGCCTCCCTCACCTGTATCCACCTATCACTCTCCAGGCTTTGTCCTGCTGATCCTTTCTTCCAGCTTTCTCTCCCTCTCCACCCCCCACCACAATCAGCCTGAAGAAGGGTCCCCACCTATCTATGTTCTCCAGAGATGCTGCCTGACGTGCTGAGTTACTCCAGCACATGGTGTCTTTTTTTGTAAACAAGCGCATGCAGTTCCTTTTTTTTCCCTTGCCAGCAATGTTGTTTTGTGTAAGGGTAGAATTTTAGTAGCAGTGGCCCGACTTATAATTGAGTCTCGCTGGTTACAGTTCTTCAGACTGCCATTCATGCTCTTAGACTACCAACATAACACAATGCAACTGGCACGAACACGCATTGTTACAGGAAAAATATCAAAAGCTGAAGCAAGGTATTTGTTTCCTCATGAGCCAACGTTACATTTCAAAGGATTTGGCAATGGTCTGTGAAAATACCGTAAATGGTTTAAAGTATAAATTCATAGGAATGTCTTGTGCCAAATTATGAATTTATTGGTAACCAACTTGGATTGAGTTATAGGTATCAGTACAAATTAAATATAATTTGCAGTTTTTACTGGCAACACCCAATAAACACAGTTGCCCGGGCAGCTTATAACTCAGCGGTATGAACGTTGATTTCTCTAATTTCAAGTAACCCTTGCAGTCCCTTTCTCCCACCTCTCCACCCTCCCTAGTCGTCGTTAACAGTTCCACTGTTTGCATCCCTGTGTTATCACCTCTACCCCAGCCTACAATGGACCATTGTGGGCTCCACCCTTCCTTGGTCATCTGTTGTCAGCCCTGATTTGTTCTGGCCTTTTCCTGCCTCTAGTTACCCTCCCACCTCAGTCTGAAGAAGGGTTCTGACCCGAAATGTCACCCATCCCATCCTTTTTCTCCAGAGATGCTGCCTGACTTGCTGAGTTACTCTAGCACTTTGTGTCTATCTTTGGCATAAACCAGCATCTGTAGTTCCTTCCTACACAACATAGTTGCTGTTATGCATCCAAATGAAGAACTGTTATTTTACAAAGAATCTAGAATTTAGGTTGAAATTGTGGAATTTGCCAAAGAACATCGTCCATTCTGTATAACGGAAACCAGGTCTTACTTGGTTCTTGGAAATCCACTGAAGGTAACTAAAATGTGAAAGGAGATTTTTTTTTTTTTTTTTTTTGTATGAACACATTGGCAGGGTCATTGATTGTAATACTTTTGGACTTTGTCAAACCAGATGGTGTGTTAGTCCTGAATTTCAAGGAGGAAAATTTCCGCTTCACTGAGACGGAGGTGGAGAAAGGAGGTGGTGCGCATAGTTTATCACCAAGATCAGTGTAATTGTTAGCTGCCAAGTGTTCCATCTCCTCAAATAGCGATATTTATTTGTACGTTGTTCTAACAGAAACAACTAATCAATTAGTACATTGATTTTGCAATATGGTTGAATTTTTAGCAAGTTATTTTTTTGTGTTGGAATAGGAAAATTAAATATAAATTTGCCTATGAATAAATCATCACATTAAAGGCTGGAATTATATGATTAATTATGTATCGTCATCAGAATCCCATGTCCAGCTGGAATCCAGGGTTTTTCATCAATGGAACTCAAATTGTCATGAGGTAAATTGATGAATGTAATGCGGTTCTCAGAGAGTGGCTTTAGTGGGACACTGGGACTGGAAGAGTTTAGAAGGATGAGGAGGGCCCTCATTGAAACTACCGAATAGTGAAAGACCTGGATAGA
Source organism: Malacoraja senta (assembly GCA_038087875.1). Classification (NCBI taxonomy): domain Eukaryota; kingdom Metazoa; phylum Chordata; class Chondrichthyes; order Rajiformes; family Rajidae; genus Malacoraja; species Malacoraja senta. The sequence continues at coordinate 20,600,257 of CM075989.1, forward strand.
GTGGATGTGGAGAGGATGTTTCCACTAGTGGGAGAGTCGAGGACCAGAGGCCATAGCCTCAGAATAAAAGGACTTGCCTTTGGGAAGGAGATGAGGAGGAAATTCTATAGTCAGAGGGTGGTGAATCCGTGGAATTCATTGCAACAGAAGACTGTGGAGGCTGGATGAACTCGGCAGGTCAGGCACCATCTGTGGAGGGAATAGACACAATGTTTCTGGATGGGACCCTTGGCTCCTGACCCGAAATGTCACCTGTCCATTCCCTCTACAGAAGCTGCCTGACCTGCAAGTTCCTTCAGCCGTTTGTCTTTTGCATGTTACCCGAGGTTTGGCAGACATGAATCACTGGAAGAGATGAAACAGAAAAGTTGACACCCTTTTAAATATTACTTGCAAACGCCATAAAAGAAGTTTAACTCATGCATTGTGCAATATAGATTGGAATATTTTCATCGGAGGTCCTTTTGCCAATGAAACATTTACTGGTTTAGTGTCTATCCCTGAATATTCTGATATCTAACTCCACAAGCACATAGAAACAAAAATGTCGTGATTTCTTGTTAACTGGCAGTGTTTGAATGAGCATGGAATTGTTCTACTTCCTGATAGAGACATCAGAGCATCTTTCAAAATGATTCTACTTAAGTTATGGGAAAGGCCAGTTGTAATCCTGCTTGTTGATGATTATGGAGTGTGTAAGTTCTGTTATCAGAGCAAAAGCAGTTTTTATGTTCAAAAACCGGTAATCTCACATAGAATGATTATTGATGCATTGTACGGTCATGTTAAGTTGAGAGTTGCTGACTTAAATAAAGGATTCTCCGGATTCATAGTTCTATTCATTTGCTGACACAAGCAGCAACATGGTATTTAAGAAGGAATTGCAGATGCTGCAAAATCGAAGGTAGACAAAAATGCTGGAGAAACTCAGCGGGTGCAGCAGCATCTATGGAGCGAAGGAAATAGGCAACGTTTCCCAGGAAACGTTGCCTATTTCCTTCGCTCCATAGATGCTGCTGCACCCGCTGAGTTTCTCCAGCACTTTTGTCTACCAGCAACATGGTATCTAGATGATCGAATGTACTGCAGTCTTATAGTGAGCAGGGTTGGGGTCTATTTCCTCACTGTCCTCCAATTTTCACAGGGATGTTGTTTTACTTCTGCTGTGATGCTGATGGTATATTTAATTGAAGGTAGCTGCTGGCCTAATTAACAGAATCATTGAGAAGGTCACGAGTGCATTGGTGCAGGTGCTGAGCCTTTCAGCACATAGTAATCTTCCTACCGAATGTCAAAACTAAAATCTCTTTTATTTGAATTACTTCTGTCCATTTACACAACACAATGGGGGATAAAATGCTCTCCATACAACAAGGTAATGTCCCTATGTTTACGTTTTAAACCTTCACTCTTTCACATCAGTGCCTATTGTAATTTAGCCGCAATTGTAGTGGTAGCTTATATTGATAAACCTGTAAGTAGACAAAATGATCTGTGTAATCCCAATAATCCATTGGTAATTTTATTGCATGATCCCTTTTATTTGTTCTCTTCCTTGAATAAGTTGCGCCACACTTGCTGAAATAACACCAGCAAATAAAGAGAATGTCTGAAAGAAATTAAAAAAACATTGGCTTTTTTTCCCCCCTTACAATATTATGCTGTTTCTAAGTTGTAGGAGCAGAATTAGGCCATTCAGCTCATTATGTCTACTCCGCCATTTCATCGTGGCTGATCTATCTCTCCCTCTCAACCCTATTCTCCTGCCCTCTCCCCATAATCCCTGACACTCATACTAATCAAGAATCTGTTTAATGTGTTGCAATGGCAATCCACATTTCGCTACCCCAATTGGTGTATGTGTCAAATAAAGAACCTTTGAACCTTTGACTCTATCAATCTCCACCTTAAAAAGATATCCATTTACATGGCCTCCACATGGCAATGAATTCCACAGATTCACTGCCTTTTGACTGAAGAAATTCCTCCTCATCTCCTTTCTAAAGGTACTTCCTTTTATTCTGAGGCTATTGCCTCTGGTTCTAGACTCTCCCACTAGTGGAAACATCCTCGCCACATTCACTCTAACCAGGCCTTTCACTGTTTGGTAAGTTTCAATGAGGTTCCCCCTCATCCTTCTAACCTCCAGCCGCTGTATTGAGCTTCAGTGCATGCACCGTGCAGTTTCTGTGCAAGGTGATGTGATTGTACATTGTGACTCATCGTAGTCCTGATCTCTTCATGCTGCCGATGGTGCCACTGTTCTTGAGCCAGTGCAGGGCAAAGCAATCAAGTTTATTTCTATTTCTCATTGTCTGAAACATTGAAGATAGAACAATACAGCACAGGAGCAGGCCACTGTCTATGACAATAGGTGCAGGAGTAGGCCATTCGGCCCCTCGAGCCAGCACCGCCATTCAATGTGATGATGGCGGATCATCCCCACTCAATGCTGAGCACGATGCCAGGTTGAACTAATTTCTGATTCCACATCAATGCTATTGAATTAAATAACATTTTTAATCTTGCAATGGCTGTGACATGTTGATGGGATTCTGAAAAAAAGTGGTTATAGGAAGATTTGGATAATTTAAACACCTAATGACTCTTGGAGTCTAATAGCATTTATGTTGTTCCAATCAGTTGTTGTATAGCAATAACTGACCTAAAGGTTACAGGGAGAAGACAGGCGAATGGGGTTGACAGGGAAAGATAGATTGGCCATGATCGAATGGCAGAGCAAACTCGATGGGCCGAATGGCCTAATTCTGCTCCGATGTCTTATGTTCTAAATGATAGTTAAATACATAAGCTGGTAATATTTGTTCATGTACTTGGAATATTTTTTTCAGAATAAGTTTAAAACTTTGAATGATATCAAAACTAAAATTAATGAAGTCGAGTCATTTTCCATAACATTGGGCTTGTTAACATGGCACTTTATCCAGCTGGATTGTGAAGTGTTCACTGATTAATCAGCTTATTGTCATGGCAGATTAAAGGAGAATAGGATGAAGAAAGATGTCCTGGTTTCTGGATGTGACTGAAGGTCAGTTTATTTACCAGGGACAGATAAGAGGGTCAGTTTTAAAGCGTTGTGGACAGGGAGAGATGGATTTAAAAAAAAACAGAATTAAATAATCTAGACTTGATGTT
>CM075989.1:20603612-20676535 GCA_038087875.1 Malacoraja senta
TCATGGCTGATCATCCCCAATCAGTACCCCGCTCCTGCCTTCCCCCCAAATCCCCTGACTCCGCTATTTTTAAGAGCCCTGTGTAGCTCTCTCTTGAAAGCTCTCTTGACTCCATTTATACATCACGTTGCCTCGGCAAGGCCAGCAGCACAATCAAGGATGAGTCGCACCCTGGCCACTCCCTCTTCTCCCCTCTCCCATCAGGCAAAAGGTATAGAAATGTGAAAACGCACACCTCCAGATTCACGGACAGTTTCTTCCCAGCTGTTATCAGGCAACTGAATCATCCTACCACAACCAGAGAGCGGTCATGAACTACTATCTACCTCATTGGTGACCCTCGGACTATCTTTGATCGGACTTTACTGGCTTTACCTTGCACTAAACGTTAATCCCTTACCATGTATACACTGTAAACGGCTCGATTGTGATCTTGTGTTGTCTTTCCGCTGACTGGATAGCACGCAACAAAAGCTTTTCACTGTACCTCGGTACACGTGACAATAAACTAAACTAACTGTGATAAAGATTAACTGGAAATGAAAATAAATAAATGCTGTGACAGGTTGTATTTGTCTGTGTCGCATGTGATATATTTGACCAACAACTCTGACATGTTATTGGGTTTATCTGAATATAACTTAATTTCAATTGATTAACCATCTGAACCGACCTACTCTTGTACCGTGTGTGTACTTATGATCAGGGCTTGGTTGCTTTTGTGAGGTATTTGATTTGTAATTGAGGACAATAGTAGAACAATATAAAATTGTTCATCAATTATTTACTTACGTTGGGAAAAATGCCCAAACCAATTAAATAACCTGTTTCTGGCTCTGTGTCCACATTGTTGCTTGTGCCAAAATCAATTTCCAGTTTAGAAAAATGCCTTTCCTTGTATATTAAGTTTCTGTTCCCCTTCCAGCTATTCTGTCACTTTTATTTTAACCCTGCCCATATTCTCTGATGTACATTTTCTTTTCTCACAATAAGTGAGTGTTAGGATTGAACAAAATGTGCCCTAGTATCATTCCAAACCTCTCTCATTAAAATAAATTTAATTTGTCTTTTTTTTTTTAACCATTTATTTTTTACACTAGAAAAAGAAAAGATTGAAAGAAAGAAGAAAGTGAAGGAAAAAGTGAAAGTGTAGAAAATGTGACAACAAAAAAGGACGAAGACCCTATAAGAGCAAAATTAAAAAACAAAAGAAAAAGAGTTAAGAGATAGACCCTAGAAAAGAAAGAGAAAGAGAAATTTGAACTGAAATTCAACAAAATCAATCACCAAACGGAGAATAAGTAGAAATACTTACAAAGCCATGAAATCTTTTGGAAACGCAAGGACGTTCTGAGCAAAACACAAAGTGCTGGAGAAACTCAGCGACCCTCTGAGTTCCACCAGAACTTTGTGTTTTGCTGTAAATCCTTTGGGCTGTTCTTCACAAGTTCACAAGTTATCGGAGTAGAATTAGGCCATTCGGCCCATCGAGTCTACGCCATTCAATTATGGCTGATCTCCTCCTAATCCCAGTTTTCTGCCTTTTCCCAGAACCATTGACATGGGTTCTAATCAAGAATTTGGCTATGCCTTAACAATATTCACTGACTTGGTCTCCACAGCCCTCTGTGGCAATGAGTTCCACAGATTAACTACCTTCTGACTAAAGATGTTCCTTCTCAACTCCTTTATAAAAAATGTGCCCTATAATTCTGAGGTTATGACCTCTGGGTCCTAGACTCTCTCACCGGTTCTTGAACGGTCTGTGGAGCAGTATTCAATTCTGTTGCCCAAATAAAAACTTGGTATTTCTACTTTGTTCTTTTTGAGCAGTTTGGACTTGCGCCCATATTTCTTCTTCATGTTTAAGAAGGAACTGCAGATGCTGGAAAAAAATCAAAGGTAGACAGAAATGCTGGAGAAACTCAGCGGGTGAGGCAGCATCTATGGAGCGAAGGAATAGGTGACGTCTCGACCCGAAACGTCACCTATATTTCTTCTTCACCTCATCTAACTTTTGAGCATTTTTTTGCATTGTGATCGACTAACTGCCCAAAACTGCCATCCTTCTAAATTAGGTTCTGGGTCACTTTGCCACCTTGCAGAGAGTTTAGATAAAGTGAATGCTCAGTCTTTTACCCAGGGTGGAGGATTAAAAAAACTAGAGGGCATAGGCTGAAGGTGACAGGGGAGAGGTTTAAGAGGAACCTTTTCACTCAGAGGGTAGACTGTATCTGGGATGAGCTGGCAGAGTAAGCAATATAATTACCATTTTTGAAAGACATTTGAACAGATACATGAATAGGAAGGGTTTAAAGGGCTGGGGGCCAAATGCAGGCAAATGGCATTAGCCCAATAGGCCAACTTGGTCAGCATGGCCCTGTGTCTGCATTCTCTCTGGCAAAAGGGAAGTCGGGTCAAAGGTTTGCTTTGCATCTTGACCTGGACTCCTACATAGAATGTATCTTGTCTGTTACATTGACAGTTGTTCACAATTCCATTATGCTACAGTTTATTAACATCACAGAAATGTGGTGTTGCAAGCGTGCCGTTGAGATCGACAGCAGTGAAGAAGTCCCTGTGAGATGTAATTATTTTTTGTTGCTGGTTGTTAATAAATGTTAGTTGAACTTGCTTTGGCTGAAGAAGCTGATGAACAGTGAACAATAAAAACGGCCATTGGGTTCCTCGTCAGTGATGTAGAAACAAGGAACCGCAGATGCTGGTTTACACGGGAAAGACAGAAACGGCTGGAGTAACTCAGCGGGTCAGGCAACATCCCTGGAGATCCTGGGTGGGTGACATTTAGGATTGGGACCCGAAACGACTTGTTTGGTAGGGTCCCGACCTGAATCATCACCTATCCATAGGCAGACACAAAATGCTGGAGTAACTCAGTGGGTCAGGCAGCACCTCTGGAGAAAAGGAATGGGTGGCGTTTTGGGTCGAGACCCTTCTTCGTACCGAGGGTCAGGGGAGAGGGAAGCTTGAGGTATGAAAAGATGCAAAAAACAAATAAATGAAAAGAATAAATCAAAGCCACCACTGATGATCTTTGACCTTTGATTGAAGGAATAGGCGACGTTTCGGGTCGAGACCTTTCAGAAGGGTCTCGACCCGAAACGTCACCCATTCCTTCGCTCCATAGATGCTGCCTCACCCGTTGAGTTTCTCCAGCATTTTAGTCTACCTTTGATTTTTCCAGCATCTGCAGTTCTTTCTTAAACATTTGTTCTTTGATTTGTTGTTTTCATACCTTTCATTCATTGGTTCTCCAGTCTTTTTTGTCTTCTCTTCAGTGTTGCTTTTTAATTGGAAGTCCCACTAGTTATCCTTTTGGATATGTACTTTTTTAAAAACATAGATGTAGTTAGTGCATATTGAGAATGTCCAAACATCAGGGGGAGGTTTCAGCTGTGGTAGAGTTACACCAAATGCTCAGGAGTAGAGAAGAAAATCAGGTAAGTTTACAAGGTTTGGCCGCTCCAGTACTACCCAAGTTTGCACTGTGTGTTAGTACTCGATTACAGTGTATATCCCCTTCCATCGAGGGGATCTATCGCAGTCGCTGCCTCAAAAAGGCTGGCAGTATCATCAAGGACCCACACCATCCTGGCCATACACTCATCTCCCTGCTACCTTCAGGTAGAAGGTACAGGAGCCTGAAGACTGCAACGACCAGGTTCAGGAATAGCTACTTCCCCACAGCCATCAGGCTATTAAACTTGGCTCGGACAAAACTCTGAACATTAATAGCCCATTATCTGTTATTTGCACTTTATCAGTTTATTTATTCATGTGTGTATATATTTATATAAGGGTATATGGACACACTGATCTGTTTTGTAGTCAATGCCTACTATGTTCTGTTGTGTTGAAGCAAAGCAAGAATTTCATTGTCCTATCAGGGACACATGACAATAAACTCTCTTGAATCTTAAATGTGGGTAGGAAGGAACTGCAGATGCTGGTTTACACCAAAGATAGACACAAAATGCTGGAGTAACTCAGCGGGACAGGCAGCATCTCTGGAGAGACGGAATGGGTGACGTTTCGGGTCGAGACCCTTCTTCACATCTCCATCCGAAACATCACCCATTCCTTCTCTCCACAGATGCTGCCTGTCCTGCTGAGTTACTCCAGTTTTTTGTGTCTGCAGCGTATAAATAATCAGCTCCACAAATGCCATTCAGAAACCCACTGATTTTTTTTTTTAAACATGAACTTATTTTTGGAAGCCAAGTAATCTGGATCAGTTTATTGAAGTGAAGGCTAAACTGAACTCTGAATGGAGGCAGCGGGGGTGTGAGAGTGGAACACTTTCTGCTGTGTCAAAAGTTCAGGGCTTTTCCTCGCACTTTAAAGATTAGAGCTAAATCTCAAGTTGATGTTTTTTTTCCTAAGAGGCTTTAAGTTTACGCTCTTTTGCTCTGCAGGCAGGTGTAACAGATTCTGTGGGACTGTTTTGAGGGGAAATCTGACGGAAGTAGATGAAATTATGAGAGGCACAGATAGGGTGGACAGTCAGAACCTTTCTCCCAGGATGGAAATATCAAATACGACAGAGCATAGATTTAAGATGGGAGGGGAACAGTTTAAAGGAGATGTGCAGGGTAAGGTTTTTTTTTAAAGAGAGGGTGATGGGTGGCTGGAGTGTATGGTGGCAGGGTGGTGGTAGAGGCACTTGATATGGTGGCATTTATGAGACTTTTAGATAGGCATATGAATGAATATGCAGGGAATGGTGGGATATGGGTTATGTATAGGTAGATAAAGAGTTGGTCTTGGCATCATGTTCAGAACAGACATTGTGGGCCGAATGGCCCGTTCCTGCGCTCAATGTTCTAAGACCAGCAGAGTAGCCAAAGTGTCCTGACCAATCTAATAACAAGGAACTGCAGATAGAAACAAAATGCTGGAGTAACTCAGCGGGACAGGCAGCATCTCTGGAGAGAAAGAATGGGTGACGTTTCGGGTCGAGACCCTTCTTCAGACTGATCAAGGAACTGCAGATACTGGTTTATACCAAAGATAGACGCAAAATGCTGGAGTAACTCGGCGGGTCAGGCAACATCTCTAATGCTGAAAGTAGATAGGTAAAGTTTTAGGTCAGTCTTAAGAAGGATCCCGACCTGAAACATCATCTATCCAAGTTCTCAAAGGATGCTGCCTGACCCGTTGAGATACTCCAGCATTTTGTGTCTATCGCTGGTGTCCTACCCTATATTTATTATACAATCGACATCTAGTTCTTTCTGACATCTGCAGCTTTTTATTTTTGCTTTTCACTTTCTGACTCGGACTTCTCCTTTTGCAATGCTGTTTGCTGGCAGAAGTCGGATCTAGGAAAAGCCCTGATGCTCAGCAGCTTTGGTGTCATGAATCATACTGAGCAGGTGCATTAAATAATCCTGATACACCATGCCGGGAAGATCTAAATGAATGCTCCCAACTTTTTACAGGGTGCAAAGAAGAGATTGAAATGGCCACACATGAAAAAAACGGAAATATCAGAAAACTGCGATTTAGTTTAGAGATACAGCGTGGAAACAGGCCCTTCGGCCCACCGAGTCGCCACCGACCAGCGATCCCTGCACACTAACACGATCCTACATGCACTAGGGACAATTTTTACAATTTTAACAAGGCCGATTAACCTGTACGTCTTTGGAGTGTGGGAGGAAACAGGAGCTCCCGGAGAATGCCCACGCAGGTCGCAGGGAGGACGTACAAACTCCGTACAGACAGCACCCTTAGTCAGGATTGAACCAAGGTCTCTGGCGCTGTGAGGCAGCGACTCTACCACTACGCTTCCGTTCCTTCTGTTCCCATCTTCATTCAGTTATTTGCCTTAAAATCACATAAAATATGCTTATGGAACTAATGTTTGGTATAAAGGTATACTAACTAAGACAATAGAAGGTTGTACTCCCTCACAGCATCAATGATGTCAGTATTCCACAGTCTTTAACTCCTTATTGATGAAATGTTGTCAAGGTTCACGGAAAAAGATCATGGAAAAAGAACCCTTAATAAAATGCACTTTTGGTAAAAGGCAGCAATATTTCGTGCCAATATATTTTCAATCAACTTTCAAACATTAACATTTCCTAAATGTTGATACTGTTTTTGCTTTAGTTACTTCCTCTGTTTGGAGATGAAAGGAGATGAGGGAGAACGGCTTTAGTCGGAGGGCGGTGAATCTATAGAATTTATTGCTACAGAAGGTTGTGGAGGACAAGTCAGTAGACATTGTTACGGTGGAGATAGATAGATTCTTGATTAGTAAGGGTGTTGGGGTTATGGGGAGAAGGCAGTCAGAGAAGGAGAATGGGGTTGAGAGGGAAAGATAGATCAGCCATGATTGAATGGCGGAGTAGACTTGATGGTCTATTTGTGCTCCTATAACTTATGAACTTATGAATTTCATACCTTTTGTTTAAAAAAAAAAAGCAAACTTCTTAAGCTTTATATCCTAAGTCTTCCAAGGCTTCAATCCCCTCATTTGGCACTTCCCAACATCCAAACAGATTTGTTTCCAAATACTTTGTAACAATGTTTTTATAATATAAATTATCTTAAAATCTTCTCTGCTGCAATCTAACACCTTCAGTTATTTTATTGATTGTGTTCCATCAAATCAATCCTCCCGCATCTGCGTCACCTCAATACCAAAACATCAAAGCAATCATAAAGAAAGCTCGTCAATACTGCTTTTCTCTTCTTGAGGAGATCTGGTATGTTGCCAAACACACTATTGAGTGTCTACTGGTGTCTGGGAGGCAGGGAGCATACTGACTGGTTGCATCACGGCCTAGTTCGGTTACTTGAAAGCCCAGAACAAAGAAGGCTGCAAAACTTGGTCAACATTGCCCGGTCCATCGCACATACTGTCCTCCTCGCTATCCAAGGGATCTACAGGAAGGCAGCTTATATCATCACAGACCCACATCACCCAGGCCATGCTCTCATCTTGCTGCCTGAGAACCGTTCCTACAGCTTCAAGAACAGCTTTCCAGCAACGATCAGCCACTTGAACGTAGCCCAACACTAACCATAAACCTATCCCAGCATCTAGTCAAGTCAAGTCAAGTCAAGTCACATTTATTTATATAGCACATTTAAAAAACAACTCTCGTTTGGCAAAGTGCTTTACATTTGTTATAAGAATAGCACAACAAAACAAACTACATACATATATACATGTAGCCCTCACTCAGAGGACGTCAGGAAAGGCTTGGGAGTATAGATAAGTCTTTAGTCTTGACTTAAAAGAGTCGATGGAGGGGGCGGTTCTGATGGGAAAGGGGATGCTGTTCCACAGTCTAGGTCTACTGTGGACTTTGTTTTCAGTTGCTCTATGGATTTAATTTTTACTTTGCGCTATTATGGTCTGGTTACCTTGTATTACTGATTATTAACTTATTATATTATTGATTATTGTATCTTTAATGTGTGTGAATGTCCCTGTAAAGCTGCAGCAAGTGAGAATTTAATTGTTGCATTGTTGGTGAATGTAACAATTAAACACTCTTGAATCTCTTGACTTGTGTTTAAAGCAGGTTTATTTTCTCTGCCACTGAGCATTCATTTCAGATTTAATTTGTTCTGTTGTCCATAAGATTAATAGAAAGGGCTGTGAAGTTTCTTGAAGTAAGTTGGCACTGTAAATATTTGTTAGTAAGTCAGCATTGTAAATATCTTTTCAGGTGAATGCATGCATCATCATTGTTATTCTTGTTATTTACACTAGGCTTTAAAAGAGGAAATAAGCTGAGCACGCCTGAAGGAAGATAGTTGAGGAGAGAAGGTTCTACCATGCACTAGAACATTAAGTACTGACAAAGCTACAATTCCACGCTGATATATTGGAAAAGGAACGGTGAAGATGGGGCGGAAAAAGATTCAGATTACAAGGATCATGGACGAACGCAACAGACAGGTAAGAGCACGGGTTGTGGAACTGTGTGGAATGGGTGTCCGTATCCTTCACACCTCGTCTTCCAAGTCACCCAACATCCAAACTTGAGCACACATTGTTGTCACTTCAGTTGCACAAAACACAAAGTGCTGGAGGAACTCAGCGGTTCAGGCAGCATCTGTGGAGGGAATGGACAGATGATGCTTTGGGTCGGGGTCTGAAGAAGGGTCCCAACCCGAAATGTTATCTGCCCGATCCCTCCGCAGATGCTGCCTGACCTACTGAGTTCCTCCAGCACTTTTTTGTTTTGCTCAGCATCTGCAGTTCCTTGTGTCTCTGTTGTCACTTCATTGTTGGTTCAACCTGCTGGAACTCTAAAAGTAATGGCTAAACTCACGGAGAGTTGCAGGGGGTTTCTGAAGGCGGCTCACCAACACATCCCAAGAGCATTTAGGGATGAACAACAAATGCTGGCCTTGTCGACGTGGATCCAATGCCATGAATGAACTTTAAAAAATGAAAAGGTGATACTGGGCTGGTAAATGTGGCTCTGATATCATCAGTGGGTTCATATTCATGTTTACCATGCCACCACACCTAGCAACCAGAGGAAATATTTCCACTGATCTTTTAATAGCTGAAATTCAATATGGTGTGCGTCGCTAATGATAACAAATTGATATTGCGTTATGCCTTATTCCTACCGGTAGCTGGATTTAGAGTCAGGCTTGCTGCGTTTTGCTCCTATGTACACAATCTTAAATATACACAAAATGCTGGAGTAACTCAGCAGGACAGGCAGCATTTCTGGAGAGAAGGAATGGATGACATATCGAGTCTCGACCGGAAACGTCACCCATTCATTCCTTCTCTCCAGAGATACTGACTGTCCCGCAGAGTTACTCCAGCATTTTGTGTCTACCCTCGGTGTAAACCGGCATCTGCAGTTCCTTCCTATACAAAATCTTAATTCTGGTTTCTGAAGTGGCCTCAATTTCAAATTCATAGTTCAAATCTGATTTGTGACTGCAGTGCGAGTGCCACTCCATAAGTACGTTTTTTTTTGCCATTAATTTGATTAAATATATATTCATGTTTTTGTAATAGAAAGCTGTCCAGGGGAGGTGTGCACCAATAATTTGCAGAATTAACTCTGTAAATCCTCTTATTCTGCCAGTGCACAATTTAATATAAAAGCACAGAACTTCTTAATTCTTTAAATATGGGGCTGCAACAGTACATCATTACTTTTATTCCTCTGCTGGAATAGCTGTACAAACAACACTGAGTTTGTGTACCTTTCATCTTTCCTTCACCAGCTTTGTGTTGTGAACTGTTCAAGAAGAAACTACAGATGCTGGAGAATCGAAGGTATGACAAAATTGCTGGAGAAACTCAGCGGGTGCGGCAGCATCTATGGAGCGAAGGAAATAGACCCGAAACGTTGCCTATTTCCTTCGCTCCATAGATGCTGCCGCACCCGCTGAGTTTCTCCAGCAATTTTGTCATACCTTGTATTGTGAACTGTTATGAGTTGCACCGCTGAACATTTAATTAAAAAAAATTTAATTATCTATTTTGAAAATAAAGTACTCCAAATGTTCCAAATTGTATTAACCTTCCCTGATAGATTGGCACATGTCACACACTGCACCAAAGTTGCATTCCTTTGAAATCTGTGTTGGGTTGATTGATTTTGTGTCACACGCACCAAGTTACTTTTTCTCCAGAAATGCTGCCCGACCTGCTGAGTTACAACTGCACTTTGTGTCTATCTTTGATATAAACCAACATCTGCGGTTCTTTGTTTTGAATGTAAAATCTTTTGTTTGGCTGCTATCCAATTAAATCAGATCGTACAATGGCATCGTACAGAAGTAAAACACTTCGTCGAGAGTCATACAGCGTGGAAACAGGCCCTTCGGCCCAACTTGCCCTCGTCAACCAACAGGTCCCATCTACACTAGTCCCACCTGCCTACGTTTGGCTCATTTCCCTCTATCTGTCCACATATATTTGAAGCATAGTGATACTACCTGCTTCAACTGGCCAGTTCATTGGCCAGTTCATTGGCTATATTTAAGAGGGAGTTAGATGTGGCCCTTGTGGCTAAAGGGATCAGGGGGTATGGAGAGAAGGCAGGTACAGGATACTGAGTTGGATGATCAGCCATGATCATATTGAATGGCGGTGCAGGCTCGAAGGGCCGAATGGCCTACTCCTGCACCTATTTTCTATGTTTCTAACTACTTCATCCAGCAGTTCATACCCAATACCTACCACTCTTATTATTTTTTTTTTAATTTGCTCCTCGGGTTGTTATTAAATCCTTTCCCATCCCCCTCACCTTAAACCTATGTCCTCTGGTTCTTGAACTAGGATTCAAGAACCATACTCAAGAGTAGTAGTGCTCAAGTGACAAATAACAGAGTATGGAGATTATGGAATGGAGATTTAGAAGAGTGGAGTGATTGTATTAGAGGATAGCAGATCCTAATGTGGGATCAGCACATAGAGTTGCCACACTCAGGCAGGCAGCAAGTCCTCTATTGGGACCTGTGTAGGAAAGAACTGCAAATGTTGGTTTAAATCGAAGGTAGACACAAAATGCTGGAGTAACACAGCGGGACAGGCAGCATCTCTGGAGAGAAGGAATGGGTGATGTTTTGGGCCGAGACCCTTCTTCAGACTGAATTGGGATGTGTCCTATTCTCTGACATGTTGTTTGAACCTGCATTCTACATTTCTTCCTCATTACACCTCAGCTGCTACATACAGTAGGCAATTCTGCTGCTTCAGCTGGGAAATCCTTCTTATCCTGGCCGTTTTGTAGCTTTCTGCAGTCTCCTATGCTGGAGTTCCTGGGGTGAAATTTTGTTGGCCCACAGTTGCCTCTTGTCTGAGATGGACAATTTAGGATTTTCTCCATACGGTACCAAACCCTAATGGCATCTGTTTCAGAAGGATGCTGAATCACAACATAGGGACATTGTTCTGTAGGTGAAATTAAATCTGAATTAAGTCTGAAGAAGGGTTCCGACCCGAAACGTCAACCATCCCTTTTCTCCGGAGATGCTGCCTGACCCGCTGAGCTACACAGCACTTTGTGTCTATCTTTGGTATAAACCAACATCTGCAGTTACTTTCCTCTAAATTAAATTTGAATCCTGACAGTGGAACTTGGTTTAGGAGCTCAGGATTCTGAAGCTAGAGTCAGAGGTGTCCTTTAACATCATTGATAAAAGTAACGTTGAAATACAGATTTATCTATTTAGAGTTGATAGAAGCAATCAGGATACCAGCTGCAAAATCAATGGTGTTCAAAGGGATCTTGTGTTCTTGTGATGATCAGAAAATGACTTTCAACGGCTGACTATTTAGTTGTAAATAACTGTCACAACGAAGCTACTACAAAAAGCTGAAAATGTTTTGTATTTTTGAATCCCGAGTTCCACTGTATTTTGTACTTTGAGCAAGCAGAATTAGGGAGGCGCAAGAAACTGCAGATTGAGCAGAAAACAAAAGACTGGAGCTGGACACAAAGCTGGAGTAACTCAGTGGGACAGGCAGCATCTCTGGATGGAAGGAATTGCCGTTGTATCGATTCCAGACCCTTCTTCAGATTGAAAAAGGGTCTCGACCTGAAACATCACCCGTTTCTTCTATCCAGAGATGCTGCCCGTCCCGCTGAATTACTCCAGCATTTTGTGTATCTTCCATGTAAACCAGCATCTGCAGTTCCTTCCTACACAAAAGGCTGGAGCTATTCAGCAGGTCAGGCAGCATCAGTGGGGGGAATGGACAGACAATGATTCGGGTCAAGTTCCTGATGGTGTAGGAGGGAGAAAGCTGGAATAGTGAGTGTCTTTGGTGTGTTACACTGGCTTCGTTACTACTAACCAAACAATGTTTTTAATACATAGTTTCTTCAAAGACTATTTCAGCAAAGATTAATGTCCGTCTGAACCCAATAGCTAGTTTGATGAAAGTGGAGTCTGAAGAAGGGTCCCGACCTGAAATGTCGCCTATCCACTTTCACCAAAGATGCTGCCTGACCCGCTGAGTTACTCCAGCACTTTGTGTCTATCTGTGGAGACTGGAAACTTGAGCTTGCATCTTGGTGATGCAGCGGCATGACTTTCAAGGGGCAGTGGCACAGAATGAGAGGGAGATTGGGAGGGTGGCCTTTTTTTTTTTACTATAGAGCACGATATCTATGGGACAGCATTACAGAATGTCTAGAAAGTGAAAGGAGACTTGTGGAGACAGCTAGGCCCCAAAAGTACCCAGGCAGTGCCATTTTTAAAGGTGCAAGGAGCAGATGATACAACTCTGCACTTGTTATTTGTTGACGTAAAGGAAACGTCAGCAGCTCTGCAGATTGACTGCTGGCCAAGTCTAGCTCAGATCACGAACGTGGGCGTGAAGGGACTGACAGTGTGCCTGGCTCGCCTCCATTTTTTTTCCCTCTTTCTTAAAATAAACTAAGGCGGGGGAATTCCCATTGGGAAATCCAGAGACCGAACAAGATGGACATTCCTATGGCAGATCAATAACCATATGCCAGAAATAACAAATTAAAGCAAAATAGTTGGGAACAAGTTTGGATATGTGTAGGATGCTGAATGAGCAGAAACCTGACCAATTCATAAAATGGACAACATATGACAATGAATTATGTGTAAGAAGGAACTGCAGATGCTGGTCTACACTGAAGATGGACACCAAATGCTGAGTGACTCAGCGGGTCAGGAGCTCAGTCTGATGAAGGTTCTTGACCCGAAACGTCACCTATTCCTTTTCCCCAGAGATGCTGCCTGACCCACTGAATTACTCCAGCATTTTGTGTCTATTGACAATAAATTAAACTACTTTATCCTATTGAGAGGAAAAATTGGTTTCCAGAATAATATGATTAATCAACCTGTTTTGGGGAAAAATAGATTAAATGATAGTTGAAGTGAGGGAAATGGAGCCTTTACTTCTGACTGAGACACAAAGAACTGCAGATGAATCTTGAGCAAAACTCAACAGGTAAGGCAGCAGAGACACAAAAAGCTGGTTTAACTCAGCAGGACAGGCAGCATCTATGGAGAGAAGGAATGGGTGACGTATTGGGTCAAGACCCTTCTTCATTCATGCAGCATCTCTGGAGAACATGGATAGGCGACATTTTGGGTTGGGACCCTTCTTGTGACCTTGGTACCAACCTGAAACGTCGCCTATCCATGTCCTCCTGAGATGTTGCCTGACCCGCTGACTTACTCCAACACTTTGTGATTTTTTTTCTATATTCATGACTTTTCTGTTTTGTGACTTTTATTTCAAGAAGGGATTTTTTTTTCTTAACCACAAATAAAATTTGGAAAGGGTTAACTAAATGCCAGTGAGATCCCGATGACAATGCTATGATGAAGTGTCAAAACTGGTTGAAACCATGTCCTGACTACAACAGGATAAGTCAGGCTTAGGTTGGACCTGAAATTCAAATTCAAAGATTAGTATTATCGGACTTGCGATGGTTTCCTGTGAGCTCCCACAGCAGGAGACTTGAAACTCTTCATTTACACTCGCTATGTTACGGGCTGGTTCGCCCACCAGTCTGGATAAACCATGTGATGTCTGTACAAATATAATTGCATCCATTACATTTTGTTATTCTTAACATATTTTGAAGTTATATTTATTGACTGGATTAATTGGTTTAATTCATAAGGGATGCAGTGGTGTAATTTTCCTGCAGATGATTTTTGACCATCTGGCCAAGCTGACACGACGGAGTGAGATTTATGCTGATCTGCCAAATTTTATTTAAAATATCTATGCGTTTGCAGTTTGCTCAGTTTTATGCCTGTTTTAACCTGCTTATTGCAATTTGTTGGTCTACAAGAGTTCCAAAATGAGCGTAACACCAGGAGTTGGGTGAATTGTGGAATTTGTTAATTAGTGTGTGTGTGTCTGAGTGTGTGTGTGTCTGAGTGTGTGTCTGTCAGAGTGTGTGTCTGTGTCTGAGTGTGTGTCTGTGTCTGAGTCTGTGTCTGAGTGTGTGTCTGTGTCTGTGTCTGTCTGAGTGTGTGTGTCTGAGTGTGTGTGCTCGAGTGTGTGCGTGTGTGTGTGTCTGAGTGTGTCCGAGTGTGTGTCTGTGTCAGAGTGTGTGTCTGTGTCTGAGTGTGTGTGTCTGAGTGTGTGTGCTCGAGTGTGTGCGTGTGTGTGTGTGTCCAAGTGTGTCTGTGTGTGTGTGTCTGAGTGTGTGCGTGTGTGAGCGTGCTTGTGAGTGTGCGTCTGAGTGCCGGAGACTGAGTGTGTGTCTGCATATGCGTGTGTGTGCATGCCTGAGTGTGTCAGTGTTTCAGGGCTGCTGAGTACCTGGTTGCATTACCTGAGTGCTTGTGATCAGACACAGAAACAACCATAACTGTGCTCGCTCTGGAAACAAGGGCTTTGCACATTTCTTGGCCAACTTGCCCCTTCTTTTCAAAGCACTTGTTGCTATTTAAGTAAATGAGTCATGTTCTTATTTTTTTTAAATCCACATGACCTAATGGAACATTTCAAAATTTTGATGAAACTGGATAAACGTGATCTAGAAAAAATATCTCAAAAGCTCAAAGCTTAGCTTGGATATTAGGAATGCAGCAACTAATTAGATTTAGACAGATGGACCATTTCATACAAAATTTAATCGACATATTAGACACTATTGATAAGGCTGATCAATCAAAAATGTTGTCTAGTTCAGCTTATATATTTCTGCAGAAAGAGGTGACCATAGATATGTTAAGGAAAACATTGAAACCCTTAATTAGCAGATTGATAGTTGGGAGTGATGGAAATTACTGCAGAATTTATTTTGCTTTTTAGATTTGTTTTAGATAATTTATGTACTTATGGCTGATGTATTTTTCTAATGATGTTATCCAAAACCAAATGCGGATTAAATTTTAAAACAATTAGTTTCATCTATAGCAACATTTATTCTTACAGATGGCAAGGAATAGTTTTTGTAAGGCAGTACTTAAATTCTTAAGGGCCTGTCCCACTTATGCGATTTATTTCGGCGACTTGCCGGCACCCGTCAAAGTCGCAGCAGGTGGCCGAAAATTTCCAACATGTTGAAAATCCAGCGGCGACCAGAAAAAGGTACGACTCTTTGGGCGACTACTCGACGACCAAACAGGTGAGTCGACATGTGACGCCTGTACGGTCGCGAGTAGTCGCACAAAGAGTTGTACCTTTTTCTGGTCGCTGCTGGATTTTCAACATGTTGAAAATTTTCGGCCACCTGCTGCGATTTTGACGGGTGCCGGCAAGTCGCCGAAATAAATCGCGTAAATGGGACAGGCCCTTTACATTGTATAAATCAAACATAATGTTGTTTTCTGTTTGTTTTCTCCTATTGCAGGTCACATTCACAAAGAGAAAATTTGGATTAATGAAGAAAGCCTATGAACTGAGTGTATTGTGTGACTGTGAGATAGCTTTGATAATATTCAACAGTTCAAACAAATTGTTTCAGTATGCTAGCACTGACATGGACAAGGTTCTCCTGAAGTACACTGAGTACAATGAACCCCATGAAAGCAGAACCAATTCGGATATTGTTGAGGTAAGTGCCTTTTAGCTATAATTTAATTTGAGTTTTGTGCAAGGCATTGATCATTTGTTTGCAGCATGTGTCCATTTATTTGGTGGTAAAAGTAATTTTATCAGATATAGATCTTAACAAAATATTCAACAATGGCAAATATTACAGAATTAAAATTCTGATACTTATTGAGATGTTGCTACAGCTGGCTGTAGCTCTAACGTCAGGTTTTATAAAGAAAACAATTAGGTGTAGTTAACCCTGGGACTGATGTGGGTGTTATACGTGAAAGTTGAGGCTGTTTAGTGTTCTACTTCTAGCAAGCGGAGAGGTTCAATCTGTTAATCTAGGTGGTGTTGTTCACTCACTGGCCCTTATGCACTCTCCCTAAACACTAGGGAAGTTATGACAACCAATAAACAGCAGTATACACCATGACTTTGAAATAACAGGAGTGTTGTAATATTGGAACTACAGTGTACTGAGACCCTCGGGCAAATGTTACAGAAGTTCTTCTTGACTGAATGTGGTCGGAGTCTGTGATGAGGAAATACCTTTATGAAATGTGAAAAGTATAGATTTACAAGCTATTTAAGTCCACCACATCTATTATACTCTGTCGAAGATCACTGCTGATCTGTGGTGTGACTCCACATATCCGTCTTCAAGAGTGTTTAGAAATGTATATCTTTGGTGAATAATACCATTCTCGGGTTCCAAATGAGCAATGGGCTTGGTATTAGTTGTTATTTATGAAAGAGAATTCCACAAAGGTGGGGAGAGGAAGGAAGCTTGAATATTTAAACTCATTGAAATCGATAGAAATGGGAATCATCTCCCCTTTACCATCTTGGACATCTCAATAAGACCACATCTTCTTTCCCCTCACAAATTCTAGAGAATACATTCTTGCTTGTGTAACTGCTCCCTGGGGTCCAGGAGTCATTCTGATAATTCTGTTCTATACTCCCATTTATAGCTGATAAACCACCAAGGATCTGGCGCCCAGAATATTTGTGATACTCTTGTTGTGCTGACATCAAGACCCTATTAACATAACACCATAAGACATAGGAGCAGAATTAGGCCATTCAACCCATCGAGTCTACTCTGCCAATTCAATCATGGCTGATCTATTTTTCCCTCTCAACCCCATTCTGCCGCCTTCCCCCCATAACCTTCCTAATCAAGCACCTATCAATCTCAGCCTTAAAAATACCCCTTGTCTTAAACATAGACCCTGCAGCCGTCTGTGTTAATAAATTCCACAGATTCACCACCCACTGGCTATAGAAAATCCTCATCTCCAATTTGGAGGTACGTCCTTTTATTCTGAGGCTGTGCTCTCTGGTTCTGGACTCTCCCATTACTGGAAACATCTTTTCAACGTCCACCTAGCTTTCATGAATCAGGCCCTCACTGATCTGTTGAAAACATTCAAGGTGTTCGATTGCTCAATTCTAATTTATAAGCACTCCAATTCCTGACCACAGATGCAATCTCTAAACATTCCAAGTTTCCATACCCTAAATGTTGGGGACGAATTTAGGGCATTTGGGGAACGCAAGATATCGGGTATATTATCTTTGTATCAGTGAATAGGCAACAGAAAGGAAATACTTTAGATGACCTGTGCTTATTTTAAATGGAAACTTGGCTATGAAACTGGATGAGCTTGTGTGGGAATCAGGGGCATGGCAGTCCTGTAGCTGAATGATATTTTAATGGTGTGTGTGTGTGTGTGTGTGTAAACATAAATAAATTGTGCAAAGAAGCTTTGTTTCTGTGGCTCGTGTAGCATAGTGCTGCAGTTGGCGGAGCTGCTGTCTCTCAGCACCAGAGACCAGGGGTTTATTCCTGACTTTGGGTGCTGTCTGTGCAGAGATTGCACGTACTCCTTGTGACTGTATTGGTCACAAGGAGTACGTGCTCCGATTTCCTCCAACATCTCAAGAGCATGAGGGTGGTTGTGTTAATTGGCAACTGTAAATGGCCTCTAGTTTGTAAGGGAGTGGTAGAATCTAGAATCGTTGTATGTGGGGGATGGGATGTAGGCCGGGGGGGAGGGGGTCAGTTGATAGGGGTTTGAAGATAGTGTGCGGAGAATAGATGAAACATGGTTAATGCAGGATTGATGTAAATTTGGTAATTGATGGTCAGTCTGGAGCCGATGTTTCCATGTAATGTCTCTCCGAGTCTGTGACATAAAATGTGAAAGTATGTGTTATTCTGTCTGCATCTTTTCTCCTTGGGAGAACCCAAGGAAAAAAAGAACTGACCAACGTTCTAGAATGCATTGAAAACAGATTTTTTTATTCTTGTAATAATATTGTTGACAATCCGGGTTTTGACAATATCAATTTACACCTCCACAAGAAATCGTCAGCACGAAACAATGCCTTTTGCGTCAGAAACAAATGTTATGATTGTGTTGTAGGGATGATCTGTCAGGAGGAATGCTGCTGGTTAGAAAACTTCTCGGAGAATGTGTGATATTATCTCGTAAAAGGACAAGTTGGTCCTTTCACAAAGCGAACTGTGTCATCGGGGTATCTGTTTGGAAACAGAACTTCAGAACTGCAAAACAACTTTCCAGTGGCGTAGCTTATTGTACTAAGATTCAGACCACCGAATCTGGTTTGCTTGCGTCAGTGTTATCTGCTGCCACCAGTTTCTAAAAATACACGGAAAACAAACAAACTGCGGACGCCAGTCAGTAGTAAGCATCCACCAAAATTATTTAACATGATGCACAGAAGGTTTATTCCTCATTACCCTCAACTCCCTAGTTATCTTGTTGAATTTAAATAAATGTTTGGTGTAGAACATTGCAATTAAAAGAACCGTGTGACTTATTTTTCAATTATCTGGACTGTAATTCTACTGCATCCTCTTCCAGCCTGAGGATATTGTTTTTATTTTGTTTTAAATGGCTGTGTCTTTCTCCATTTGAAGTGTTTTTGTCTCTGGACCTTGCTGTAGTGAGATAGAAAACCATTTTGCCCAGTTCAAGGTTCTTCCTAAGTTAGCCCAACTAGAGAGCGGTCCTGACCTACCATCTACCTCATTGGAGACCCTTGGACTATCTTTAATCGGACTTTATCGTGCGCTGAACGTTATTCCCCTTTGTCCTGTATCTGCTTACTGTGCGATCGTAATCATGTATAGTCTTTTGGCTGACTGGATAGCACGCAACAAAAAGCTTTTCATTGTACCTTGGTACACGTACCATAAATTAACCTAAACTCCTTCAGAGACGAAAGAGGTGGAAAGGAGTAAGTTGTAGCAAATCCCTGGTTTATTTATCAATCCCTTTTTTGTGTTTTTATCCATCTCACTGGTTCTGGCTCTTAAGGGTGTAACTGAAAATGTAAACTTGTCATAAGACGTTTTTTGTACAATCCCTTTCCTATGAGACGCATGGATAGGTAGACAGTCGGAACTTTTACCCCAGCATTGAAATGTCAAAAACTAGAGGGAATAGTTCAAGGTGAGAGGGGTATGGTTCAAAGGAGATGTACGAGACAAGTGGGGTTTTTTTGCACAAAAGGTGTGGGTGCCTGAAATGGGTTGCAAGGGGGTGGTGGTAGAGGCAGATAAGATAAGCATTTAACAGGCTTTTACATAGGCTCATGGATATGTAAAGGAATGTAGGAATATGGATCACGTGTAGGCAGAGGAGCTTAGTTTCACTTGGCATCATTGTTCGGCACGGACATTGTGGGCCAAAGTCTGCTCTGTTCCTGTGCATTATTTTTCCATGTTCATCCTATCATAAATTGCATTACATATGCTGTATACATTTTACCTCAGCTGTATACATTAAAAAAAAAATTCCAAATGAATTTGTATGACAAGCTTGAGTTTAAAAAATGCTTGCAGAAATTGAGCCAAAAATATTGACCATTGATTTTTTAAAATTCAATTTTTTATTGACTCATGCTCTTCCTTAGTTTGAATTCTTTTAACAAACGTTCAAGATTCCCTTTGGGGAAGTTTTTTTTTTAAATCTACGTTAAAGAGAGACAACACAAGACCTGACGATATTTCAGGTAACCAGCCTTTGAACTTTGTCTTCGAAGATGCTTCTCTTGTGAAGAAAACAAATGTAAAAAAAACCCACGTGTGTTGAAAACGTAAAAATAGAAACAGAAGATGCTGTAAACTCTCTGCAGATTGGGCAACATCCATGGGTGTAGGGAAACCGAGCCAATGTTTCAGGTTGAAGATCCTTCATGAGAAATGTAAAGAAACATATTAGTTTTAATTTGCAGAGAGGTGGATAGGACAAAGAGATGGATAGGACAAAGGAAAACTTCTGAAAGGGTGAAGGCAGGATTGCTATAGAGTTGAACTTTTGAATTTGATGGATTGATAAGTGACGTTGGAGAGAGAAAACCTTTGCTTCCTTTGGGAAATCTCTACCTTCTGCATTTTCCTTATTCCTCAGAATTGTTTAACCACATTTATCTGTTTCTGACCTTAACTTCATTGGAGGTTTCCCACCTTAACCACAATGGAGAACGAGGAGTCATGAAGATCAACGTTTAGTTTAGTTTGGAGATAATATTGACGGACGGCACAGTGGTGCTGAGATAGAGGTTCCTGCCTCACAGCGCCATAGACCTGGGTTTGATCCTGACTGGAGTTTGTACATTCTCCCTGTGGCCGCGTGGCTTTTGTCTGGGTGAAGGGCCTGTTTCCACGCTGTATCTCTAAACTAAGTTATAGCATTCGAAACAGGGTGTTAGGCCCACTGAATCCCCAACATGGATTCACACAAAGTCTAAGGTAGACAAAAGTGCTGGAGAAACTCAGCGGGTGCAGCAGCATTTATGGAGCGAAGGAAATAGGCAACGCTTCGGCCCGAGACGTTGCCTATTTCCTTCGCTCCATAGATGCTGCTGCACCCGCTGAGTTTCTCCAGCACTTTTGTCTACCTTCGATTTTCCAGCATCTGCAGTTCCTTCTTAAACACACAAAGTCTATGTGATTCCACTTTCGTATCCACTCCCTACACACTAGGAGCAATTTACAGAGGCCAATTAACCGGACATCTTTGGGATATGGGAAGAAACCATAGGAAACCCACGCAACCATGAGGAGAATGTGCAAACTCCGCACCCGAGGTCAAGATCGAACTTGGGTCTCTGGCGCTGTGAGGCTGTGGCTCTACCAGCTGTGCCACCGTGCCGCTGATGTATTGATTGAATTATTTTCTTTACAGACCCTTCACTTAACTTGCCTGCTTTGCAAGTAACTCCGGGGTAATACCTCTCCCATTCCTTCCGACGATGAACTTATTGGTATTGTCGTCCTCCACTAATTTCCTCTGTTCTGGGCCTACCATGTGGAGCCTTTAAAAAGCTTTATACCGCATGTTCCTTAAATCAAATCTTCTGTTCCGTTTTTCAAGCCGCCCACGTTAGTTCAGTGCCTGTTCTTTGCTTCTCTCTGTCAATTAGCAGCTGCAGTATAAATACAATTTGATGCCTCCGTATTGCCAGAGAAATTTGCACAGACTCCGTGCTTGGGCAGCATCCAAAATCTAAGTGTGGCAAGATCACTAGCTCCACTGCTCCAGGACATAGGTTTCAGGTGGGAGGGGGGTGGTGGGGGAGAGAAGAGATTTAATAGGAATCTGAGGGCCAGGTTTTTTTACACAAAGGGTGATGGAAGTATGGAAGGAACTGCCAGAGGAGGTAGTTGAGGCACGTACTATCAAAACATTCTAAAGGAATGAGTGGGTTAGCATATGATGAGTGTTTGACAGCACTGGGCCTCTACTGGCTGGAGTTTAGAAGGTTGAGGGGTGACCTCATTGAAACGATTAGAACGGGTGTAGAGGGTTATGGGGAGTAGGCAGGAAAATGGGATTCGGAGGCAGAGATCAGCCATGATTTGAATGGCGGAGTAGACTCGATGGGCCGAATGGCCTAATTCTACTCCAATAACTTGTGAGGTGAAAAGACATTTGGACAAGTACATGGATAGGATAGGTTGAGAAGGATGGGTCAGATACAGGCAGGTTGGAACTGGGTAGATGGGGCATGTTGGTTAGCATGGGTGAGTTGGGCCAAAAGGCCAGTTTCTATGACGCTATGACTCTATGGCTCTATGACGCTATGACTCTATGACTCTTTGTCTCTATGTCTCTATATGGTGATTGCTGCTCTAATATTCATTGTGGTGATTTTTGTACGACTTGTTATTGAGTGGGCGAGTCAAATGGCGTACTTCCTAGTTCTTATGCTGAAGAGCAAACGACCTTTTTGAGAATTAATTAAATTCCATGGATCTCAAGAGGCAGGTTTTCTTATCAACGTGCCCGTTGAACCTCCCCATCACCTGTTGTGAAAGACAGGACTTAAACGATATTGTATTTAGTTAATAAAAACAACATGTTGGAAACATCGCAACGAGTCGGCAGCTTCTGTGGGAAGATGAGCAGAGATAATATTCCCAGTCAAAAACCCTGGAAACATTTCGAGTTTGCAGTTGCAGTTTTTAATTTTTAATCAAGGTCTTTTGAAGAAAAGTGTCCTGGTTAGAATGAGCTCTCATCATGTTCTTCAAAGTTCATTCAAAGGTTTCAGGCTGTTGTGACTCACTACATACCAGTCTAGATCTGCTCTAATCAAATCCTTATTGATATTATTGTTCAGTATCCTTGCTGAGATGCTAAATAAAACTGGGTATCATCAGCTTTCCAGACCAAGGCTTTGGTTCAGATCTTCCATTTGAAAGCTGAGAGCTTAACCCTCTTAATTGGCATCAAACTCTGGATCCCCATGGATGGACTGAAGTACCACCCTCCACTTTATAGGTGTTGGCATCTTGAATGCTTTCACCAAAGAGTTCTTCGTGCAGTTGAAAGGAGAGGCACCAAGTACCTCAGATTTCCCATCTGAAATGGTGTTCATTGAATCTTTTGCCAGGTTTGGTGGCCATGTGATACTTAGAGAGGCCCTGTGCAGAAGATCCATACATTGTCCAGCAGCACACAACTCACATTAACCCTCGACAAGGTCCGTACTGACGAACAATAAAGTGACTTCTCAAGCACATTTTCAGGAGTTAATAAACGTAATTTATCCTTTGGTCGTGGAGTCATACAGCACGGCAACAGGCCCTTCGGCCCAACTAGCCCATGCTGGCCATGATGCCCCCATCAGTTGCAAAGTGGTTTATTAGACAGTCAGATCCTTTTTTTCCCCAGGGTGAAAATATCAAAGACTGGAGGGCATATCTTTAAGGTGATTCAAGAGAGTTTATTGTCATGTGTCCCAGATAGGACAATGAAATTCTTGCTTTGCTTCAGCACAACAGAATATAGCAGGCATAAATAAATACAGAACAGATCAGCGTGTCCATATACCATTATATAAATATATACACACATGAATAAATAAACAGATGGTAAGAGAGGCAAAGTTTAAAGGAGATGTGTTGGACAAGTTTACACAGAGAATGGTGGGTGCCTGGAAGATACTGTCATACAGCAGGTGGTGGTGGAGGCAGATACAATAGTGGTATTTAAGAGGCCTTTAGCCTGGCACATGGATTTGCAGGGTATGAGGGATATGGACCACCTGCAGGCAAAGGAGCATAGTTGATCGTAGTATCTTGCCATTACGTTTGGCAATGGCATTGTGGGCCGAAGGGCCTGTTCCAGTGCTGTACTGTTCTATATTGTAATACTGAATTTCAAGGAATGGTGACATTGTGGAAGCTGGTGCCGATCACAAAGAGCTGGGGTAACTCAACGGCTCAGGCAGCATCTCTAGAGGACATTGATATGAGACGTTTTGGAACAGGAACCTGAAAGCTGTATGTTTTAGTTAGAATACGATGGAAATTGCAATTAGCCATCCAAAAAGTGCTCCAGGTGCATTATCATGACTGACAGTATCAGACCAAGCATCACTCGATGGGGTCCATCATCATATTCCATTACCTTATTTTTCTGGAATCTCTCACCTGAGCATTTGGGCAGCTGATGGGGTGAATTTGCACGGAATTGTGAAGAGCAGTCATTTGTGACTCATCCAATCGAGAAAGGCAAATTGAATAAATTTGCAATATAAGTGATTAAGAGCAAGAGGAATTCATGTACTGACATAACTAAAAGCCTGTGACACCCCCACAAGGAGTAATAGAAAATCTAATTAATGTTGATCTTTATCTTAAAGCAACAATTGGAATTCAGATCCTTTGGTAATGCAAACACCTTGTCAAAGTCTGGTGTACTTTAGTTTAACTTAGAGATACTGCGCGGATACAAGCCCTTCAGCCCACCGGGTCCGCGCAGATCAGCGATCCCCGCACACTAACATACACACACTAGGGACAATTCACATTCTTACCAAGCCGATTAGCCTACAAACCTGTATGACTTTGAAGAGTGGGAGGAAACCAGAGATCCTGGAGAAATCCCACGCAGGTCACTGGGAGAAGGTACAAACTCCGTACAGACAGCACCCGTACTCAGGATCGAACCTGGGTCTCTGGCGCTGTGAGGCAGCAACTCTACCGCTATGCCACCATGCCACTTCTCTTTGTTACGGGCATAAAGTAACAACAGAGAAATAATGGCCTTGGGGATGGGGGGATATAGTTCAGATTGAACAGAATGGAGCTGGAATTGAAGAAGATGAGATTCATAAATCCATTAGTTTAAACGTCCGAGGGGAAGGTTGTTGAAAGTAATAAGGAGATTTGACAGAACATTTATAGGGACAATTTGTCCTCTCGAAGGAATTCGGAACAAAGTGGCGCAATCCTAAAGTTCCTTTGGCAGCAAAATTTGCTCACACTTTGATTACACAACTATAGTGGAAATCTGAAATACGGTTCTCCTAAAGTCATGGATTTTGGGTTAAATGATTTGGAATTTTGGAATTTGGATTTGATGGATGTTTAGTTTATTGTCACGTATACTGAGGTACAGTGGAAAGCTTTTGATGCGTGAAAACCAGTCAGTGGAAAGACAATACATGATAACAATCGAGTCATCCACAATGTGCAGTTACATGATAAAGGGAATAACGTTAAGTGGAAAATAAAGCCTGTAAAGTCTTATCTCTTTCTATTGTAACAAGGCTCTTCGGCCCAATTTCCCCGCGCCGACCAACATGCCCCATCTACACTAGTAGATCTTTAACGAGGCAGATAGTAGAATAGATCAGGTCTTTAATGAGGTAGATGGTAGCTCAGGGCTGCTCTATAGTTGTTGGTAGGATGGTTCAGTTGCCTGATAAAGAGCTGGGAAGAAACTGTCCCTGCATCTGGAGGTGTCAAAGAGGAAGGCAAGAACTGGGAGCAGGACTAGGACATTTGGCTCTGCCATTCAATATCATATTGTACAAAGATCACTGCATAATGAATACCAAGGAAGCACCAATTGCCACCATTCAGGGGGATTTACACCAATGTATCATATTGAGGCAGAGAGGAACCGTGATATCAGTGCGTGTCTATTCAAGTTTAAAAGGGTCCAACCCTTCTCTTGCATGTATCTTCACATTATGTTAGAATACAGGGAAAATGTTTGAGATGCAGAGCTAGATATTTCTGTGCAGGAAGGAACTGCAGATGCTGGTTAATACCGAAGATAGAGACAAAATACTGGAGCAACTCAGCGGGACAGGCAGCATCTCTGGAGAAAAGGAATAGGTGACGTTTTGGGTCGGAACCCTCCTTCATACTTAGTCTGAGTCTGCAGAATGGGTCCCGACCCAAAACGTCACCTATTTATTTTCTCCAGGGATGCTGCCTGTCCCGCTGAGTTGCTCCAGCATTTTGTGTCCAGCTAGACATTCCTTCTTGATTGATATCAGAGCAGATAAATCGAGGCGGAAACTGCTCTGCCAGAATTGTTGTGTTTTATTTACGAACACAATGTCATAATTTTGTCCTGATTTAATTAATTTCATATTTAGTCATCTGCAACCATGTAAATCAGCTAACTCAGCAAAAGCAACTTGAAGAACAAGGGTCTCGACCCGAAATGTCGCCCATTCCTTCTCTCCAGAGATGCTGCCTCACCCGCTGAGTTACTCCAGCATTTTGTGTCTACCTTTGAAGAACAACGAGGTGATTATATCTAGAGGTTGGAGAAAGAAGAGAGAGAGAGAGAGAGAGCATGTTAAGCAGAGGCTAAACATGCTAAATAAACTGTTTTTATTGTTAATGCAGTTCAAAACCAGAGTCTGAGGAAGGGTCCTCACCTGATATGTTGCCTGTCCCTTCACTCCCCAGAAGCTGCCTGACCCGCTGTGTTTCACCAGCACTTTGTGTTTTGCTCAAGACCGCCCTGTTTTCCCCAGTTTCCCCCTGGCCTCAGAGCAGGTGTGATTATTATTATTTTTTCCGAAGGGGTGCAAAAACAATATATTCCCAGGCATCATCGTGCAGCCAGAATCCACATCGTTTGGGTAATTGTTCTCTTGTTGATCTCCGTCCCCTATGAGGAAGCACCTGACCTCTGCTCTGGGTTTTCTACGGAGCACAGTGAGAAGTCAGCAAGTCACCCAGAAACTTGGGGCTCTCGAATGTCGAAGCCACATCCTGCCATTCCGCGGTGTTACAAGAAGGTGTTTCACAGTGCCTGCTGTGTCATCTGCTTCGCCAACATACATTTTTTAAATTACATTTAAGGTGTATTCTATCATCTCTGCCTCCAAGGAGCAGGATAAATTCTGTTCGAGAAGTCGTACCACCTGCTCTAACCCAGCTGTTTACAGCTGTCTCCACATCAGCTGGAGATGCGATAATGAGACTAAGGCATCTGCTGTCCCAGTGGCAAATGGAGATGCAAGACATGTTCTGAATGGGTGATATTGTGAATCTACAGAAACGAGATCTGTTTGTGTTTAAAATGGCTGCTCACACCTCGGAGTTTATTTTCAGAGGTGAGCTAAACACAAAGTGCTGGAGGAACCCAGCAGGTCAGGCAGCATCTGTACAAGGAGCGGACAGGTGTTGTGTCGAGTTGGGGGCCATTATAGAGTCATACGGTGCAGAAACAGGCTCTTCGGCCCACTTCGCCCGTGCCGACCAACATGCCCCATCTACACTAGTCCCACCTGTCTGCGTTTGGTCCATATCCCTCCAAACCCATCCTATTCATGCACCTATTTAAATACCTGCCTCAATTACCTCCTCTGGCAGCTGGTTCCCTCTTTGTGTTTAAAAAAGAAGTAACCCCTCAGGTTCCTATCAAATCTTTCCAAACCCATGTCCTCTGCTTCTCGATTCCCCTACTCTGGACAATAGACAATAAACAATAGGTGCAGGAATAGGCCATTTGGCCATTCAATGTGATCATGGCTGATCATCCCCAATCAGTACCCGCCGTTCCTGCCTTCTCCCCATATCCCCTGACTCCGCTATTTTTAAGAGCCCTATCTAGCTCTCTCTTGAAAGCATCCAGAGAACCTGCCTCCACCGCCCTCTGAGGCAGAGAATTCCACAGACTCACCACTCTCTGTGAGAAAAAGTGTTTCCTCGTCTCCGTTCTAAATGGACAAAGACTTCTTCAGACTGCTCCTCCAGCACTTCATGTTTTGCTCATTATTCCAGCATCTATCTGTGTCTCTGGACTTATAAAGTTTCATTCTTCACCAGCCAGTTGATGATTTAAGGTTCTTCTACCACGGCAAGTGAAGGATTGGGTGTTTCCGCACATGGCTGCCCACCTTGCAAGGTTTTGCTGCCACAGGGAGCCACGCAACAAAGACCAGACACTTCCTTGCAGATGGGGTAAAGCAAAACACAGGGTTCCTCTCAGCCATTCATGTAGATGACTTGCCCGCTAAACCAGTCTGTTGTAGGTGGCACTTAAGAAGCTAGAACACAGTCCTTGCAAAAATACAAAAATCTTTCAAGAAAGTCTTTCTTGAATAATGGAGAAAGCAATTTAGTTAAAACTATTGTGTTTAAGAAGGAACTGCAGATGCTGGAAAATCGAAGGTAGACAAAAATGCTGCAGAAACTCAGCGGGTGTAGCAGCATCTATGGAGCGAAGGAAATAGGCAACGTTTCGGGCTGAAACCCGAAAGGGAAGGAAATAGGCAACTATTTCCTTCGCTCCATAGATGCTGCTACACCCGCTGAGTTTCTCCAGCACTTTTGTCTACCTTAGTTTAAACTATGTCGGGAGGAACTGCAGATGCTGGTTTACACTGCAGACACAAAATGCCAGTGTGACTCAGGCAACATCTCTGGAGAGAAGGAACGGAGTGGCGTTTCGGGTCGAGACCCTTCTTCCGACTGAGAGTCAGGAGAGAGGGAGACAGAGGTATGGAAGAGTAAGGTGTGAAAATGACAGATCAAAAGACGATGATCAAGGAAGTGTTGAATGGTTCATTGTGAGCTGAGGGGAAGGTGACAACTAGGCCTCCAATCAGTCAAGATTTAAATTTATAGTTAAAGTTCTGCAGCTCTGGTGAGACCACATCTGGTGTGTTGTGTACAGTTTTGGTCTCCTAATTTGAGGAAGGACATCCTTGTGATTGAGGCAGTGCAGCGTAGGTTCACGAGATTGATCCCTGGGATGGCGGGACTGTCATATGAGGAAAGATTGAAAAGACTAGGCTTGTATTCACTGGAGTTTAGAAGGATGAGGGGGCATCTTATAGAAACATATAAAATTATAATAGGACTGGACAAGCTAGATGCAGGAAAAAAGTTCCCTATGTTGGGCGAGTCCAGAACCAGGGGCCACAGTCTTAGAATAAAGGGGAGGTCATTTAAGACTGTTGAGAAAAAAAAAATTCACCCAGAGAGTTGTGAATTTATGGAATTCCCAGCCACAGAGGGCAGTGGAGGCCAAGTCACTGGATGGATTTAAGAGAGAGAGTTAGATAGAGCTCTAGGGTCTAGTGGAGTCAAGGGATATGGGTAGAAGGCAGGCACAGTTATTGATAGGGGACGATCAGCCATGATCACAATGAATGGCGGTGCTGGCTCGAAGGGCCGAATGGCCTCCTCCTGCACCTATTTTCTATGTTTCTATGTTTGTATGGTACAGATATTGACTGGACACATTTGACAGAATAAGTAATTCCTTGTAGTGCCGCTCTGATGCTTTAAGTTGTTATATTTAAAGCAGACTTTGCGTGAAGACTGCACAAAAACTGCTTTGACAAACAGTGTTTTCCGTGATGGTTGAGAACTGATGAGATATTATTCTGGGATTTATCTCCATTGCTCCCTTGCTTCCAAAAATAGCAAGTGGCAATAACACGACACCCACATTTGTTCAGCAGTCGGGTTGGAACATATTGTATACTGTGGGATGTTACTTACAATAGTTGTCGAATGCTCGTCTTTGATAAAAGCTGCTTAGTTTAATTCATGTGGAACTTTCACACGGCTTCAGTGGATGTTAAATAAACAAAATAAGATTTTGGTTTGGGAAAAAAAATGGAGAAAAATTATTGCTTGACTTTAATAAAAGAGAGAGAAATATTGTCCCAGTGTGAGATGCATGGGAGTCATTGTGACTGTATGATGGTTTAAAATGGAGAAAAGCATACAGCATATAATCCTCCAACATTTTCACCACCTCCAACGGGATCCCACTACTGGCCACATCTTCCCATCTCCACCCCTTTCTGCTTTCCACAGAGACCGTCCCCACCGCAACTCCCTGGTCAACTCGTCCCTTTCCCACCCAAACCACCCCCTCCCCAGGTACTTACCCCTGCAACTGCAGGAGGTGCAACACCTGTCCCTTTACCTCCCCCCTCGACTCCATCCAAGGACCCCGACAGTCTTTTCAGGTGAGGCAGAGGTTCACTTGCACCTCCTCCAACCTCATCTATTGTATCCGCTGTTCCAGGTGTCAACTCCTGTACATCGGCGAGACCAAGCGCAGGCTCGGCGATCGTTTCGCTGAACACCTCCGCTCAGTCCGCCTTAACCTACCTGATCTCCCGGTTGCTCAGCACTTCAACTCTCCCTCCCATTCCCAATCTGACCTGGGCCTCCTCCATTGTCAGAGTGAGGCACAGCGCACATTGGAGGAACAGCACCTCATATTTCGCTTGGGCAGCTTACACCCCAGCGGTATGAACCTTGACTTCTCTAACTTCAAATAGCCCTTGCTTTCCCTCTCTCTCCATCCCCTCTCTCTCCATCCCCTCCCCCTCCCAAGTTCTCCCATCAGTCTTACTGTCTCCGATTACATTCTATCTTTGTTCCGCCCACTCCCCTGACATCAGTCTGCAGAAGGGTCTCGACCCGAAACATCACCCATTCCTCTCCAGAGATGCTGCCTGTTCCGCCGAGTTACTCCAGCATTTTGTGTCTACCTTTGATTTACACAAAGCATATTGCGAGCCTGTTATACAACGCTTCTAATTCTATGATATTCTATCACTAACAATCAGCATTATGTCATCCAAATATATTTGAGGCAAAGTTGGCTTAGTGGTTCTTTTGGTTTGTGACCAATAACCTCTTTCACAAAGACTTGATCATTATTTCTCTTAGAATTATTTTTATATGTTTTTAAAAGTGAAGGGCTTGGTTTGCAAAGGTAATCTTTTCATATGCTGATTTAATTTTATAAACATTTCAGTCAGTGAATTGCCATTGGGAATTTGTCCCTTATTTTGACCTTTTGTCCCTTATTTGGGAGTGAGAAAGTTGGCAACCCCATGGGAGAGTGAGCTGGGGTGGGTAGAGAAAGGGTCACTGACTCAACGAGTCAGTCTGCTCAGCACTCCCAGCTCCGCTCCGCTCCACCCTTCGCTGATTGTTGCAGCCCTGGGTGGGAGGTGCGGTGACTGAAGGCATGAGGAAATGCCATGTTCAAACCGGGCAGAAGTGCCCCTAGCAGCCAGCAAATCCACCTGCTGGTCTCCCAAATGCTTGTTCATGTGTAGTTTGGAGATAGTGTGGAAACAGGCCCCTTCGTGCCAACTAGTGCTCACACATACTTTAGTTCTATCCTGCACACTAGGGAGAATTTTACAGAAACCAATTAACCTACAAATATGCACGTCTTTGGAGAAAACTTGAGCATCCAGAGAAAGATATTGCGGTCACAGGGAGAACGTACAAACTCTGTGCAGTCAGCACCTGTAGTCAGCCTTAAACCCAGGTCTCTGGCGCTGTGAGGCAGCAACTCTACCGCTGCGCCACCATGCCGCCCTTAAATTGGCAATAGTAACACGGAGAGGCTCTTTCACTGGATATTGCTAGCAAACATCTGTTGAAAAGATGAGTGTAAGGTTGGTTAATAACCGGCAGTGAAGATAAAGCCCAGCCACTTTCTGCTCTGTATATCCCAAGAACAATCTGTAGCTTTGACCCCAACCATCGATTCCTGAAGAAGGGTCCCAACTCAAAAGGCCACTTATCTACCTCCTCCACAGATGCTGCCTGACCCACTGTCCCCCCCAGCATTTTGTGCTTTTCTCAAGATTCCAGCATGTGCAGTTCCTTGCTCCTTTCCCCCCCTTTAAAAAAAAAACTCTTGACCTGTAGAATTAACTCTGGTTTTCCGATCTCCGCAGTTGCTGCCTGAACTGCTGGGTATTTCCAGTACTTGTTCTAGTGTATTGGGGGGGCCTCTCTGAGCAAGTGAACGAGATGTCCATGTTCATTATTTGTAGGCCTCGGCAAATGGAAAGTTTACTCAAAGGGTAGGCAGAAGGAGCTGTCACCTGCTTTGTACGTCAAGTTTAGCTTCAAAATGCTGGAGTAACTCAGCGGGCCAGACAGCATCCCTGGAGAGAAGGAATGGGTGACGTTTCGGGTCGAGACCCTTCTTCTGAAGTAGATGATTCAGAATGCTTCTCTCCAGAGATGCTGCCTGTCCCACTGAGTTACTCCAGCATTTTGTGTCTATCTTCGGTTTAAACCAACATCTGCAGTTCCTTCCTAAACATCAAGTATAAGATTCATGCTCCAAGCTTTGAAAATGGACTTTTATGGTCTATTATCACCAGGCTAACTGCTGAAGTAAGTGCCAGCAAGATTTTTGAGAGTTTGGGTAATGCTTTCCAAAGTCCAATTTCTCATGTTTGTTCAAATTATAGATAAAATTGCTGACGTTTCAAATCTCTGGCAGTGTGGCACATGGAGTGTGTACAGACTTCTGTGGTCTCTTGTACGAATGCACAAAATGGTGGCTCATCCAAGTCTCTGAACTTTAATTGACCATTTATTTCGTGTGAATAGTTTAAAAAAAAATATTTGCACATCACTTTAAAATGTAATTTTGTTTTTGGTTACTATCCCTAGTTTTAACTTTCGAACACCAAAATTACTTTATTGCAGTGTCTGTGTAACTAAGGCGTGATTGAATTTGCAGTTTCCGTATCTGTAAAGCCTCTGAATAGTCGAAGGTTTATTTTGCGCATCTGTATTACTTTGTTACATGAACAGTTCCTAATGGCTCAGTCAGTAAATCTGCAACTGCTAAATGGCATCTGACGTTTCCTTCAGTAACCCTGTCATTTTTATACCCGAGATTTTTATGCACCATGTGAGCTTGTCTCTGGAGTCTCCGTGTAACTATAGCAGGTGGGGAGCAATGTATAGTTTAGTTTTAGTATAGTTTAGAGATGCAGCGTGGAAACAGGCTATTCGGCCCTCTGAGCCTGCGCTGACCAGCAATCCCCGCACACTAACACTATCCTACACACTAGGGACAATTTTACATTAATACCAAGCCAATTAACTTACAAACCTGTACGTCTTTGGGATGACATCAGCGATCATGGAGAAAACCCACGCAAGTCACGGGGAGAACGTACAAACTCCCTACAGTCAGCACCCGTAGTCAGGATCGAACCCAGGTCCTTGGCGTTGCAAGGCAGCAACTCTACCATTGTGCCTCTGCACCGCCCGTTGTTGTGCTGCTTGCTCACAAAGCTCTCGAAGTGAATGGACTCCATGCCCTTATTTAGCTTTAGTTTTAGCGACACAGTGTGGAAACAGACCCTTCAGGCCACCAACCAGCCCACACACTAGTTCTATCCTACACACCAGGGGAAATTTACAGAAGCCAATTAACCTACAAAGCCGCACGTCTTTGGAATGTGGGTGGAAGGCACGCGATCACGGGGAGAACGTACGAATTCTGTGCACCCATAGTCAGGATGGAACCCGGGTCTCTGGTGCTGTGAGGCAGCAACTCTACAGCTCCACTGATGGTGCCGATGTTTTCCTCTGATAGATCTTCACAATTACCAAGATACAGAAATGTCAGTCTTTCTTGTACTCAGCAGGACTGCTGTGCACCTATAACAATCTGAAGTGTAATTGGAGAATTAGAATCATGTTTATATTTTTGATTATATAAGGTCGCAGAATATCCTCTCCCACAATGGAGGCATTGGGTTCAGTATGTTGCCATGCAAATTTGTCATGTCCAAACATATATGCTGTATGCGATTTTCCTGTTTCAAGGTTGCAGAATAATTTATATTCTTGGTCTCTAGACTACAGTGGGGCCTGCATTGGTTAAGTCAAGACTATTTAATAGCCCACGAGATTAATCCCTGGGATGGTGGGACTGTCATATGAGGAAAGATTGAAAAGACTAGGCTTGTATTCACTGGAGTTTAGAAGGATGAGGGGGTATCTTATAGAAACATATACAATTATAAAAGGACTAAGTTTCCCAATGTTGGGCGAGTCCAGAACCAGGTGCCACAGCCTTAGAATAAAGGGGAAGTCATTTAAGACTGAGGTGAGAAAAAACTTTTTCACCCAGAGAGTTGTGAATTTATGGAATTCCCTGCCACAGAGGGCAGTGGAGGCCAAGTCACTGGATGGATTTAAGAGAGAGTTAGATAGAGCTCTAGGGGCTAGTGGAGTCAAGGGATATGGGGAGAAGGCAGGCACGGGTTATTGATAGGGGACGATCAGCCATGATCACAATGAATGGCGGTGCTGGCTCGAAGGGCCGAATGGCCTCCTCCTGCACCTATTTTCTATGTTTCTATGTTTGTATGGTACAAATATTGACTGGACACATTTGGCGAATAAGTAATTCCTTGCAGTGCAGCTCTGATGCTTTAAGTTGTTATATTTAAAGCAGACTTTGCGTGAAGACTGCACAAAAACTGCTTTGACAAACAGCGTTTTCCGTGATGGTTGAGAACTGATGAGATATTATTCTGGGGACGATCAGCCATGATCTCAATGAATGGCGGTGCTGGCTCGAAGGGCCGAATGGCCTCCTCCTGCACCTATTTTCTATGTTTCTATGTTTCTGTTTCTATTTCATAAATTCATCAGTCATAGAAGCAGAATTAGGCCATTCTGCCCATCAAGTCTACTCCGCCATTCAATCATGGCTGATCTATCTTTCCCTCTCAACCCCATTCTCCCCATAACCCCTGACGCCCTTACTAATAAATCTGTACCAACAATGGAACATTAAAAGCATTTGAACGCGCCCTTAAAC
Source organism: Malacoraja senta (assembly GCA_038087875.1). Lineage (NCBI taxonomy): Eukaryota > Metazoa > Chordata > Chondrichthyes > Rajiformes > Rajidae > Malacoraja > Malacoraja senta. The sequence continues at coordinate 20,637,549 of CM075989.1, forward strand.
ATAATCCAAACACACAAGTAAAATGATGATTTTAAAAAAATTAATAATCGTAATACTAACACAAAAAAACAAACGAGGTCTGTAATCCCTCTCAGATGAAATGAATGAAGCAATTCCATTGCTGGAGTTTCTAACAGTATACTGTGCTTGTTTTTGAAGTGCTGCGTTATGTAGCTTTATTACACAGAAACAGATTGATATTTCATTCTTGGGAATACAAAATAGATCACAAGGCAAATATCAACCACCGATTAATTACTCTCTGCTGTCTTTTCATAGAAATTTACAAGTACTGTGTCTATATTCATAATGTAGTCCAACCCACTCCTGGCTCGAGTCCAAAGTACTTGGAGCTTTCTAATATTAACCATCATTAAATCTCAAAGTGCTACACTACATCAAGAAAACTCCACATATTACACCTATGTGTGAGAGGCCTATTGAGTAAAATTGTGTGCAGTGTTTTTTGTAACTGGTACATTGGAAATTAAAGTGATCTGTGTAGTCAAATTTTTGTGTCGTCACATATTTAAGCCTAATTGAACAGATAAAGTATTAGGATAATTAATATTAACCTTGACCTTCATAACAATAAGGCGGAAAAAGTCTATGAGTGGGCCACTCCTATTTTAATATAAAGAGATTCAATTTTTTTAAATCATTTTGAACATGTCACTTTGAAAGCTACTAAACGTGTTTAAGGGATTATGTACGAATGATGGGAAAAACTAAAGGAAGGGCTTGCGTTCCGGTGTGAACAGCTTTACCCTTTAGTACAGGATACGGAGTTATGATTGCTGGTATCATCTATACACCAACACTGACACAGCAGCAGGAAATAGCAGATGGGTTAACATATGATGAGTGTTTGAAGGCACTGGGCCTGTACTCGCTGGAGTTTAGAAGAATGAGGGGGGTGGTGGGGGACCTCATTGAAACTTACTGAATAGTGAAAGGCCTGGACAGAGTGGATGTGGGGAGAGTCTAGGACCAGAGGCCGTAGCCCCAGAATAAAAGTACGTACCTTTAGAAAGTGGATGAGAAGGAATTTCTTTAGTCAGAGGGTGGTGAATCTGTGGAATTCATTGGCACAGATGGCTGTGGAGGCCAAGTTGATGGATAATTTTAGGGAGGAGATTGACAGATTCTTGATTAGTACGGGTGTCTGGGGTTATGGGGAGAAGGCAGGAGAATGGGGTTGAGGGGGAAAGATAGATAGATCAGCTAGGATTGAATGGTGGAGTAGACTTGATGGGCAGAATATCCCAATTCTGCTCTTAAAACGTATGAACCCATGAACGATGCAAACTTTAAAGACAGATGGATTCTGTCTGCCATGGGAGGTTTGTAGGTTTATTCTAACATTGCAGGTCAAACTGGTTTTAGAACATCTTTGACATTCATCCCAAGTATGCTTTAGCAGTGTCGGAGAAGGTAATCTTCATCCAGGCCCCTCCTTACATTGTTGAGCATTGTTTAGCGTGGATTCTGCGATGGGCAAGTTGTGGGCATTTGGCAATGGTGATGTTTGTCGTCATTGCACGCACCACTTTCAGATGGCATTGGATCATGCAGAGCCATCTGTTAGTCTTATTCCCATGCTTTGCAAAAGGTCCTAGGCAGGTTCCCAAGCATACGTCTGTTTATCTATAGCAGGAGTCGGCAACCTTGTTCTGCATAGGGGCCAGGACCCATGTCTGTAAGCGGATGGCTGGCCACATCTATTGCTGTAGTGTGACACTTGGTGTTGTTTTTCGCATTAGTTTTCACGTGTTTTTCAATTAGTTTTCTGCATTTCCCAGGTCCCTCGCATGCCCCGGAACTGGCTGCAGTTCCCAGGTCGGCTCGCCTGCCCCGGGACGAGCTGCAGTTCCCAGATCAGCTCGCGTCCCCGGGACTGGCTGCATTTCCCAGGTCGCGAAAACTAATTGAAAAAAAACCCGCCTGCGGGCCGGATGATTTTGGGTTACGGGCCGGATCCGGCCCCTGGGCCGTAGGTTGCCGACCCCTGATCTATAGCCTTGGTATGTTCTATGCTTCTCACCATTGGCAGCACAGCACTTTTGAAGAAAACATAATTGTGATAAATCAATCAGAGAAGGACTAATAAAATGCCAAATGCCGTATGTAGCAGAGTTCTGCCCATTTTATTTCAATGTTGACACAAGGAATTACCAATAATAAAAAAAATACAAAATGCTAACTCAGCAGGTCAGGCAGCATCTCTGGAGGATATGGATAGGCACATTTCAGGTTGGGATCCTACTTCAGTCTGATGAAAGGTCCCGATCTGAAACATCATCTTTCCATGTCCTCCAGAGATGCTGCCTGACCTGCGGAGTTACTCCAGCACTTTGTGTCTTTTTGTTGTCGCTATGATGCTTGGGGCCTGTTATTTAGTTCAGCCTATGAAGCTTGGGAACCCAATGCCAACGAAAATCAATTGATGCAGATATTAGATGCCAAATTATTTTGTGTAGTTGCTGAATACTTTCTGCCAACTAATAGATCTTTGGCTGCCAGTCATGGTTTAAACCTGCAGTGCTTTTCTGTGTGTTCCCTCTCCATCATCTTGCAAGCTGTCAGAACCAATTGGATTGATTGCTTCAGCAAAACACAACATGCTGTAGCAATTCAGCAGGTCAGGTGGTATCTGTAGATGGAATGGGCAGATGCTGGTCGGCACGTGACGAATGCTTTTTACTGGACCTTGGTTCATTTGATAATAAGCTAAACTGAAACGGAAACATTTCAATTCGGGACACTTCACTCAATCAAAAGGTCCTGACCCGAAACATTATCTGAACATTCCATCCACAGATGCTGCCTGACCTGCTGATTTCTTCCAACACTTTGTGTTTTGCTCACGATTGCAGCATCAGCAGTTCCTTCTGTCACCGTGATTTGATTGCTTGCTTGTTTGAGAAGCAGATTTTGTAGCTCTGCCATGATTCCTACAAGCCTCTGCTGATGGAATGATTCATATTAGTTGGAAGAAATTAGCACAGTTGGTTTGTTGGCCTGTTCAGTAATGTGGTATAATTATTTTCCATGAGTAAACCAATATCTGTTCTCGTGGAATGTTTAATTTAGTACCATTTATGTGCATCAGTTGTATTTCATGACATGCTGGGTTTGGTGGAACACCATTCCTTGCTCTTCATAGGGCAAGAGTGTTTCATTATCCAATGTACTGGCAGCAGAACAGTGAAACCCTTAAGGGCCTGACCCACTTACGCGATTTATTTCGGCGACTTGCCGGCTCCCGTCATAGTCGCAGCTGGTCGCCGAATATTTTCAAAATGTTGAAAATCCAGACGCAACTAGAAAAGGGTACGACTCTTTGGGCGACTACTCACGACCATACGGGCGTCACCCCGCGATGTCGCGGTTGCGGTTAGTGTTGTGCATTCCATGCATTCTGAAAACTAAATGATACAGGACCAGATCTAAATCCCTGGACAGTGATGTCAACCATGCTATTTATTAGTGGCAATGTGTTACATTTTGTCTCTGAAATTCCATTCCCCTGACTCCAATGTTGAGCTAGCTCTAAGAAGCGTGTTCAGAACCACTGATGAATTTTGGGCAAACATATATTGTTTCTTGAAGATCTCATTTTGATCCAATGCAAAATAGCATCATGCATCCCACAGAACTAACTGCTTATATTTTTAAGAGGGCGATTAATTTTCCGCAGGTAGTGTAATCACTCAGCACAATAATCATCTTCACCTTTCTATGATTTGTTCAACTCCAATAAAAATTGGACCAATTAGCATCCACTTATTGTGTGGGAGAAAGAATTGATTTTAACTCCATGTAAACAGCTAGCTGTCGTTTCTTAGTGAAATTGCATCTTCGCTAAATCGGAGGCCCTGTTCAAGTTTGTGCTCTGTTCAAGTCAGTGAGGCTGATGTGTACCAAGTGTCAGATATCAGTTACCTATTGAGGACAGTAGTTTTAGAGATACAGCACCCCGTAGCCCACCAAGCCCTTGCTAACCATTGATCGTCCATTCATCCTGGTTCTACATTATCCCATTATCCATTATCCCATTATCCACTCCCTACGCACTAGGGGGAAATTTCCAGAGGCCAATTAACCTACAAATCTATACGTCTTTGGGATGTGGGAGGAAAACCGGAGCACCCGGAGGAAACCCACGCAGTCACAGGGAGAACCTACAAACTCCACACAGATAGTACCCGAGGTCAGGATCGAATCCGGTGGTCTGGCGCTACGAGACACTCTAGATGGGGAAAATAGTTTTACTACTGATGCAACACCCTTGCATAAATTGGAGCTCTAGGTGCAAACCTATAATCTGACTACTAGAACACTTTGCCTTATCACTGGCTCTACAACTTGTAACTCCTGTGACACTGGCAGTCCAATCAGGAACACAATTCACTGCTCTGCTGCAATTATCATTACTTAAAGAGACATCATGCTGACATTGAGAGAACTGACAGGGTAGTTTTTTAATGCATTACAAGTCGTTCAAATACCAAAATTCACAGTATGTCAAAATTAATAGCATTTGTTCTCTCCAGCCTTTAGCTGCTGACGCACCACTCATTCCACGGAAGATAGACACAAAATGCTGGAGTAACTCAGCGGGACCTTTGAGTCTGAAGAAGGGTCTCGCCACGAAATGTCACCCATTCCTTCTCTCCAGAGATGGTGCCTGACCCGCAGAGTTACTCCAGCATTTTGTGTCTATCTTCGGTGTAAACCTGCATCTGCACAGTTCCTTCCTACACATACTCATTCTATGGTTGTCCCAGTGTTGACACGTCGTTAGCAGTTTCTCCAAGTGTCAGTTTTGCGTTCAGTTGTGTTCAGTTTTGATGTCCATGGAATGGGAAAGATGTTGTGAAGCTGGAAAGGGTGCAGAGAAGATTCACCAGGTTCACAAGATGCCAGGACTCGAGAGCCTCAGTTCTAGGGAGGGGTTGAGCAGGCTAGGACTTTATTCCTTGGAGCGCAGGAGGATGAGGGATGATCTTATAGAAGCGTACAAAACCATGAGGGGAATAGATCAGGTAAATGCACTGTCTTTTTCCCCAGATTAGGTGAATCGAGAACCAGAGGACATAGATTTAAGGTGAGGTGTGGAAAGATTTAATAGGGACCTGAGGGGTAACTTTTTTTACACAAAGGGTTGTGTGTGTATGGCACGAGATGCCGGAGCAGGTAGTTGAGGCAGGTGCAATCGCAATGTCTATCAAGCCTGGCGTGCAGTCAGAGGAGATTAGTTCAACTTGGCAATTTCCTTAGCTCCATAGATGCTGCAAATCAGTCTGAAGAAGGGTTTCGGCCCGAAACGTTGCCTATTTCCTTCGCTCCATAGATGCTGCTGCACCCGCTGAGTTTCTCCAGCACTTTTGTCTACCTTCGATTTTCCAGCATCTGCAGTTCCTTCTTAAACAGTTCAACTTGGCATCATGTTCAGCACCGTCATTGTGGGCTGAAGGGTCTTTACACTGTTCTATGTTATTTGCCAGATATGTTATCTTTATATCTTGAATTTCCAGGATTATGAATTTATTTTTTTCCACATACGACTCTGTTTATAAGCATGTCGTTGACCAGTAATGGCACAGAAAAAGCTGATACAGAAATAACGAAGTTACTTTATTTGTCAGCTGGATAATGCCATCATGCATTAGTTCTTAGCAAATAAATGCTTGGTGCAATTGAATATGAACCCGAGTATGTAATGTTTATGAATATCATTAACGCTGCCACTTCACATTTTGGTAATGAATGCAAATGGGACACAGCTGCAATTACAAGCCGGCTACACAAAACTTCTTATTACTTTGATTGATGATATACAAGCCTGAACTTGATATGAATAAGAATTAGATTTGGGCATCTGACAAGTTGCTGAGCTCAGCAAAGGAATTTTACAGACTATCTTCTTCCCAACAAGTGCCCAATGAGGATTGGTAAAAGTGCACCTTGTGAAAGGATTGCATGGACGGTTGAAATGGTGCAACGTGTCAGAATTGCCACACGTACTTACGGACTTGTGCTGCCGGCTGGCCAGGGGGACAAGCGGCTATGGAGGTTGAGTGATGCCTCTTGATATTTGGGAAAAGCCTGGCACGGAGAGAGAGAGTTAACACTAGATGGACACAAAATGCTGGAGTAACTCAGCGGGACAGGCAGCATCTCCGGAGAGAAGGAATGGGTGACGTTTCGGGCCGAGATGCCGCTAGTCAACACTAGCCTATGTCATGTAACTAGCCTTCGCTTTGATGGTATATTATAGTACAGGCACTCCCTGACTTGCGTTATAGGCGACATATGTACACCCGCACTTGCGTAAGCAATTCTTTACGGCCACTGCTTCATTTCTGTTGCATGCCTCCGTAGCAGTACGCCACTGTTTCCACGTATGCGACTGTTTCCGCAAGCTAGTCAGCTGTTCTCATGGATGCTGCCTCCTAGTCTCCACGCTGGAGCTCCACCCTGGTCTCCACCTTGGAGCTCCCCCCGTGTTCTCCATGCTGGGCCTCCCCCCTGATCTCCACCTCGGAGTTCCCCCCTGGTCTCCACCTCGGAGATTTTCCCGTGGTCTTTACCTCTGAGCTCCCCCCCGTGGTCTCCGCGTCGAATAGCAAAGTTACACGTGCGCAGCAGCACTTCAGTCTCCAACTTGCGTAACATCTGACTTGCGCGAGGCTCTATGGGACCCAACCCTTACATAAGTCGTGGAACGTCTATATTAAATGTTCTCTTTCTCTTGACAACAACAATCTCCAATGGTTGCATCCGTCTTGGTCATTGTTAAAATGTCAATAGTTATTTTCTTTGCCTTTCCCTCTAAACTGGAATTGGAATCCAAAATTCATCCATGTCATAAACTTGCCCCCTTTTAATGCATTGAATGTATTTAACGTCTGCTCTGTCAGGGATAGTCAAGACTAGAATAGTCTTGAACGCTTTGATCTGAAGAGGCTCAACCAACACTTGTGTCTAAATCAAGGTCAGGACACGAGAACAAATCAAGTCGTCGAGTTTCCTGTCATATGCACAAGTGTGGTGATGTAGAGCTGCAATGAAAATCTTGCTTGCAGCAGCATCACTGTCAGTTCGATTCAGACAAACGAATAAATTATAAAAAATTCTGCAAGACGACCGACAAAGACTGTGCAAAAAAAACAAGACATTAGTTCAAAAAACAACTCTGAAAAGAAGTCCATGGTGGTGCAAGAGTTGGGCTGTGGTATTCCATTATTCAGGTAAAATTAGGATTGTTTCAAGAACCCGATAATTGTAGGAAAGGGATTGTTCCTGAATCTGGTGGTATGTGTCTTCACTCCACCCAGCTGCCATTTCTTGTCTTTCTGTTGTTGGAATTGCCGTACCAAGCCACAACGCTGTTTCTAATGCACAACTTTGTTTTACCTCTTGGATTTGCAGTTCCATCAATCGATTTCATTGCAAAATTCTTGTCATTCATCTATTCGGCCGTGGTCGATGCCCCTCGAACCTCTTCACCTCATTCCAAAGTTTTACTCTGCAACCAATTGTGAATGGAGCGATCGTAAATCATGTGCTGTCTTTCCGCTGACTGGTCAGCAAAAGCTTTTCACTGTACCTCGGTACACGTGACATTAAACTAATTCTCTTTGTTATGATATTCTCACTGTTGATGTTCACACTCCTCACATTGTTCTCACTCTCATCCGCGATGGGATCTGTTCAACTCGTTCGGGTCTCGACCCAAAACGTCACCCGTTCCTTCTCTCCAGAGACGCTGCCTCACCCGCTGAGTTACTCCAGCATTTTGTCTCGTTTCCTCATTACATTAGCATTCTTCTCCAAGCCTTGCTTTCAAAGCCAAAGCTTGGCATCGCTTCCTGGTTCAGTGCCTTTGTTCTTTCTCTCGAGCGGTGCTGGAGATGACTGGATCAGAGCAGAGATGAAAATGTGGGAACAGAATTTCCATAAGAGAATTAAGAAGCCATAGTTTTAAGCTTTGGCTGTAGATTTCATACTGCTGACTAGATGTGCGTTTGCGATTTTTTAAAGGAGGAAATAATTTATTGATTGCATGCAGATTTTAAAACCCGACAACCCTTCGACTGATACCTTGGTTTTCAGTGCTGTAGGTAAGTGATATCAATATATTTTCTTGAGCAAAGTGCAGGAGGAGTGCAGCGGGTCAGGCAGCATCTGTGGAGGGGATGGACAAGTGATGTTTCAGGCCATGGCTTTTCATCAGACTGATTAATCTTTGGGCCAACATGTCTCATCTACACTGGTCCCACCTGCCTGCGTTTGGCACATATCCCTCCAAACCTGTCCTTTCCATGTACCATGTTCGGGACGACAGATGGCGCAATGGGCTAAGTGTTCGGCTGGCAACCGGAAGGTAGCCGGTTCGAATCCCGCTTGGAGTGCATACTGTCGTTGTTTCCTTGGGCAAGACACTTCACCCACCTTTGCCTGCGTGTGAATGTGTGTGAATGTGTGTGAATGTGTGTGAGTGATTGGTGGTGGTCGGAGGGGCCGTAGGCGCAGATTAGCAGCCACGCTTCCGTCAGTCTGCCCCAGGGCAGCTGTGGCTACAGAAGTAGCTCACCACCACCGAGTGTGACTGAGGAGTGAATGAATAATGCGATGTAAAGCGCCTTGAGTATTAGAAAGGCGCTATATAAATCCCATCCATTATTATTATTATTACCTGTCTAGTTGTTCCTTAAACGTTGCCTCAACTACCTCCTCTGGCAGCTCGTTCTATCCATAACCCGCCCGCCACCTCTTGGAACGTACACCATTGCATCTAGTGACATCTATCACTGCTTCCCAGGTCAGAGTCATATGTAGAGTGACTCCCAGCGTCTGCTCGAGGATCATTTGGATGCAGGTGAGATTTCAATGAAGGTGGACATTAACACTGTTAGATCCTGCTTTGATATGGAACCGATCAACACAACATTTAGCAGCTGTCTATTGAATTTATTTCAATAAGTAGGCGGCATTAACACAAAGTGACACAAAGGGCTGGAGTAAGTCAGCGGGTCAGGCAGCATCTCTGGGGAACATGGATAGCTGACGTTTCTGGTGGGGCACTTCTTCAGACCAAATGTGGGGGTGGAGGGAAAAACTGGAAGAGAGGAGAGGCAGGACAAAGTGTGGCAGGTAATGGGTAGACACCGACGAGGGGGGGGGGGGGGGTGGTTGATAGGCAGCTGGTTGGAACAAAGGCCAGATATTAAAGTAGAAGGTGTGAGAGAAGGATTGAAAGTCGCAAATTGTGAAGCTAGAGGAAGGAATGTACGAGTGGGTGAGGGGGGGGGGGGAAGATAGTGGTGTGAGTCCAGGTGGTGGACAGGGGAGGGGGGGATGAAAGGGGAGGGAGTGTGGTGGAGAAAATGGAGGGCAAGGTTCGGAGGAGGTTACCTAAAATGGGAGCATTAACTCTGAGTGCCATCTGCAGTGCACTCGGGAGGCATGGACTGTTATTCTCACATTGTTTTTATGGCTGACTAGTCATGATTACACAATGTAACCGTAAAGGTCCTCTTTGTTGGTATAATTAGTGTTATTATACTTTATAATACATTATCATGTCCATACCTTGATAAGAAAATGTGTTATTCTTGGTGTGTTGACATGATATTAAAATGTCTCTATGGGTAAAGAGGCGGTGAAAGGTTTTACTCAAACTTGGGTTTCTCGTGCATGGATCGCTGGTCAGTTTAAAATAAATCCAAGTGTTGGAGTTCCGGCCCTACCCATCTAGCGCTGAAACTGTTTTCTATCACCTGTGGACTCTGCCATTCCAGTGCCATCCTGACCACTATTAAAAGTACTGAGATCAAAGTTCTGTCTCCAGTGTTGCAATCCTCACCATCCACGCTCATTCATCTTACACCTGCTTACTGATCTGTATTACATTTGAGTGTGCCAGAACCTCGGTTAGTGTGTTTAAGAAGGAACTGCAGATGCTGGAAAATCGAAGGTAGACAAAAATGCTGGAGAAACTCAGCGGGTGCGGCAGCATCTATGGAGCGAAGGAAATAGGCAACGTTTCGGGCCGAAACGTTGCCTATTTCCTTCGCTCCATAGATGCTGCTGCACCCGCTGAATTTCCCTTGGGTTTCGGGCCGAAACGTTGCCTATTTCCTTCGCTCCATAGATGCTGCTGCACCCGCTGAATTTCCCTTGGGTTTCGGCCCGATACGTTGCCTATTTCCTTCGCTCCATAGATGCTGCTGCACCCGCTGAGTTTCCCTTGGGTTTCGGCCCGATACGTTGCCTATTTCCTTCGCTCCATAGATGCTGCTGCACCCGCTGAGTTTCCCTTGGGTTTCGGCCCGAAACGTTGCCTATTTCCTTCGCTCCATAGATGCTGCTGCACCCGCTGAGTTTCTCCAGCATTTTTGTCTACCTCGGTTAATGTCCCTGACCACATGGACAAACGCCTCCATGGCCTCTGCTTTCTCTTACTCTGCAACTTCTTCCGGTCCTTAAAGTCGCCTAGGATGACGGTACATTTGAGAAAATTATTCTCGTGTACTATCAGCTTTCGTTGGCATTGTGCAGGTGTGTTTTAAGGCTTTGCATTAGGGTGGTGCAGCTGGTAGAGCTGCTGCCTCACAGCGCCAGAGACCCGGGTTCGATCACGATCTCGGGTGCTGTCTGTGTGTGTGGAACTTGCATGTTCTCCCAGTGACCGCGTGGGTTTGCTCCAGGTGCTCTGGTTCCCTTTCACATCCCAAAGATGTGCGGGTTTGTAGGTTAATTGTCCTCTGTAAATTGCCCCACGTTTGTGGGGAGTTGGTACGAAAACGTGATATTGTACTTTGCTGGCTTTACCTTGCACTAAAAGTTATTCCCTTATCGTGTATCTGTAGACTGGAAATGGCTAGATTGTAATCATGTCTTGTCTTTCCGCTGACTGGATAGCATGCAACAAAAGCGCTTCACTCTACCTCGGTATTCGCGACAATAAACTAAAACAAGGACTAAAGACTAACTGGCAAGAACAGGGGATTGACGGTCGGCACGAACTCGGTGGGCCGAAGGGCTTGTTTTCATGCCGTATTTCTAAAACTAAAACTAAACTAATTGCTGCCTACAACAACACCTTTCCTGGTGGGATTTTTAAAAATAGTTCTGATATACCACACTGAAGTGTAATATCCCCAGGAACATTCAGTTCATAAGCAGATTCTTGCCAAGGCACACACTTCAGTAAAATGTGCAATTTAGCCAACTTAAAAATAGATGATTAAAATCAGTGTGCATTGCAGTTGGTAAAGCAGAAACAGAAAACATTTTTTTCCAGTTGTACTGTAAAGTTAACCTCTCTTCAATGAACTTAAATTAATTTTATACATGGTCTTCCCTCACTCTCTCTCTCTCTCTCTCCATCCCTCCCCCATCCTGGTACCCTGACTAGTTTGACTGTCCTCCTGATTACATTTTACTTTATTTGCCTCGTTGTTTACTTCCCCCAGCTAACAATGATCCATTCTACATTTTCCTTGATCTTCATCACCTTTGATCTCTCGTTTTCGCACCTTACCCTTCCATTTCTCTCCTTTCCCTCTCTCCTGAGTCATAATCTGAAGAAGGGTCTCGACCCGAAACGTCGCCCATGCCAGCGTTGCTGCTTGTCCTGCTGTTACTCCAGCGTTTTGTGTCAATCTTCGTGTAAACCAGCATCTACAGTTCCTTCCCACACACTTAAGATCCATTAGTTCTGTGATGTTTCCTGTTGCTCTTAAATCACAATTACTGATTTATTAAGTGCAGCAGCTACTGAAGGTTCTGTAATAATTGAATTATGTGGCCTGCTGTTATTATTTCTGATTCATTTATGTATCCGTTTGATGTAGATGAGTCTTGAGACTGAATTGTTCTGTATTTGATCGTCGTTCAAATATCAAAAATGGTGCAAATTGATCTGAGTGTGCAAGGGATAAATTGGTTGTTAAGTCTAATTTAAACTCCCTTCCCTGCCATCGTTTGATTGAATCTTCCATTGATTTAATAAACGAGGAATTTTGAATTGTAAAATTAAATATAGGATTGGTTTCCTTTCCCATCTAAGCCAAACAGTTGGCAATAGTTGTTGATTAAAAGCTTGATATGCTCTCAACTTTTATTTTTCGTTGTATTTTTCATTTATTTTGTGGGAAAGCACATGTGATTCAGTAAACCAATTAGTCAAAGTCATGGAGAACCAATTAAGAAATAATCAGGATGGTTAATTCAATTGAAGAGTAGAAATTGCATCATAATTGAGATAATTTTGAGTTGATTTATTTTCTCTTCAGCTTTGTGCCACTGTGTCCCCGAGTGGATTAACTCCTTCCGCGTTAACGGTGGAATGACCGGGATTCGTTGCCGGGAATCTTGGCTGCCTGACCATGGATCACTAGAACTGAGTCTGGGATCTGTGTTCTGGGCTGCTAAAGTGTTCACAAAGCTAAATGGTGCATAGTTTAAACACATGATGTAGAAAGTAAGTGAATTACAAACGTCAATTGTCATATGTACCAAAAAAGAATAATGAAATTCGTAAGATAGGCACAAAATGCTGGAGTAACTCAGCGGGACTGGCAGAATCTCTGGAGAGAAGGAATGGGTGACGTTTCAGGTTGAGACCTTTCTTCAGACTGAGCGTCGGGGGAACAAACATAAGGAAGTGTAAGGGATCAAAGGAGATGAAGATCAAGGAAAATGTAGAATTTATCAGAAATTATGGGGAGAAAGCAGGAGAATGGGGTTAGGAGAGAGAAATAGATCAGCCATGATTAAATGGCGGAGTAGACTTGATGGGCCGAATGGCCAAATTTCGACTCCTATTCCTTATGACTTTATGAGACCATTGTTAGCTAGGAGAAGGTGACAACAAAGCAAACAGAGATACAATGTAATCATGGGGGACATTCAGACTGGTTGGAGAACTGGGAAGGGGGAGGGATGGAGAGAGAGAGGGAAAGCAAGGGTGACTTGACGTTTGAGAAGTCGATATTCATACCACTTGGGTGTAAGCTGCCCAAGCGAAATTCTTACGTGGCATTATAAGAGGCCAGTAGACATAGCCATAAACAATACCATGTTTGGTATTTGACATTGTTAGCCAAGTATTAGTGGAAGATCTTCCTTGAGTCTGAAGAAGGGTTTCGGCCCGAAACGTTGCTTATTTCCTTCGCTCCATAGATGCTGCTGCACCCGCTGAGTTTCTCCAGCACTTTTGTCTACCTTCCATTTCATTAGAGGTTGTCGAAGGACTGACTGCATTCTATGAACGTGCTTCTTGACACTTTTGGCATTGGGAATGACTGTAATGTAGATTCCTCTCTTTTAAAGCCCACCCTGTTCATTTTGGGCTCACAAAGTGGCATTCCTTTGGTGAAAGTTGAGTAAAGTGGCAACCAAATAGTGCATTTATATCCCTTGCACTGTACCCTCTTCATCGGCCGGCATGTCTGGTACACTTTGTTGCCTTTTGTACTTGATGTGTGATTGTCTCTTCATTTTCCTGAGCCAAGATTTTCCAGATACCATTTCTGGAAAAGTACCTTAAAAATCTGTGGGATGTGATAAAGATTTAGTTACCTTTAGCTATTCTGAGGTAGATAAGAATGCTGGAGAAACTCATTATCTAACTAGTTATCTAATGGTTAACTAGTTATCATTATCTAACTAAAAAAACATTATCTAGCTAGTCTGTAATGAGTTTTGTAAGATGGACACAAAATGCTGGAGTAACTCAGCGGGTCAGGCAGCATCTCTGGAGAAAAGGAATAGGTGACATTTTGGGTCGACACCCTTCTTCAGTCTGAAGAAGGGTCTCGACCCAAAACATTACCTACTCATTGTCTCCACAGATGCTGCCTGACCTGCTGAGTTACTCCAGCATTTTGTGTCTATCTTCAGTGTAAAACAGCATCTGCAAATTCATTAATGGACACAAAATGCTGGAGTAACTCAGCGGGACAGCAAGCATCTCTGGAGAGAAGGAATGGGTGACGTTTCAGGTCAAGACCCTTCTTCTGAAGTTACATAGATACATAGATACATAGAAAATAGGTGCAGGAGTAGGCCATTTGGCCCTTCGAGCCTGCACCACCATTCAATATGATCATGGCTGATCATCCAACTCAGTATCCCGTACCTGCCTTCTCTCCATACCCCCTGATCCCTTTAGCCACAAGGGCCACATCTAACTCCCTTTTAAATATAGCCAATGAACTGGCCTCAACTACCCTCTGTGGCAGAGAGTTCCAGAGATTCACCACTCTCTGTGTGAAAACGTTTTTCCTCATCTCGGTCTTAAAGGATTTCCCCCTTATCCTTAAGCTGTGACCCCTTGTCCTGGACTTCCCCAACATCGGGAACAATCTTCCTGCATCTAGCCTGTCCAACCCCATAAGAATGTTGTACGTTTCTATAAGATCCCCTCTCAATCTCCTAAATTCTAGCGAGTATAAGCCAAGTCTATCCAGTCTTTCTTCATATGCAAGTCCTGACATCCCAGGAATCAGTCTGGTGAACCTTCTCTGCACTCCCTCTATGGCTATAATGTCCTTCCTCAGATTTGGAGACCAAAACTGTACGCAATACTCCAGGTGTGGTCTCACCAAGACCCTGTACAACTGCAGTAGAACCTCCCTGCTCCTATACTCAAATCCTTTTGCTATGAAAGCTAACATACCATTCGCTTTCTTCACTGCCTGCTGCACCTGCATGCCTACTTTCAATGACTGGTGTACCATGACACCCAGGTCTCGCTGCATCTCCCCATTTCCTAATCGGCCACCATTTAGATAATAGTCTGCTTTCCTGTTTTTGCCACCAAAGTGGATAACCTCACATTTATCCACATTATACTGCATCTGCCAAACATTTGCCCACTCACCCAGCCTATCCAAGTCACCTTGCAGTCTCCTAGAATCCTCCTCACAGCTAACACTGCCCCCCAGCTTAGTGTCATCCGGAAACTTGGAGATGTTGCCTTCAATTCCCTCATCCAGGTCATTAATATAAATTGTAAATAGCTGGGGTCCCAGCACTGAGCCTTGCGGTACCCCACTAGTCACTGCCTGCCATTGTGAAAAGGACCCGTTTACTCCTACTCTTTGCTTCCTGTTTGCCAGCCAGTTCTCTATCCACATCAATACTGAACCCCCAATACCGTGTGCTTTAAGTTTGTTTACTAATCTCTTATGTGGTACCTTGTCGAAAGCCTTCTGAAAGTCCAGATACAACACATCCACTGGTTCTCCCCTATCCACTCTACTAGTTACATCCTCGAAAATTTTGTACCATAGATAGTCACAAAATTATTTACTTCAGCATTTTGTGACTATCTATGGTTTAAACCAGCATCTGCAGTTCCTTCCTACACATGAGTTCTGTAAGGACTTGAAAATGTACCTGGCGTACCACATCACATATTTTTGAAGGATAATTCTTTTTTTTGATTTTTAATTTTCTAGGCTTTAAAATGCCTATTTATATGTCTGTATGACTAGCTGTGAGACCCAGTACTCTGGCATGTTTCGTGACCTAAAGATAAAAACTAATAAGTATAAATTAGGAAATTATTGACTTGGGGAGAAGTGAAATGAAAATGATTTTATTTTTAAACAGCCAGCAAGTGTCAATAAAATAATCCAATTTTTTTCTTGATATTAGAAATTGGGTCAGAATGTACCACATTTAAAACTTGAAACTTTTCCAAAATCTATTGTAAGTGGAAAGCAAGCAAGCAAAATTAAAATTGGAAATGCAGTGACAGCAGAACTTATAATGTCTCCGTGGATGCTGTAAGTTAGTTTCTAAGATTTAAAATATGAAAGAAATAATTCTGTTTTATCCCCACTGGGGAATAACAACGGGCACTTGTGTTTCTCCTGTAAATTCGTCCTCGCTGTACTCTGGGACACTTAGACAAATATTAGAGATTACGTGCAAAAGCTCGGAATGGGCATTTTAATGAGAGATTGGGGAGAATGAAAAATAGCTTGCCGCTCTTTTAAAGTTTTAGTGCTGATTTACACTGAAGGACGCACCAGTGACTTCTCTTCGCTGCGCATATTCTGTGAGGAATTATTTATTGGGTGAAAGAATAACTGGGTTTGCTTCAAAATAGGAATTTGCCGGGCTCTGGGGAAAGAGCAGTAGAATTGAACCAAAGGACTAGCGGTATGGTGGTGCAGCGGTGGAGTTGCTGCCTTACAGCGCTTGCAGCGCCGGAGACCCAGGTTCGATCCCGACTACAGGCGCTGTTTGTACAAAGTTTGTACATTCTCCCCCTCGGAGACCCGGGTTCGATCCCGACTACAGGTGCTGTTTGTACAGAGTTTGTACATTCTCCCCGTGACCGCGTGAGTTTTCTCAGAGATCTTTGCTCCACGTTCCAAAGACGTACAGGTTTATAGGCTAACTGGCTTGGTATAAGAGCCCTGTCCCACTGTACGAGTTCATTCAAAGAGTTCTCCCGAGTTTGCCCTGATTCGAACTCGGAGATTTACGGTAATGGCCGCTCGTCGGTACTCGGGGCTCTCGTGGACATTTTACAACATGTTGAAAAATCTTCATGAGTCTACCCGAGCTTACCGCGTTTCCCGAGTACCTGACGTTAGCGTTACGAGCCGCTAAGAGACGTCCCTGAGCTCCGACGTACCCGCTACGTTCATTCTCCGTGCTTACCACGAGTTTGATTTTTTTTTAAACTCGGAGAGCACTTGAATGAACTCGTACAGTGGGACAGGCCCATAAGAGTAAAATTGTCCCCAGTATGTGTAGGTAACATAGTGTTAAATGTGCGGGGATCACTGTCGGTACAGACTCGGTGGGCCGAAGGGCCTGTTTCCGCGCGGTATCTCTCTAAACTCTAACCTAGCACGGGCATATGAGGTTGAATGGTTTCTTCTCCGTTCCAAGTTGTGTAGAATCTATGATTTAGAATTTCATAAAAGGTTCTGAGATTAATTGTGTCCTAAAATGTTCTCATCATATTATTGTAAATTTGGAACATTAGTTTTATACAGGTCCCATAAGCATTTGCATTTTGGCAGAAAAAAGATGTTGCGTGCCACGTACCCAGTGGATGGTTGCAGGTCTTGTTCCTCTATATCCTCTAACTCTTTCAGTAAATGTATATCAAGGGAAAGTAGCTTTAGGAACATTTAGAATCTTACCGTGGAAACAGGCCTTTCTGCCCAACTTGCCCACACTGGCCAACATATCCCATCTACACTAGTCCCACCTGCTTGCATTTGGCCCATATCCCTCTAAATCTGTCCTATCCAAGTACCTGTGAATGTTACTTAAACTTTGTGATAGTACCTGCCTCAACTACCTCCTCTTGCAGCTCGTTCCATACATTTACTACCCTTTGCGTGAAAAAGTTACTCATCAGGTTCCTATTAAATCTTTCCCTCCTCATCTTAAACCTATGTCCGCTGGTTCTCGATTCCCCGACTCTGGGCAAGAGACTCTGTGTGTCTACCCGATCTATTCCTCTCGTGGTTTTGTACACTTCTATAAGATCACCCCTCATCCTCCTGCCCTCCAGGGAATAGAGTTCTAGTCTGCAAAACCTCTCCCTGTAGGTTTTGAAAAGGAAATAAATTGATAAATACATGCCTATTGCATCTCTCACACTATACCCCTCAAATTTCTCTCTCCACCTTTGAGGAACGAAAGGGAAAGAAAGACAGAGCTTCTAATTAACAAGGAAAAGGGATGTGTAAATGTTTCTCTCATCTGCACATCAGCATTTAAATGAGCTTACAGGCTGTAACATTGTCCACTGCACTCTCCGTCTATGTGGTTAACATGGTACAGTTGGAGTTTTCTTGCTTCACTGGAGCATTATGCAGCAAATATACAAGACGCTGATCCATGTTAGGAGATGGCTGAGTGGATAATCAACAGCTTGGTCGAAGCTGCCTGTTTAATGATAAGAGATTTGGGGCGATTTCAGGCTAGGTTTGGAACAGCACGGATATCTCGGGTGCCAAAAGTGTCGGAGGAGACTGCAAAGGTGGGGAAGGACAAACCCATGGAGCGATTTAAAAAAATAGTGACAAGAAGTCTAAACTCGCAGCCAGTTTTGGTCAACGAGCAGAAGGGTGATGGAGGGATGGAACTTGGCCTGCGGCAAGATTAAATGTAGCAGAGTTCTGGATAACCTCGTGTACAGAGATCAGGATGACGGACGTGGATGAGGGGTTTGTGGGAAACTACGAGTCGTGGAGCATGGAAACGGGCCCTTCGACAACCAACATTTCCTTGCCAGCCAACCTTTCCCATCTAAGCTTGTCCCATTTGGCCCATGTCCCTCAAATCTTTTCCTATTCATGCCCCTGTAATGGAACTAATAGGGTGGATGAAGGTTTCAACAGCAGCCGCAACTTCTGAGGCAGGGGTGGAGTCGGTGGTGCTAGGCGTGGAAATAGACAGTCATGGTCATTGGCAGGGATACAAAATCCAAGATTTCACTCTGGGTCGGATGTGACACCAGGGTTGTAAAGAATCTCGTTCAGCTTTTGATGCTTGCCATAGGGAGGGGTGGAGTTGGTAGCTTATGACAGGGGTTAAAGATGGTTTCTTCTGTGATCAATATCTAATATTTAGTTGATGATAAATGTATATTTGACCAGTTCACTGGCAATCCTGGCCTTACAAACCCAAGTACAAAGTCCCTTTACTGATCAGACAGAATATATTTTCAGAACAAATTTGAATAAGATCTTCAGTGTTTCTCTCTTATTCAGGTACATTTTGTTGACATCAAAGGCAAGGACTAGACCTAGAAAAGAACTGGTTTAAGGGCCTGCGGCTACAAAAAAAATGTTGCGACACTTGAAAAAACACCGTGCGTCAATACGTCATCACACCGCGTCACGCCGCATCACGCCGCTAATTTATCGGTGACCTGATTCGTCAGTCAATGGTGCCAGCAGTCGCCGAAAAAATTGCCAAGTGGGACAGGCCCTTTAGAGTTTTACAAGTACAGCGTGGAAAGAGGCCCTTCGGCCCTCCAATCCCATACCGACCATCAATCGCCCGTACACTAGTTCTACATTGTCCCAGTTTTGCGCGAGGAGCAATTTACAGAAGTCAATTGACCTCTAAACCTGCGTGTTTGGAATGCGGGTGGCGGTCACAGGGAGAATGTGCAAACTCACGGCAGCCGAGGTCAGGATTGAACCCGGGTCTCTGGCGCTGTGAGGCAGCAGCTCTGTCGCTCTGCCTCTGTGTTGCTGGTGTTGTTGAATGTAGCAGGAAATTAAATTTGCTCGTGGTAGTTAGATTTTGACGGTTCGGACCTCATGCCAGCCTTCCTTTTAGTAAGTGTCTCCATTTAGGTTTCTTATTTATTATGCACATAGTTTTACAATGTTTTACTGGTTTGACATCAAACAGATTCATTAATCGTTGAAAAGCAAAACAATTGAAGCTACTGAATCAACAAAGAGACCAATGCCAGAGATTGTCAGCGGGTGAGGTGCTGTACATGGTGGTGCAGCTGGTAGAGCTGCTGCCTTGCAGCACCAGAGACCCAGGTTCGATCCTGACCTCGGGTGCTATTTGTGTTTGGAGTTCACCCTGTGACCGTATGGGTTTCCCCTGGGTGCTTCAGTTTCAAAGATTCGTACAGCACGGAAACAGGCCCTTTGGTCCAACTCGTCTGTGCCGACCATGATGCTCCATCTATGCTGGTCCCATTTGACACAGAGCCCTTGTCCTGTCCGTGATAGTCATGGAAACCTCCCACAACTCATGGACATGCAAGTTAGTAGGTTAATTGGCCTCTGCAAAAATTGCTCCCAGTGTCAATCAAGTAAGGGAAAGTGGGTTAAAACTAGTGTAAAGGGGTCTTCAATGACTCGGTGGGTCAAAGGACCTGTTACCCATTCTTTCAGTTCATCAATCAATCTGGGAAGGGAGATAAAACAGGGAACATTTCAGGTTAATGCCATTTATTAGGATCCTTTATTAATAGGCCCTAACTTTCACCAGAAAAGCATCACCTGTTCATGACTTCAGTTTTATGATAGCCGCTGGGTCACTGAGTGGTAAAATTTCAGAGACTATTATTTGACGGCAATGTGATGCTGGTAAAGATGATAGGATTGGAAAGATTAGTTTAGATGACGCAACAAGGGCTTTAGGGACTTTGTTTTGGGATCAATGCCATCTAGTGGATGAATACACAACATAAAAATGGCTTCTTAAAGAAAGCACCTTGTGTCCAAACGGCTGAATCGTTGACTATGTTGGTCAATTCCATTACAATATTTAAGAGTATAGACTCATTTGTGATTCTGGAAATCCCTTTGGGAAGGCAAATGGCAGATAAGAAGGTGCTTTTGTGTCTTAGCAAAAAATCAAACTGCTGGCGGGATTTGGAGAAGACCTGAAGAAGGGTCTCTACCCAAAACGTCACCTATCCATGTTCTCCAGAGATGCTGCCTGATCCGCTGAGTTACTCCAGAATCTTGTGTCCGTCTTTGGTACAAACCAGCACAAACAGGACACCAGAGGATTGGACTTTATTGCCTTCCCTCACAGTGGGAAACGTTCATTCCGCTGTGTGGGGATATTCATGTTAAATTCTATTCTATTCAATTCAATTCAATGCAATTCAATTCAACTTTAATGTCATTGCACAAATACTGAGTATGGGTACAACGAAATGCAGTTTTGCGTCAGTCCGTAGTAGTAGTAGTGCAATATAGAAATTAAAAAAAAAAAAGAGGATACAGAATAATCAAAAATACAGAATAATTAACAATGGGGACGGAGGGACCGGAGGAATCTATCGGCGGGACTCCGAGTTCAGCAATGCGACGGTATAATTGTAGAAGCTGTTCCTCCTATTGTGTATTATGTTCTTTTTATTCGTATGACTGTAAGCTAACTCAAATCTCACGATACCAATTGGTGCATGTGAGAATAAATGTAACTTGAAATTGAACTTGGAATGTGGGGAATCCGCTGTGATGGATGTTTATGTTAACTTTTATGTAGTTGTGTGTCTCGTTCCTTTTTTTTGGTATGGCTGTATTGTAATTCGCATATCACTGTACCTTAACTGGTACACGTGACAATAAAAGACCTTTGAAAGTTTTGAAACCTTTGTAATTACGTTGCTGGAGGGACTCAGTGGGTCAGGCAGCATCTGTGGAGGGAATGGACAGATGATGCCCTGGGTGGGGACCCTGCCTTAAGGTCCTGGAGACCCTCACTCTTGAGGAGGAGCTCCTGACCCAAGATGCAGTGGGTCCATTTCATTCCACAGATGCTGCCTGACCCGCTGAGTCTCTCCAGCAGATGGGTTTTTGCACAGGATTGCATCATCTGTAGTCTCTTGTGTCTGAGCAATTTTTGTTTTAAAAAATACAAGCAGCCATCCGTCTTGGCCTTCCTCTCCCACCCAAGTTCTCAACCCCTCTCCCTTATCCTTTAAAAAAATAACACACAAGGCCTGATCAATAAGATTGTTAAAGGAATGCTGGAAGATGACTAATGTTACAATGATACCTGCATGTCAGAGGTATTGGTTGGGAACTTGGCTGACGACAGGACTCTATGTAGGTCCTTGTTTATAGAAGGATCTCAACTCAAAACATTGTCCAAATGCCTCCATCGATGCTGTCTGACCCGCTGAGTTCCTCCAGTGCAATGGTTTTTTTTTCTCAAGATTCCAGCAACTGCAATCGATTGTGCTCCAGCTATAACCAACTGCTTATCAATAAGTGGAGATACTGTTACAAAGTGTTGTTACTGACCCCGTCATATCTGTTGGTGGCATCGGTTGAAAATGTTGCCCATGTTAGATCTTTGACCTGGCTGAAGGAAGCAATCTTTCAGCCCGCTCACTGCACAAACTAGTGTCCTAACACCACGGGTTTCCGGGGGGGTTGGGGAGAAGGCAGGAGAATGGGGTTGAAGGGGGAGATAGATCAGCCATGATTGAATGGCGTAGTAGACTTGATGGGCCGAATGGCCTCATTCTGCTCCGAGAACCTATGCCCAGGGCCCACGGTGACCAAAATATTTACATGAAATTCTTACAATTTTTACTCTACTTCGCCCGGCGTGGTTAATCTTCTCACAGTGTTGACAGCATATCATTTCTCCTAGTTTATTTTCTTTTTGATATGCCGTGAACGAGAAGGATTTTCATTACTCGCTTATAACATTTCAATCTATTTCAATTAACAGAATTTAAATTTAACAGCTGCTGTGGAAGGATTTAACTTCTGTTTCCAGTTCAATGGTTTCATACTCTCAACTACCAATGCAGAAACATAATCATCATTCTCTGCATCAGGTATCCAGAGAAAATACTGAGCGCTCATGTTATTGTTATGATCTCTTCATTAAGTCTCTTCTCAATGTCCTCTTTTACTGTGCTGTTGATCAAAATTGTTTGTGACCAAGTGTTCAAACCAGTGATTCATTGCTGAAAGTTTGTGCATGGACAGAGGAAGCCTGTGGAATTTAGTTGAGAAAATATAGAAATAGGTACGATGAAGATGGGGAAGTAGCTAGCTTGCAGAAAGTAGAGTATGTGTAGGAAGGAACTGCAGATGCTGGTTTAAACCGAAGATAGACACAAAATGCTGGAGCAATGGGCAGCATCTCCGGAGGGTCTCGACCCGAAACGTCACCCATTCCTTCTCTCCAGAGATGCTGCCTTTCCCGCTGAGTTACTCCAGCACTTTGTGGCTATCTTGCAGAAACTACAGCTAAGTTAACATCAGGGATTCCTATTCAACCAGGAGGCACATAAAGGGAATGTACTTGGGGAAAGTAGATAAAGATATAGCTTGTAAAAACACTATGAGTTTAGGAGCAAGGAGGTCCTACTGCAGTTGTACAGGGCCCTGGTGAGACTGCACCTGGAGTATTGTGTGCAATTTTGGTTTCCTAATTTGAGGAAGGACATTATTGCAATTGAGGGAGTGTAGCTTAGGTTCACGAGGTTAATTCCCGGGATGATGAGACTGACATATGATGAAAGAATGGGTCGACTGGGCTTGTATTCACCGGAATTTAGAAGGATGAGAGGAGATCTAATGGAAACATATAAAATTCTTAAGGAATTGGACAGGCTAGATGCAGGAAAAATGTTCCCGATGTTGGGGGATTCCAAACAACCAGTCACAGTTTAAGAATAAAGGGTAGGCCATTTAGGACTGAGATGAGAAAAAACTTCACCCAGAATGTTGTGAATCTGTGGAATTCTCTGCCACAGAAGGCAGTGGAGGCCAATTCGCTGGATGTTTTCAAGAGAGAGTTAGATTTAACTCTTAGGGCTAAAGGAATCAAGGAATATACGGGGGAAAAGCAGGAACGGGGTTCTGATTTTAGATGATCCATGATCAAATACACAGTGGCGTAACAGTAGAGTTGCTGCCTCACAGCGCCAGAGATCTGGCTTCGACCCTAACTACGGGTGCTATCTGTACAGTTTACACATTCTCCCGGTGACCCACGTGGGTTTTCTCCAAGTGCTCCAGTTTCCTTCCACACTCCAAAGATGTGGAGGTTTGTAGGTTAATTGGCTTCGGTAAAATTGTAAATTGTCCCTAGTGTGTAGGATAGTGGCTTGGGTATGGGGATTGCAGGTCAGCACGGACTCGGTGGGCTAAAGTGCCTGTTTCCGTGCTGTATCCCTATAAGTCTTAAGTACAGGCAAATAGGACTGGCCCAGCATGTCAACTTGGTCGGCATGGGCAAGGTGGGCCGAATGGCCGGTTTCCGTGCTGTACAGCTGCATGATTCTAAGTACTATGAACTATAAAGGAAAAATGAATACAAGGCAGATGCTTGTAGGTAGAGAAGTTTTCAGTTAGTTACATTTGAGGGGTTTTGTCCTGTCACTCTGTGCTGGAGTACTTTGCACTTTGGGGAATTGTTAGCCCTACCGCTGAACAATAATTGTTAGATATCTATGACTTTGACTTAATTATATCCGATTTTAAATTAGTTGAGGAAAAGTGGTAAAATGATGTATTCACAGCAAAAAGTGGAACCATCTGGATGGTTCTTTCAGAACATCGTCGTACAGAAAATGTTTGCGCCGTTAATTCATTCATTCCCCAGTTCTACAGAAAAGCACTCCATCCATTTTGGATTTCTGTAGTAGTAGTAGGCCCACCTTCGGTCATGACTGACCATGGGCGATGCATCCTAGTTTGCAGGTGATGTGTGGTCGGATGCAAGCCTGGGCGATGTCATATGGAGGACAGGCTATTGCCCATGCAGCACGTCCCCCCTCTCCACGTCGCTGATCGATCCAAAGGAACAGCAGGGCCGTTACAGTTTGGCACCAGCGCCGTCGCAGGAGCTGCCAGAGCGAGGTTGTAGACAACGACGAACTGCCTTAGGGGCTCCGACTCCGGATTTTCTTGAGGTTTACTCCAGGAACCTTTTCCATGACTGGATATGGCCACAAGGCAGTGGAGGTTTTAAATCAGCCTTTTCCCTCTCCTAGAGAGACTGCTTTCCCAGGCTGACGAGCCCCATCTGCCCGAGACTCGTGGGGGCGGGAGCGTCTACCTTCCCGTGCAGGTCTATAGCACCTGCCCACTGTCCATGCATTTCTGTATCGATCAAGAAATTAATTGGCTGACATTGACTATTGGCTACCCTCTGAAGCTCAATAAAGAACAATTCTCATTCTACTCCTATAACTCGCGTACTTGTAAACCAAAACAGATTGTTTTATCTCTGGCTTGGAGGTGAAATGAGATCCAGACAAACCACTAAATACGTCTGAAGAAGGGTTCCGACCCGAAACGTCACCAATTCCTCTTCTCCAGAGATGCTGGCTGCCTCACTGATTTACTCCAGCATTTTGTGTTTATCCTCTACAGTATATAAACCTATACACTGAACATATTTGCTTGTCTGAAGATGTGTCTCAATGTGTCCAAGATATCCTGAAAGGGGAGGGAGAAAAGCCTGAGGTCGTGGTACATATAGGTACCAATGACATAGGTAAAAAAAAGAGAAGAGGTCCTGAAAGGAGAATTTAGGGAGTTAGGAGGGGAGTTAAGGAGAAGGACAGCAAAGGTAACAATCTCGGGATTACTGCTTGTGCCACGCGACAGTGAGAGTAGGAATGGAGCGAGGTGGAGGATAAATGCGTGGCTGAAGGACTGGTGCAGAGGGCAGGGATTCAAATTTCTGGATCAGTGGGACCTCTTTTGTGGAAGGTGCGACCTGTACAAAAAGGATGGGTTGCACTTGAACCTGAGGGGGACCAATATCCTGGCGGGGAGATTTGCAAAGGCTACTGGGGAGACTTTAAACTAGAACGGTTGGGGGGAGAGACTCAAATAGAGAACGCTATTAGACAGTGTGTGAGGCAGAGAAGGAAAGCACTCAGACCCAACATGTAGGGGGGAAAGAAGAAAACAATAATAAACAGAGAATAAGAGGTGGTGGGGTTCTTAAATGGGTGAGCAGAGAAACAGAGGGGTGTAAAATGCGGGCGGAAGCAATAGGTAGCAAGGTGAAAAGTAAAAGTGGTAGGCAGACAAATCCAGGACAAAAATCAAAAAGGGCCACTTTTCAACATAATTGTAAAAGGGGTAAGAGCATTGTAAAAACAAGCCTGAAGGCTTTGTGTCTCAATGCAAGGAGCATTCGTAATAAGGTGGATGAGTTGAACGTGCAGATAGCTATTAATGATTATGATATAGTTGGGATCACGGAGACATGGCTCCAGGGTGACCAAGGCTGGGAGCTGAACATCCAGGGATATTCAATATTCAGGAGGGATAAAGAGAAAGGAAAAGGAGGTGGGGTAGCGTTGCTGGTTAGAGAGGAGATTAACGCAGTGGAAAGGAAGGACATTAGCTTGGAGGATGTGGAATCGGTATGGGTAGAGCTGCGAAACACTAAGGGGCAGAAAACGCTGGTGCGTGTTGTGTACAGGCCACCTAACAGTAGTAGTGAAGTTGGGGATGGCATCAAACAGGAAATTAGAAATGCGTGCAACAAAGGCAAAACAGTTATAATGGGTGACTTCAATCTACATATAGATTGGGTGAATCAAATTGACAGGGGTGCTGAGGAAGAGGATTTCTTGGAATGTATGCGGGACAGTTATCTAAACCAACATGTAGAGGAACCAACGAGAGAGCAGGCTATTCTAGACTGGGTATTGAGTGATGAGGAAGGGTTAGTTAGCAGTCTTTTTGTGCGTGCCCCCTTGGGCAAGAGTGACCATAATATGGTTGAGTTCTTCATTAGGATGGAGAGTGACATTGTTAATTCAGAAACAATGGTTCTGAACTTAAAGAAAGGTAACTTTGAGGGTATGAGACGTGAATTGGCCAAGATTGACTGGCAATTAGTTCTAAAAGGGTTGACGGTGGATATGCAATGGAAGGCATTTAAAGACTGCATGGATGAACTACAAAAATTGTTCATCCCAGTTTGGCAAAAGAATAAATCAGGGAAGGTAGTGCATCCGTGGATAACAAGGGAAATCAGGGATAGTATCAAAGCAAAAGATGATGCATACAAATTAGCCAGAAAAAGCAGCATACCAGAGGACTGGGAGAAATTCAGAGACAGCAGAGGAGGACAAAGGGCTTAATTAGGAAAGGGAAAATAGATTATGAAAGAAAACTGGCAGGGAACATAAAAACTGACTGCAAAAGTTTTTATAGATATGTGAAGAGAAAGAGATTCGTTAAAACAAATGTAGGTCCCTTGCAGTCAGAAACAGGTGAATTGATCATGGGGAACAAGTATATGGCGGACCAATTGAATAACTACTTTGGTTCCGTCTTCACTAAGGAAGACATAAATAATCTGCCGGAAATAACAGGGGACCGCGGGTCAAAGGAGATGGAGGAACTGAGTGAAATCCAGGTTAGTCGGGAAGTGGTGTTGGGTCAATTGAATGGATTAAAGGCCGATATATCACCAGGGCCAGATAGGCTGCATCCCAGAGTACTTAAGGAAGTAGCTCCAGAAATAGTGGATGCATTAGTGATAATTTTTCAAAACTCTTTAGATTCTGGAGTAGTTCCTGAGGATTGGAGGGTAGCAAACGTAACCCCACTTTTTAAGAAGGGAGGGAGAGAGAAAACGGGGAATTACAGACCAGTTAGTCTAACATCGGTAGTGGGGAAACTGCTAGAGTCAGTTATTAAAGATGGGATAGCAGCACATTTGGAAAGTGGTGACATCATTGGACAAAGTCAGCATGGATTTACGAAAGGTAAATCATGTCTGACGAATCTTATAGAATTTTTCGAGGATGTAACTAGTAGAGTGGATAGGGGAGAACCAGTGGATGTGTTGTATCTGGACTTTCAGCAGGCTTTCGACAAGGTCCCACATAAGAGATTAGTATACAAACTTAAAGCACACGGTATTGGGGGTTCAGTATTGATGTGGATAGAGAACTGGCTGGCAAACAGGAAGCAAAGAGTAGGAGTAAACGGGTCCTTTTCACAATGGCAGGCAGTGACTAGTGGGGTACCGCAAGGCTCAGTGCTGGGACCCCAGCTATTTACAATTTATATTAATGAACTGGATGAGGGAATTGAAGGCAACATCTCCAAGTTTGCGGATGACACTAAGCTGGGGGGCAGTGTTAGCTGTGAGGAGGATGCTAGGAGACTGCAAGGTGACTTGGATAGGCTGGGTGAGTGGGCAAATGTTTGGCAGATGCAGTATAATGTGGATAAATGTGAGGTTATCCACTTTGGTGGCAAAAACAGGAAAGCAGACTATTATCTAAATGGTGGCCGATTAGGAAAAGGGGAGATGCAGCGAGACCTGGGTGTCATGGTACACCAGTCATTGAATGTAGGCATGCAGGTGCAGCAGGCAGTGAAGAAAGCGAATGGTATGTTAGCTTTCATAGCAAAAGGATTTGAGTATAGGAGCAGGGAGGTTCTACTGCAGTTGTACAGGGTCTTGGTGAGACCACACCTGGAGTATTGCGTACAGTTTTGGTCTCCAAATCTGAGGAAGGACATTATAGCCATAGAGGGAGTGCAGAGAAGGTTCACCAGACTGATTCCTGAGATGTCAGGACTTTCATATGAAGAAAGACTGGATAGACTCGGCTTATACTCGCTAGAATTTAGGAGATTGAGAGGGGATCTTATAGAAACTTACAAAATTCTTATGGGGTTGGACAGGCTAGATGCAGGAAGATTGTTCCCGATGTTGGGGAAGTCCAGGACAAGGGGTCACAGCTTAAGGATAAGGGGGAAATCCTTTAAGACCGAGATGAGAAAAAACTTTTTCACACAGAGAGTGGTGAATCTCTGGAACTCTCTGCCACAGAGGGTAGTTGAGGCCAGTTCATTGGCTATATTTAAGAGGGATTTAGATGTGTCCCTTGTGGCTAAAGGGATCAGGGGGTATGGAGAGAAGGCAGGCACGGGATACGGAGTTGGATGATCAGCCATGATCATATTGAATGGCGGTGCAGGCTCGAAGGGCCGAATGGCCTACTCCTGCACCTATTTTCTATGTATCTATCTATGTATCTATGAAGGGGCCTGACTCAAAATGTCAACTGTCCATGTTCTCCAAAGATGCTGCCTGACCCAATGGAATTCCTCCAGCACTTTGGGTCTTTTTTGTTGTAATCCTTGCCTGCAGTTCCTTGTTACTTCAAACAGATTTGCTTGTTAGCAAAAACAATTTATTTTTCCATGAAGGCTCAGGGTAAATAGTGCTCAGAGCTTCCATTTATTATGTGGGGAATTGGAAAGGCTTCACCTGGAAGAAAAATGGTACACTGAATACTTGCTTAAGCTTGCAGGAAAGTGATAAAGGATTTTATTAAAGTTACACAAGCTCATAAAGATCTGGAAACGAGTCGTGAATCATGCAATTGTAAATCATTCCAAACATCTGATGAGCTAAAAAGAAAAGCCATAATGTTATCATCTGGCTCCTCACTGCTGAGTTTAGAAAATGAATAATGATTACTGACTACAAGTTGTGCTCAGAAACAAATCTGTGCATCTCAATTGAGGCAGCTTCTCTTGACTCCAGAAGAAATTGATGATGCAATGCCGTCCCAATGAAAACATAACAGCAATTCCAAATTTGATCTACAAGGTGAAAGTAAATTGGACCCAATACCTGAGAGCTCTGAAGGTACACAAAAATGCTGGAGAAACTCAGCGGGTGCAGCAGCATCTATGGAGCGAAGGAAATAGGTAACGTTTCGGGCCGAAACCCTTCTTCAGACCCGAAACGTTACCTATTTCCTTCGCTCCATAGATGCTGCTGCACCCGCTGAGTTTCTCCAGCATTTTTGTGTACCTTCGATTTTCCAGCATCTGCAGTTCCTTCTTTAACACCTGAGAGCTCTGAGCTGGAACTAAATTGTGTTGAGAGTTTTATCTGATCACCACTTGATTTATTTACTTAGCTGATACTCGTCAAGTCAAACGATATATTAAAAAAAAAACATATATATCATTTTGGAATTACATATTTTCTCCTCATGTAAGTGGCTGAAATAATGAAATATCGCTATTGTCAAGTTTTTTTTTCAATTTTATTGTTTTTTTGTGTGTTGGTGGATTATCGTTAAAATGTCATCATGGCTGCTTGATCAAAATTGACACCAATTAAGAGGTAAAACAAAGCTGTGGATGTTATTTAAACCTGATGTTAAGATATCAATCGTCTGAAGGAGGGTCTCGACCCGAAACGTCACCCGTTCCCCCTCTCCAGAGATGCTGCCTGTCCCTGCTGAGTTACTCCAGTTTGTTTTGTGTCTATCTTCAATCAATCCTTGATTGATAGAAGATATCTGAATCAAAGATGGGTTCAGAATAAGCAGGATAAATGGTGGCTCAAAATAATTATCAATATAAGGGAAATATTAAAACTGGCAGTGACTCGGGAAGAACAAAAACCTCAAAAACTTCAAAAACTTCAAAAACCTCAGGATGTCTGTCCTTTGCTCTAGCCAGTGAATTTTCAGATGGTGAGATGAATTACTAATTTCTGCCATGCATTCTACCACGTTATAACCACATTCGCTTTAAAAGGAGCATTCTATTGGTTAAGAGTTTAAGAAATAACTGCAGATGCTGGTAAAATCGAAGGTAGACACAAAATGCTGGAGTAACTCAGCAGGTGAGGCAGCATCTATGGAGAGAAAGAATTGGCGACGTTTCGGGTCGAGACCTTCTCTCCATAGATGCTGCCTCACCCGCTGAGTTACTCCAGCGTTTTGTGTCTACATTCTATTGGTCAACTATAATTTGATCAAATATAAAGCTGTTGGGTTCCATTGAAACGCCTTCATCATGAACTTGTATTTGATCCAGTATTCAATACAGTATTCGATAGGCGTCCCAGCTGTGTTTCTCCAACAGCAATACTTGGTTTTATTTATTATTGCCATGTACACTGAAAGCTTGTTTAGTTTAGAGATACAGCACGTAAACAGGCCCTTCAGCCCACCGAGTCCATGCCGCCCAACACATTACCACCATGCTACACACACTAGGGACAATTTACAATTATACCAAGCCAATTAACCTACAAACCTGTATGTCTTTGGAGTGTGGGAGGAAACCGGAGCTCCCGGTGAACACCCACGTGGTAACAGGGTGAATGTACAAACTCCGTACAGACAACACCCTTAGTCAGGATGGAACCCAGGTCTTTGGCGCTGTAAGGCAGCAGCTCTACAGCTGCGCTACCGTGCCACCCTTGTTCCATTGTTCTGTTTGCTATCCAGTCAAATCACCACACATGCGTACAATTGATCAGTTTCTGGAGCAGCACACAGATCCGCCATTTTCTGGCACCATCTAGCAGCTTACAAATCTCTGCAAAGTCCGATCTTGGCAGAGGCATCGGAGATATGGAATGAGATACGCAATGTATTATTTTCTCACTGTAAGTTCGGGTGTCATGGCAGCACTGGATGGGTGAAGGAGGGGTGAGCCTGGCCCAGCGAGATGCTGTCGGCTCCTTCCACTGCCGCTCCATGCAGCTGCCACGGGCTGCGCTCGATCCGCTCGCTCGCCCGGCTGCTGTTGGGCCTCCCACGGCCGCCTCCACCAACACCACCGGCCACGACCACCGCAACCATGCACCTGTCACTTCCAGCAGCCGCCTCTCTGCTTCCTTGCACCAAGGTCGCTGAGTCCCGCTTCTTAAACTGGCTATGGAACTTTGGTCTGAAGAAGGATCTCGACTCGAAATGTCACCTATTCCATATTTTCCCCCAGACATGCTGCCTGACCCACTGAGTTACTCCAGCATTATGTGTCTGGCTTCTATTGAACTGTACAGTAAGACTAGCAAGGAGTAACTAATGGCATCTTGATTTTCCATCTCGGAAAATCCCTTTCCCTTCACAGTCAAGTATTTACATTGTACTCGTTTCAGGGCGCAGTTTTCCTAGCTGATATAATGCAGTTAGTGGTGGCCCACATTTTCCTCTCTCTCAGATGTCCCAATGCTGGCTTTATCTCAGCGGGCAGTGAGAATTTGCTGCCTTGTGCACTCTCTGGTGTTGTGCCTTGATGTTTTATCTTTGAGCGAGGCGGGGTTGGGTACGGTACTCGGCAGTGCTTTTTATTATGGACAAAAAGGTGCCAGTACGCTTATTGTTCCTTACTTCTGTTAGTGTCTACGGAGGACCATTGTCCTATAAGCTGCTTCGGCTGATGAGGGCGTGACCACTTAATATAATTAATACGTTTCACTTCTTAACCTTTAATTATCTATTTTGTAATATTGACCTTTCTAAAATCTAGTTGTAAACATTTTGGAGTTGCCATTTAGCCAAAATGTGAGTTGGTGCCAGGGAGAAACTTTTTTGTTGTTGTAAATTTGAGGGCCTCTCCACTTAATTTGATTAATGCTTTTTACTTTTTAATGTTTAGTAATTTTTTTGTAATATTGAAAATTCTAAAATCTAGTTTTAAACTTTTTACATGAGCCGTTTAATCAAAACACGTGTTGGTACGAGAGAGAAAAAAATGTATCTAATTTTGGCCTCTTCAATTATTAAAAAGAAAATCCTATTAGATATTGCCTTCTTCAATCTCATTAGCTGCAAAGCCAGGATTTATAACGCAGTATGTCTTACGCAAGTCAATTTAGATCAATTTTAGTTTAGAGATAGAGCGGGGAAATAGGCTCGTCCACACCGACCAACGATGCCGGGATATTAAGGGATTGGACACGCTGGAGGCAGGAAACATGTTCCCAATTCCAGAACCAGGGTCCACAGTTTAAGAATAAGGGAGGCCATTTTGAACAGAGATAAGGAAATTTTTTTTCACCCAGAGAGTTGTGAATCTGTGGAATTCTCTGCCTCAGAAGGCAGTGGAGGCCAATTCTCTGGATGCTTTCAAGAGAGAGTTAGATAGAGCTCCTGAAGATAGCGAAGTCAAGGGATATGAGGAGAAGGCAGGAATGGGGTACTGATTGTGGATGATCAGCCATGATCACAGTGAATGGCGGTGCTGGCTCGAAGGGCCGAATGGCCTACTCCTGCACCTATTGTCTATTGTCCGCACACTATCCTACACCCATTAGGGACAATTGACATTTACACCAAGACAATTAACCTAAAAACTTGAACATCTTTAGGGTGTGGGAGGAAACTGAAGATCTCGGATAAAACCCACGCAGGTCACGGGGAGAACGTATAAACTTGGTATAGACCGCACCCGTAGTCGGGATCGAACCCGGGTCTCTGACGCTGTAAGGCTGTAACCCTACCGCTGCGCCACCGTGCCACCCAAATTGTTTTCAGTATGCATAATTCTAAATTTACCCTGCTTTTTTTTCTCATCCTTTGGGAATAAATAGTAAAGGAGAAAAAGACTTCTTCACCTCTTGTGCATTCAATTAATGTGGGATTTGTTAATATTTCTTCTCTTGGTATTTTACGGCAGTATTGACCGTTTTTAAACAACTGTTCCATATGTTTAGGATTTCCCATAGTTTACAGGATTTCTGATTTCTGATTCAAAGATAAGGACAAGGACTTCCTGAAATTGTCTGGCCTGCAGGATTTCCTGTGAAAAATAAAAGCTGTGACACTTCTATGGCCACTGAGGATTGAAATTCCCTCTCTTTATATCACAATGGGGCTTCATTAGTGTTGATCTTCTTGCCAGATGCCTTTGTAGACATTTTTTCTTTCAGGCTAGGTTAGTACTTTGTGCTAAATGAACTGTAGGAGATGGGCAGCTTATGACCCTTTAACTTCAAGTAACCCTTGCTTTCCCTTTCTCTCTGTCCCTCCCCCACCCTAGTTCGCTGACTAGTTTCACTGTCCTCCTGATTAATTTTTCTGATTGTGTGCCTCATTGTCACCTTCCCCTCAGCTAACAATGAACCATTCTTGAGCATTGTCTGCTGTGATATGTTGTTTTCACACCTTACCCTTCCATATCTCTAGTCTCCCTCTCCCCCCGACTCTCAGTCTGAGGAAGGGTCTCGACCTGAAACATCACCCGTTCCTTCTCTCCAGAGATGCTGCCTGAGTTACTCCAGCATTTTGTGCCGATCTTCTTGTAGGAGATAGGTGTGCAGTTAACACCAGAGGAATGGGCTGTTCAGAATACCAGGTAGCAATGGAGTAATGAAGTTGAGTTTACTGTCGTAAGTGAGGTACAGGTACAGTGCAAATCTTGTTTGCATCATTTCAGGCACTTAGACTCCATCAAATTACAAGTACTGTCACACAGTTTAAGAAACATTTAGACCTATACATGAATAGGGTAGATTTAGAGGGATATGGGCAAAAAGCAGGTAGAATAGCTACTTCCCCACAGCCATCAGGCTATTAAACTTGGCTCGGACAAAACTCTGAACATTAATAGCCCATTATCTGTTATTTGCACTTTATCAGTTTATTTATTCATGTGTGTATATATTTATTGAAGGGTATATGGACACACTGATCTGTTTTGTAGTCAATGCCTACTATGTTCTGTTGTGCTGAAGCAAAGCAAGAATTTCATTGTCCTATCAGGGGCACATGACAATAAACTCACTTGAACTTGAACGGGCTAGTGTAGATGGCACAATCTTGATTGGCATGGGCAAGTCGTGGACTCTCCTTCTTGAAGGATGCTCTGCCATTGGCCTCTAAGACTGATCTCAGGGTCTGTGGGGAGCGTATGTACTTCCATCTGTACGTTATAGGAAAGTGTAAAATGAATGATATCAGTTCCACTGCCAGTTACGTCTGATTTTAATTTCCAGGTTTTTTTTCATGCCAAACTTCAATATATTTATCGACTGGACTCAGTCATAACATTCACATCACAGAACTGTAGGGTCAGAAGAGCATGGTAGTTTAAATTATTGGACCTTATCCAAAGGGCTGGACTATTGATGTGGAGGTCTGTGTATAGTTCCACTGCGGCAACTGAGGAATTTAATTTAATTAAGCAAATTGGGAATCTAGAATGGAATCACTAACCGTGCCTTTGAGTCTATTTGTATCACTACTGCACCATCTGACCTTTGCTACAGGTTCAGGGCTGCAATGTTGTTGGTTCTTAATTATCTTACAAAATAGTCCAGCAGTTAGTGAAGGGAATAAATGCTGAGCTTCTCAGCGACGACTAGATCGTATGAATGAATAAATAAAAGACCTGAATCACTGGCACATTCTGAATAAAAGTATAAAAGCTTGTTTTCCAGATTTAATAGTGTTGTTCCTCTGACATTAAATTATATTCCACTTGTTAGACCACTCATTGATTCATATGTGATTAGCTTTTATACTAATATCAAATCCCGAGTTGTTACAAATAAAATATTATCAAATAATTATGTAATATTAAAGTTAAATTATTTTGTAATAGGCGCATGGATATGCATGGGATGGAGGGATATGGATCATGTGCAGGCAGAGGGGATTAGTTTAACTTGGCATCATGTTCAGCACAGACATTGTGGGCCGAACGGCCTGTTCCTGTACTGTTCTGTTCTATGTTCTATAATTAATAACATTGCACTAATATAGAAGTGGTAACCTCAGGAGCTAGATGACTAGAGTATTATAA
The DNA here is from genome assembly GCA_038087875.1 of Malacoraja senta. Classification (NCBI taxonomy): domain Eukaryota; kingdom Metazoa; phylum Chordata; class Chondrichthyes; order Rajiformes; family Rajidae; genus Malacoraja; species Malacoraja senta. The sequence goes on from CM075989.1 coordinate 20,672,606, forward strand.
TAAATTTCAGTGGGTTCCAAATTAGTATTTAAATTATTATTATTAAATTTAAAACATGTATTGATGTTCATGAAAGTGCTAGCCCAATTTTTTTTAATTTATACTATTCTTGTTCCAGTTTTGTTATTTATGTGTCTTAGAAAATATTTGTCTATAAACATGAGCTCTAAGAGATAGTCTGAAGAAGGGTTTCGGCCCGAAACGTTACCTATTTCCTTCGCTCCATAGATGCTGCTGCACCCGCTGAGTTTCTCCAGCATTTTTGTGTACCAGCTCTAAGAGATATATGCTCCATCAAATATAGCTCATGATTATTTCTATTGCAAAAATTGAAAGCACCAACATTTGAAAAACTAAACCTGTTGTAAGCGACACTCTATTGTGGAAAGACACAAAATGTTGGAGTAACTCAGCGGGACAGGCGGATGCTGCCTAGCCTACTGAGTTACTCCAACATTTTGTGTCTATCTTCGGTGTAAACCAGTATCTGCAGTTCCTTCCTACACATACTCCATTGTGCTAAGCTGGTTTGATATTTTTTGCAAAGTAGCATTCTTTTGATATATCTAAACAGTAAACGACAGAATCGGGTGTTTTTAACATTATTATTATCAATACAAGAAAACATTGCTTAATGGAGGCATTTTCTGTGCTCAGAAAACCTATAACATCTTGTAACATGAATAATCCTAAAAAATCAATGTTAGTGGATTTGTGGCACCACATTTATAACATGATGTTGATATCCACTTTGCTTCACATTAAGTAGTCTTAATTAAAATTTAATATTGTATGTAATAATCAGTAGAGATGTTTCATATGTTACAGAAGGAACTGCAGATGCTGGAAAATCGAAGGTACACAAAAATGCTGGAGAAACTCAGCGGGCGCAGCAGCATCTATGGAGCGAAGGAAATAGGCAACGTTTCGGGCCGAAACCTTTCTTCAGACTGAAGAAGAGTTTCGGCCCGAAACGTTGCCTATTTCCTTCGCTCCATAGATGCTGCTGCACCCGCTGAGTTTCTCCAGCTTTTTGTGTACCTTTCATATGTTACTACTGATCCAGTAGGAAAGTATTCACAGATGCAATGTTTCCTGTTAAAGGACATACTCCTTTGTCTCTTCCTACATTGTTCTCCTTCGAATAACTCATACTTAACACTGCTTGGACACATCTGGCAACACTTATTCGATAGGTTTTATAGTTGTCCTTTCATGCTGTTCTTGATTTGAGATTCTTCTCAGCCAGAAATGCCCAGAGTTTTTCTGGGGAATTAGTTTTGCGCGGATCGTAGTGTGTGAGTTACTCTTATAACCTCCCAGCAGCTTGTGGGACACAACGACATGCTGAGCTCCTGTAAAGCACAGGAGAGGACAAGGGGATATCTCAGCCGAAGCTGAACACAGGAAATACATCAATTCAAACGCTGTCACCGAATGTGGAGGATATCCAGGGAACATGCAAAAGAAAAACAAGGAAGTGAAAACAGGACGTGCAATGATGAGCGACAGTTTGTCAAAGGGTTTGAAACTGAAATGAAGGAAGTAAACAGTACGTGTTGATCCTGTTTGAGTAAAAGACGCAAATCCATGGAGTAACTCATCTGGTCAGGCAGCATCTCTGGAGAACATGGATCAGTGATGTTTCGGGTCGGGACTCTTCTCCAGACTCCGGAACATCACCTACCCATGTTCTCCAGGGATGCCTGCACTTTTTTTTGTAAACCCGCATCTGCAATTCCTTGTTTCTACATGAAGATCCTGTATATAATCAGCAAGCACTTAAACTCAACTGGAAGTTAACCAGGTTTGGCCTCTGATGCGCAAGATACACTATAGACAATAGACAATAGATGCAGTAGGCCATTCAGCCCTTCGAGCCAGCACTGCCATTCAATGTGATCATGGCTGATCATCCACAATCAGTACCCCGTTCCTGCCTTCTCCCCATATCCCCTGACTCCGCTGTCTTTAAGAGCCCTATCTAGCTCTCTCTTGAAAGCTCTCTCTGTGGCAGAGAATTTCAAAGACTCACAACTCTCTGTGAGAAAAAGTGTTTCCTCGTCTCCGTTCCAAATGGCTTACCCCTTATTCGTAATCTGTGGCCCCTGGTTCTGGACTCCCCCAACATCGGGAACATGTTCCTGCGTGTCCAAACCCTTAATAATCTTATATGTTTCAATAAGATATCCTCTCATCCTTCTAAACTCCAGAGTATACAGTTCCTTGAGAATTGTGCCACAGGTAGACAAAGTGAAGGCTTGCTTGACTTCATCGGTCAGGGCATTGAGTATAAGACATTGAGGATGTCATGTTACAACTGTATAAGCTGTTGGTGAGACCACACTTCGAGTATTGTGTGCAGTTGTGGTTGACTAGCTATGGGAAGGATGTCATTGAGCTGAAAAGCGTGCAGGAGAGTTTCACAAGGATGTTATCGCGACTGGATTGATTACGACATTTCACTGTGTATTGCAGGAGGCCTGAGGGGTAAGAAAAAGAATAGGCGATATTTTGGGTCAAATCCCAATTATGATGGGAGATACCGTGCCCATTTTCCTGACAAGCACAACTTCATCAGGAACTGGGCACCAGCACTACAAAATAAGTGCGAGATGATTTTTAGGTGTGATTTACACATCGCAGTAGACCCAGGTGTTTTTAGTTATCGGGCAGGGGTTCAAGGAAAGATCGTTCACGTCGCGGCCCTGTTTCCACCAACCTTTCCACCACCACGCACAAGAAGCGCAAGACAGACACCATTGTATGCGGGTGCCGAGAAGTGTGTTCAGCTCTGGCTGAACAATTTCTAATCTTGTGTGTGGACTCAACAAGAAGAAGTTTTCGGGCATAAGTTCCGTTTCAGACCGTGGAAACTAATGGGGTTGTGCCACAAGAGCTCTTGTCCAATGGAGAAGAAAACACTGTACTATGTGGAAGCAAACATGTTGAGAATTTGTCTGAATTGTTATTATGCATTTGGAAAATTAAATAGTTTCATTCTTGAACCACGGCATCTGCTGAGGAGGAGAGAACTGGTTACTACAATTTGGACCGGGGTATTATATGCTTGGCTCCACCCCAAATGCCCTGACTGCCACTGATAGCTCAAGAGAGTGGAGAGTGGTTAATTGTCATGTAAACCATGATGGGAACAATGAAATTCTTACTTGCTGCAGCCTCACAGACACATTAAACGCAACACGACACGACAAATAGATGTACAATGGTTTGTCCGTTATTCTAGGTGAGGTCGGGTTTTGGTTTGGGTTGTGCAGGTTGACTCAAGAACTTGATAGTTGATGGGAAGAAGCTGTTGTTGAATCAGTTGTGGAAGGGATTCCATGCCAGTGGGCCACATGAATGGCAAGGGTGGGGGATAAATTTGTGTAAACAGTATTGAATGTATGTATAGCCGAGAATGTTGGGTGGATTTTTTGCACGGTTCCTATATTGTATATATTTATTACTTGAATAATGTCTTCTTTTTTTAATCAGAATTTTCTAACGGTTCTTAGGCTCTGATGTTAGCAGTGAGGCAATAGTGTGGGCAGGGTGGTGTGTGTCTTTGATATTAGCTGCCAGCTTTGTTCCTGTTCCTGTTTCCTGTACATCCCTTCAATGGTGGGGAGGTTGTTGCCAGGCAAAGTCCACCACTTTTTCTAGTCTGTGTCATTCCTGAGCATTCAAATTACCGCCCCAGGCTGTGATGCAACCAGTCTGCATGGTCTCCACGTATACCTGTAGAAGTTCAATAGAGTATTTAGTGAAATGCCAAATCTTCTTAGACCTCTGAGGAAATAGAGGCACGGGTGTCAGAGGTTATGGGGAGAAGGCAGGGGAATGGGGTTAGCAGGGAGTTGGTGGCATTTTGTCCATATGATTTGGCACATTTGGATCTTTCCACTAGTGGGAGAGTCTAGGACCAGG
>CM075989.1:20676735-20749235 GCA_038087875.1 Malacoraja senta
ACTTTGCTTGTTTGTGGGATCTTGTGTGTAATTTGGCTGTCACCTTCCCTACAACAGTGTCTACAGTTCAGAATGTCTTTATCGACTGTATATTTTTCTGGTGATGAGAGGTACTAAATACATTTTTATCTATTCTTTACGCTAAAAATTGATTCACATTTCACCCCAGAGCTTTATTTACCCTTATTCTGAAGATCAAGATTACACATCAATGTACATCAACCTTGCTAGCAAGCTTTATGCCCCATAACACTAAAATTAAATTTATAATGTAAACAGGATAATAATAATAATAATAGATTCATTTTATATAGCGCTTTTCAGGACTCAAAGTCGCTTTACATTGAGAGTCAGGAATAAACAAAACAAAATAGAGCAGTAAGACAGAGGGGAGGGGAACATGGGACTAAGGGTATGCAGAGGTGAAGAGATGGGTCTTGAGGCGGGACTGGAAGATGGTGAGGGACTCAGAATTTCGGACCGGTTGTGGGAGGGAATTCCAGAGCCTGGGAGCTGCCCTGGAGAAGGCTCTGCCTCCAAAAGTGCAGAGGTTTGAATTCGGAGTGGAGAGGAGACCAGCTGATGTGGATCTGAGGGACCGTGAGGGTTGGTAGGGGGAGAGGAGGTCAATGAGATAAGGGGGGGCCAGGTTGTTGAGGGCTTTGTAGGTGAGGACCAGGATTTTGTAGGTGATCCGGTGGGAAATGGGAAGCCAGTGAAGTTCTTTGAGAACTGGGGTGATGTGGTGCCAGGATACAAGTCATTCTTGATTGGGTTTACTGTTCATTCATTCTCTATTACATTTTTTATTGCAAGGAACGCTTTGCGACTGAATAAATACATCGCAGTAAATAATATTTAAGAAGGAACTGCAGATGCTGGAAAAATCGAAGGTAGACAAAAATGCTGGAGAAACTCAGCGGGTGAGGCAGCATCTACCCCAAGGGTCTCGACCCGAAACGTCACCCATTCCTTCGCTCCACAGATGCTGCCTCACCCGCTGAGTTTCTCCAGCATTGTTGTCTACCTACAATAAATAATATGAAGTCTTTTCCTCAAACACTCAGCAACATTTGCTTTAAGGGCCTGTCCCACTGTACGAAGTAATTCAAGAGTTCTCCCGAGTTTCCCCTGATTCGAACTCGGAGAATTACGGTCATAGCCGCTCCTAGGTACTCGGGGCTCTCGTGGACATTTTTCAACATGTTGAAAAATCTTCACGAGTCTTTACTGCGTTTCCCGAGTACCCGCCGTTAGCGTTACGAGCCGCTAAGAAACGTCCCAAGCTCCGACGTACCCGCTACGTACATTCTACGTGCTTACCACGAGCTTGATTTTTTTTTAAACTCGGGAGAGCTCTTGAATTACCTCGTACAGTGGGACAGCCCCTTTACTCAAATGATGGTTTCAAATTGGAGTTGGGGAAGAGGAAGCCTTGTATTAATGGCAGAACCAGTAACGTAAATGCTGAAGATAGCCCCAAAAAGCTGGAGTAACTCAGCGGGACAGGTAGCATCTCTGGAGAGAAGGAACGGGTGACGTTTCGGGTCGAGCCCCTTCTTCAGACTGATGGTCAGGGGAGAGGGAAACGGGATATAGAAGGGTACAAAGAACTGTGTAAGGTGTGAAAAGAACAGATCAAAGCAGACAGTGATCAAGGAAATATACAATGGTTCATTGTTGGATGAGAAGGAGGTAATACATATGCTGAGCAGATCCTCTAAACATCTAACAGGCATTTGGGACTATGTCATCATAGCATTTGGTTCCGGGTACACAATAACCTGCCAACTAACTGTGCCTGTTGTATGTTGTGTGAAGTAGAACAGCAGGTGCACATTAAGGATGAATCCTGGCACTGGGAGCCCAGTGAGGTCCTGATGGATCATCAGCTGTTGTTTTTACCTCCATGATGAATGGGGGAGGCGGGATTTGCAAAGGCTCAGTGTGCCATCATAGAGGTGCGTTTCACATTTCTGGCATGCGTCTGGCTGCTGCCAGTGATGTTGGGAGATAGAACTTGGGTCAAATGCCCATTGTTTAAAGGGGAAGAATGTTGAGTAATTGAACAGGGAGCAGAACAGCACAGGTACAGGCCCTTCAGCCCTCAATGCCCATGTGGTCAACATGTGGCCAAGTTAAACTAATCTCTGAAGACAGACAAAAAAGCTGGAGTAACTCAGCGGGACAGGCAGCATCTCTGGAGAGAAGGAATGGGTGACGTTTCAGGTCGAGACCCTTCTTCAGACTTAGTGTCTATCTTCGGTTTAAACCAGCATCTGCAGTTCCTTCCTGCGCATTAAACTAATCCCCTCAGCCTGGACATGATCCATATCCCTCCCATTCCCTGCATAGCGTGTACCTATCTATTAGCCTCTTAAATGCCACTATCATATCTGCCTCCACCACCATCCTGGCAGTGCGTAAGTTCATAAGTGATAGGAGAAGAATTAGGCCATTCGGCCCATCAAGTCTACTCTGCCATTCAATCGTGGCTGATCTATCTTTCCCTCTCAACCCCATTCTCCTGCCTTCTCCGCATAACCCCTTCTCCGCATAACCCTTACTAATCAAGAATCGATCTATCTCTGCCTTAAAAATCTCCATTGACTTGGCCTCCACAGCCTTCTGTGGCAATGAATTCCACAGATTCACCACCCTCTGACTGAAGAAATTCCTCCTCATCTCCTTTCTAAAGGAACATCCTTTAATTCTGAGGCTATGGCTTCTGGTTCTAGACTCTCCCACTAGTGGAAACATCCTCTCCACATCCGCTCTATCCAAGCCTTTCACTATTCGAGGCATTCCAGGAACCCACGCGCGTGTGTGCGTGTGTGTGTGTGTGTGTGTGTGTGTGTGTGTGTGTGTGTGTGTGTGTGTGTGTGTGTGTGTGTGTGTGTGTGTATATAAAAAGAATACCCTGTGCTTCTCCCTTGAACTCTGCGCCCCCCCCCCCCCACCTTAAAGCTACGCCTTTTAATCTTTGACATTTGTTTCTGGGGGGGTTCTTGGTTTCACTGGTTCTTTATGTATGCACAACACAGTTAAATTCTTTGAACAGCTGACAAATGTACAGTCGCCATATTTTTTATATTTAGATATTTTCGTACACTGAAGAACGTACATTTCTATAAAGTCCATGCTCATGCTCAGAGAAGATTTATGAGGATGTTGCCAGGTCTCGAGGGCCTGAGCTATAGGGGGGGGGGGGGGGTTGAGCAGGCTACAACTCTATTCTTTGGAGCGCAGGAGGATGAATGGTGATCTTATAGAGGTGTACAAAATCACGAGAGGAATAGACATGCAGAGTTTCTTGCCCAGAGTAGGGAATCGAGAACCAGAGGACATATGTTTAAGGTGAGGGGGGGGGGGGAAAGATTTAGCAGGAACCTGAGGGGGAACTTTTTCACGTAAAGGGTGGTGGGTGTATGGAACGAGCTGCCGGAGGACGTAGTTGAGGCAGGGACTATCACAACGAATAGACAGGTACATGGATAGGACAGGTTTAGAGGGATGTGGGGCAAACGCAGGCAGCTGGGACTAGTGTAGATGGGACGTGTTGGCCGGTGTGGGCAAGTTAGGCCGAAGGGCCTGTTTCCACGCTGTAAGATTCTATGACTCTTAAGTGGCCATTTATCTTGGTAAAGTTTCCCCTTGCAGTTTTCACGGGAGAGTGATGCTGCCATGTCATAGCCCGGGTCCCATTACACCCGGACCTTGCGGCTGGTTTGAAAGCGCGCTGATAGATGAAACGTCTGCAGTGAGATCGGCAACAGAAATCCGAGAAGTGAGCCATTGGTACTGTTTGAAAAGAGCATGTCACTGGATCAACTTACCCGGTTTTGCTTACTTGCAGAATAGTATATTTTTCGTAACCTGCGTAATGAAAACATCAATCATTTTCCCCTCTGCTACCACAGTTCCTCCATCACATTCTACTTCTGCAGTAGTTAAGCTGCTGCAAGTAAGAATTTCATTGTTCCATCATCAGTCCATTAAACACACTTGATGCTTGACTCAGCCAAACTACTACTTTCAATGTGTAGGAAGGAACTGCAGATGCTGGTTTAAATCGACGGTAGAAACAAAATGCTGGAGTAACTCAGCGGGTCAGGCAGCATCTCTGTAGAGAAGGAATGGGTGACGTTTCAGAGCTGAAGAAGGGTCTCGACCCGGAACGTCGCCCATTCCTTCCCTCCAGAGATACTGCCTGACCCACTGAGTTACTCCAGCATTTTGTGCCTACCAACTCCTTTCAATGTTGGAAGAAGGGGCCAGACCCGAAACATCACCTATCCATGTTCTCCAGAGATGCTGCACGACCCGTTGAGTTACTCCAGCACTTTGTGTTTTTCTTTGGTTAAACCAGCATCTGCAGTTCCCTGTTATTACTACTTTTATACTGATCTGGCCAACGTCAACTTCCACCCTGTCCTCAAATTCCCTTGGACTTTCTCTGACACCTATCTCGTCTTTCTTGATCTCTCTGCCTCCATCACCGGGGACAGACTATGTATTGATGGAGAGTGCGAAGAAGAGTCTTGACCCTAAAGGTTACCTGTCCACTCCTTCCACAGACTTGCTGAGTTCCTCCAGTGTGGGCCTGATCATAGCATACCTTGGGTCAAGCAACTAATGGTGGGGGACAGAAAGAGATGAGATATGTGATGGAGATGGGCATTGGATATTTAAGAGTCAGGTTTGTTGGACAGTGAGAAACTCAGATTCCCTGGTAGGATGAAGACCTTTAACTCTCAGGCACTAACCAACATTGGTGATATTGTCAGTTTTATCTACATGGTATTTCATTGTGCATGTGGCATTAGGGTGACATAGAGGTGCAGCAGTAGAGTTGCTGCCTCACAGCGCCAGAGACCCATGTTTGACCCTGACTATGGGCGATGTCTGAGTGGAGTTTGTACTTTCTCCCTGTGACCGCCCCGGGTGCTCCGGTTTCCTCCCACGCTCCAAAGACACACACGTTTGTCGGTTAATTGGCTTTGGTAAAATTGTCCCTAGTGTGTGTAGGATAGTGCTCGTGTACTGGGTGATCGTTGGTCGGCATGGATTCGGTGGGACGAAGGGCCTGTTTCGGCGCTGTATCTCTAGAGTCTCAACTGGTGTTATGTTCTCTTAAAACCACTTCCCCCAATGGCAGAAATCTGCAGCTACAGTTGTAAATGGTTCTCTGGAGAAAGCTTTGGGCAATCTGCTGTAGAACGTTACTTTGGGTTAATTTAATCCCTGGATCAGTACACTCCATAGAATGGCTTGCAAATAACATTGTCATCCGTCCAATTAATTCTTGTTACAACGAGAGTATTAGAAAACAAAAATGTTGCTTGGCAGATTGGACATATCTCTGACATTTTTGTTAAATGGTTTTATAGCAAGTTATTTTAAACTTATAAGGCTGTCGAACAACTGCAATGGAATCGGTTTATAGTGGAAACAGGACTAGTGTTAATATGAAGAGATGTACACAATGTATGCTGTCAATAAATTAAGGACCAAGATAATACAACACAATAGACAGATTTGTTTAGATCTCCTGGCATCAATCATCATTTCAAGGGACTGGCAGAAATAGAGGAACATTTGCAAGGCAGACGATTCTCCTTACTGGAGCTGCATGTAAGGCAAAGGGCTTGCAAGAGAAGCCAGCATTAAGTGCAGGGTAGTTGCAGGAGTACTTGTTGATTAGTGCAGATTGTCAGGGGTTATGGGGAGAAGGCAGGAGAATGGGGTTGAGAGGGAAAGATAGATCAGCTATGATTGAATGGCGGGGTAGTCTTGATGGGCCGAATGGCCTAATTCTGCTCCTATCACTTATGAACTTAGGGCATTTAGGATTTACTGAAGCTCACTTTCTTGTTTTGAAACTGATATGCATTCCTCGGACTCAATGTGGATATAATTGTAATATCCAACTGACACAAGCAGCGAATAGAATTTTGTGCTTTCATTCGAATTACAGAATATATGTTATCATTGTTTTTGGACCAGATTAATTCAAAAGGAAGCCTTAAAGATATTTCTCAGAGATCTGAGTGTTCTTAGAGTAGGAAAGGTTTAGAGGGATGCGAGCCCAAACGCGGGCAGGTGGGACTCACGTAGATGGGTTGGCATGGGTATGCTGGGCCAAAGGGCCATATTTCCGTGTTCTATGCCGTTCTATGTCTGTGTTCTATGACTCAGCAAGTTCTATGACTCTGACTCATCTATATTCACGCTTCACGTCTGAATTTCCCAGCCTTAACTATACAGAAGAATTTTCATGGCTGGATGTTTGTAATTTTGCAACAGGCACACACTTGCACGATTCCAGATAAATTATACTCCTTGTGTTTGCACCATCACCTATAACGTGAGCGATACATTTGAAAATAGCATGTTCTAATACGATGATCTTCCATTGTGCTCTTTAATGGAAACAAGTTGCATTTAAGTAGGTAGACACAAAATGCTGGAGTAACTCAGCGGGTGAGGCAGCATCTCTGGAGATAAGCAATGGCCAATGTTTTGGGTCAAGACCTTTCTTCAGAACGGTCTCGACTCGAAACAACACCCATTCCTTCTCTCCAGAGATGCTGCCTCACCCGCTGAGTTACTCCAGCATTTTGTGTCTACCCTCGATTTAAACCAGCATCTGCAGTTCTTTCTTACGCTCTTTGCATTTAAGTGGGAAGGCCACACAAGATATCGCTGAGGTGTCTGGATATAAACCTTTAATTTCCATGATCCATTAACTCCCTGTAAACTCTCTGCCGGCAAACTAAAAGATTTATGGGGTAAACATTGAATAATATAACTAACCAGCCATAGAAAATATACTCCAATCCCTCTGATCGCCAGCTACGAAAAGATCAATAAATGTTCTACTAATTGGTTTTGATGTTCCTTATTGCTGTTTTATTCATGATGTATTGAAAATTGTTTGACTGTCCAGAATCCTAATTAATGAATCTTGAAAGGGCTAAATCTTTTTCCTGTATCTCCATTGACTTCTGTGTCATGTGGAAACCATTGGCCACAGAATGCCATCTGCCATTCACTAAAGCAGCCAGCTCCCTGTTTGCTAAGGTCCATGTGATTCTCGGGTACCTGTTACTACTCTCTTGCCCCCAAACCCTTCCTGATATTGTCATGTTACTGCCTGCATTATCTGTCAACTGGTGGTCAACTCTTGGAACAGGCCTGAGACACAAGGAACTGCAGATGCTGGACTCATGAGCAAAACACAAAAGTGCTGGAGGAACTGAGCGGGTCAGGCATCATCTGCGGTGGGAATGATTAGGTAATGTTTCAGGTGGGGCATCTTCTTTGGATCTTTCTGAAGAAGGGTCTTGACCTGAAATAGTGCCCATCCATTCCTTCCACAGAGACTGCCTGACCTGCAGTCTTGCATTTTATGTTTTGCTCCCAACTCCTTGTCGAGGGCTGCCTATGATCACCAGTTCATTCCTCTACCTCCAGCACCAACCTAGTGCCTACTTTCTGGTCAGGCCATCCATATGCGGCATTGAATGCTTTCACCGCTCTAATCTGTACTTTTCTAACTTTCGGCAGCAAAGTATCATTGAATCATTCCCAAATCTGCTGTTTTCCGGCCATGAAGCCTATTCACTGCTATTTTTTTACCCGGATTTTATTCCAGCCCTCTTTTAAAATTAAATCAGGATGAAATATGTGTTGGTAATGTTTGTGACGCCTGCCCAAGAATTTCCACAGCAGTCTCAGAATCATGGCACAGAAACAGGCCCTTCAGCCCACCTTGTCCATACTAGACTAGTCCTATTTGGTCCATAGCCTCCTAAATCCTTCCTTTCCATATATATTAGTCCAGACGTTTCTTTTTAGAATCATAAAGGACTCTGAGAACAAGCTAATTTAAAAAAACCTGCTTACTTTAAAAATCATTGATGATCCATAGAGGTACATCTGTGTTTATTTTTATCTTGTTCAATGAATAATTCACGAGATAATTATCTGCTCGGGTTGCAGCTCATTCTCAGTTATAATCTCATCATAATTAAAACTTTAGTTTTCTTCTTTACTAGCTCACTTTAGTTTGTTTGCACAGGAAGGTTATTACATGAACCTAGAACATGGAACAGTACAGCACATGTACAGGCCCTTTGGCCCACAACGCCCGTGCTGAACGTGATGCGGCAAGGTGGCGCAGCGGTAGAGTTGCTGCCTCACAGCGCCAGAGACCCGGGTTCGATCCCGACTACAGGTGCTGTCTGTATAGAGTTTGTATGTTCTCCCCGTGACCGCGTGAGTTTTCTCCGCGATCTTCAGTCTCCCCCCACTCTCCAAAGACGTACGTACGGGTTTGTAGGTTTATTGGCTTGGAATAAATGTCAATTGTCCCTAGTGTGTGCAGGATAGTGTTAATGTGCGGGGGTTGCTGGTCGGTACGGATTCAGTGGGCCGAAGGGCCTGTTTCAGCGCTGTATCTCTTAACATAACAATAAACAAGATAAATTAATCTCCTCTGCATACACATGATCCATGTCCTTCCATCCCCAGCATTTCTCTGCCTCTGTCCAAAAGTCTCTGAAATGTCACCATCGTATCTGCCTCCACCACCACCCCTGACAGCGTGTTCCCAACACCCACTACTCTCTATGTTAAAAAAAAAACATGCCCCGCAAATGTTTACATTTTGCCCCTCTCACCAACTTCCAAAACTAACAGGGTTAAACCGCTGCACCTTAAATGTACTTTATTATTTGTTTCTTAATCAATCGATGAAATAATTATTGCTTTTAAAAAAAAGTCTTGGCAGGTGAAGATTGATATCAACAGTGGCGCTTAACTTAAATTACAAAATAAATTTAGCAGAGGTCTCTTAGAATCTTGAACACGTTTCTATATATATTTGGCAGTCTGATCCATCAAAATTAATCCATTTGTTCATTAGCTTAACTTTGTAGAAATAATCTAACAAGGCATTGTGTTCACTGGAACTTGTGCAATTTAAAATTACTCACAAGGACCTTGTATCAGTTTATGCTGCATGGTTAATGTGAAATGCAATGCTTTGATCGACTTGGAACCTGTTGTTTTATCTCAGTTGTGGCATTGAATAGTGTGTGCAGTAGTTAATGGTGGGCACAGTGGCACAGTTGCTACCTCACAGCTCCAGAGATCCATGTTCCATCCTGACCTCTGGTGCTGTCTGTTTTGGAATTTGCGCACTCTCCCTGGTGTGTGGGTTTGTAGATGAAATGGCCTCTGTAAATTGCTCCTAGTGTGTAGGGGGTGATGGAAAAGTGGGGTGACATGGAACTCGTGTGAAAGGGTAATCATTGTTCGGCGTGGACTCCGTGGCCCCAAGGACCCAATTCTGTGCTTTATCCCTAAACTAAAACAATGGGATAAATGGTACGTTATTGTCACATGTACCTCGGTACAGTGAAGTTCCTTTTTTTGCATACAGTTCTGTAAAAATCTTAATATCCATAGGCATGATCATACTTGAGTACAAGAGTGTTAGAGTAGTAGATTACACTGAGGCAGTACGCAACAGTCGCGGTGTTTTAGCACCAACTTGTATCCTTCAAGTTCAAAGCTATTAAAAACGTGGAGTCTTAACTTGGCCATAAAGGCCCATTGTCTGTATCAAGGAGATCCTTGCTATAGCATGGATAGACAAATTCTACATTAGAACAGGGTGTCAAGAGTTATGGGGAGAAGGCAGGAAAATGGGATTAGGAGGCAGAGATCAGCCACGATCGAACGGCAGAGTAGATTCGATGGGCCGAATGGCCTAATTCTACTCCTATAACTTGTGAACATGTGAAGAATGAAATGAATTAGAACGATTGACAAACTGGGTTGCAAATGTCATTAGAAACAAATTTGCGAATGCATTTTTTAAAAAACAATTCTTCCAAATTGATTCCAGGAAATGGTTTTGTGAACCCCCGAGGTTCTCCTGGACTGCTCTGCTCAACTGGCAAAGTCATGCCCACAAAGTCCCCACCCCCTCCTGGTGGCAACATCGCAATGAACAATCGCAAGCCTGACCTTCGTGTGGTGATCCCACCGCCCAGCAAGGGCATGATGCCACCTCTGGTGAGTCCTTCATGTAACAATGTAGCCTGGACTAGATCAATGGGAGCTTCACCGTGTCGACATAACTCTGTTTTAGTCAACAATCGTAGACACTGTTAGCAGGGACCTTCTACAGAAAGTAGCACTGGATAGAGTGGATGTGGAGAGTCTAGGGCCAGAGGTCATAGCCTCAGAAATAAAGGATGTTCCTTTAGGAAGGAATTTCTTTAGTCAGAGGGTGGTGAATCTATGGAATTCATTGCCACGGAAGGCTGTGGAGGCCAAGTCAATGGATATTTTTAAGGCAGAGATAGATAGATTCTTGATTAGTACAGGTTTCAGGGGTTATGGGGAGAAGGCAGGAGAATGGGGTTGAGAGTGAAAGATAGATCAGCCATCATTGAATGTTGGAGTTGACTTGATGGGCTAAATGGCTAATTCTGCTCCTATCATTTATGAACATGAACAATGTGTTGTCCGAGTGTGTTTGGAACAGCACAGCACTGGAATATGCATTTTGTCCACCAGGAGGAATGATTATGGGAAGATAAAAGAATCCTGTTTAAAAAAATTACTCAAAATATTAACAAAATCATGCATTGTTACAGTAAAAAGTCCAGTCTTATATATATATATATACGGGTCCACCGCCGAATTTTCCAGCAGCTAGTTGTCTGGCACCTCCTTTAATCCAGACAAAATTACGAGAAGGCACGAGATCTCCCCCAAAAATGTGGCCCCTAGGCCAGGTGAGGTGGCCAACCTCGACCTCGTCAGGACTTCCGCGGACGATCAGCGGGTCGAATTAGCCGCCTGCAAACTCATGTGTGAGAATGCCATTGACGAACTGTCAATACGAGTGTTTTGGGCAGAACTGACACAGGGTTGCACAGTGGCGCAGCGGTAGAGTTGCTGCCTTGCTGCGACAGAGACCCGGGTTCGATCCTGACCACAGGTGCTGTCTGTACGGAGATTGTACGTTCACCCTGTGACCGTGTGGCCATTCTCCGGGTGCTCTGGTTTCCTCCCACATTCCAAACACATGCAGGCTTGTGGGTTCATTGCCTTTGGTAAAATTGTAAATTGTCCCCAGTGTTGTGGACTGTGCTAGTATACGGAGTGATCCCTGGTCGGCGTGGACTTGGTGGGCCAAGGGCCTATTTCAGCACTGTATTTCTCAGGTCTAAGGTCTAAAAGTCTAAAGTCTGACAGAGGAAGAAGCTGTTGAAGGAAACTAATGAAAAAGAAAAAAAATGGAGATTTGACAATCGAGTTTGCACAACGAGAATCTTAAGGACTTACCCTGCCTCAATGCCATTGTGTGCTTTCAATATAACCATTATTCAGTTCAGAATGGAAGCATAGAATTAAGGAGACATTTAACGTCTGTATTTATGTCGACCGGTTCTGAGTAGTTTCAGGATCATTTCCACCTAGTAACAGAGTGTGTTTATTTTGTATCTGCTTTCTGCAGTCAGAGGAGGATGAGTTGGACATGGTAAGTCTGAACCTAGCTTGGAATAAATAGTGTGTGTGCTTCTAAAAGGTGTCAAAAGAAGCTTGAACTAATACTTATTTTCGGAACATAACTGTGATTTACCTACAGCATGCCTTGTGTCTGGAGAGGGAAGTGCTTTCATTTTGAAGGAGGGTGACCTTGCTTGTACTTTAGTTGTTTAAAAAAAATTCCACGCAATGTTGTGAAGTTGCCGCTCACTTAGAAAAGCATGAAATCTTCAAATGAGACTCTTCAGATTGTCGTGCCCTCTTCCAGACTATCAAGCACTTGAGAACTATAATGAGCAATAATAATCAGCTCCCATCGCATTCCACTCCCCCGCTCAACCCCCCAATGTACAAATAACTTTCACTAACTCGACGGAGCTACAGAAAGATTTGATTACTTTCCAGACGTGACGTAACATGCCTTGAAGTAATGCATGAAAGTTCACCTCGTACCCAGTAGTAATGTCACCAGATGATAGCTATCCAGTCCCAACAGTTTAGTTAGAATCAGCAATTTAATTAATTAGGGGCAGATCGGTAGAGCTACTGCCTTACAGCGCCAGAGACCCGGGTTCGATCCTGACCACGGGTGCTTGTCTGTACGGAGTTTGTAAAATCTCCCTGTGACCTGCATGGGTTTTCTCCGAGGTCTTTGAGACCATTTAGCCCCATTCCAGTGCTTTGTTAAAATGGGTGCCATAAAGCCCCTGTCCCACCAGGGAGACCTAAACAGCAACCTCTGGTGACCTTGCCCACCACCCAAAAAAAAATCAAGGTCGAGGTGACCTGCAACCTCTTACCACCTCCCACGCATATGTTGAAAACCTTCCTTGACTGTGAAGAAAACCGGCTTCGACTAGACCTGCGACAAAAAAATTATTGATTTTTAAAACGGCAACCTATTTTTAGTTGAGGCCGGTTTTAATCCTGATGAAAAAATAGCAGCAACCTAGATGAAGCCTCGACCTCGCGGAAACCACTTTCGACCATTAGGGAGAGTGACCAAAACCTCCGGTGATCTCATGGAAGCCTTGGGTGGCGGGCAAGGTCATCAGAGGTTGCTGTTTAGGTCTCCTAAGTGGGACAGGGGTTTAACTTCACACTGCATTTGGTACATTGTAACGTTTCTGCATGCTTTTGCGATGTTGGTGGTTATTTTTAATCTAAAGATATTTTATCTAGAATCAATAAGTCAATGCATGATGTAGTGAAGTATGTGCTTAATAACCAACAACTTTGACATGTTTGTTGGTATTTTACTTTAAATGTTCATTTTTGAATATGCATTTTTTACCAATACTTGCAAGAGGTATTTTCTATCACTATTGTATCAAAACCTATGTATTATCATCTGAATAGACTATCTTCCTTTCTCTGCCCTATTTTCCAAGTTCGCCCCTCATTCCCCTCTATTGGGTACTTGACCTGTTCACACCAATCTTTTGGTAGAGAAAACTAAAGTTAGAAAAATGTTCACGCAACCCACTAAAAATGTGGTCCTGTTGAAAATCAGTTTAATCCAGAATAGAGGAATATTGTGCACAACTCGGATTTGGTATCTTGACACAAAATGTTGACAATCCCCCCCCCCCTCCTCCCCTCACAGATGATGGTAAATACGTTCAGTTCTTCCAGAGTTCCCCCCTTTCCCCTCCCACCTGTCCCCTTCCACCTATATCGTCTCCCTCCTGCTTTGCATTTCACTCCTCTTCTTATCTGATACCCTTTTGTCTCCTTTTCCCCTCTAGTCTGTCACTTTATCTATCTAACTATCCCCCCTCACCTGTATCCACCTATCACTTGCTAGGCTTTGTCCCGCCCACATCTTTCTTTTCCTCCTTTCACTCCTCCCCCCTTCTTCAAAAAGTCTGGAGAAGGGTCCCGACCTGAAACACAGTTTGTCCTTCAAGTTCAAGTGAGTTTATTGTCGTGTGTCCCTGATAGGACAATGAAATTCTTGCTTTGCTTCAGCACAACAGAACATAGTAGGCATTGACTACAAAACAGATCAGTGTGTCCATATACCATTCTATAAATATGTACACACATGAATAAATAAACTGATAAAGTGCAAATAACAGTTAATGGGCTATTAAAGTTCAGAGTTTTGTCTGAGCCAGGTTTAATAGCCTGATGGCTGTGGGGAAGTAGCTATTCCTGAACCTGGTTGTTGCAGTCTTCAGGCTCCTGTACCTTCTACCTGAAGGTAGTAGGGAGATGAGTGTGTGGCCAGGATGGGTGGGTCCTTGATGATACTGCCAGCCTTTTTGAGGCAGTGACTGTGATAGATCCCCTCGATGGAAGGGAGGTCAGAGCCGATGATGGACTGGGCAGTGTTTACTACTTTTTGTAGTCTTTTCCTCTCCAGGGCGCTCAAGTTGCCGAACCAAGCCACGATGCAACCGGTCAGCATGCTCTCCACTGTGCACCTGTAGAAGTTAGAGAGAGTCCTCCTTGACAAACTGACTCTCCGTAATCTTCTCAGGAAGTAGAGGCGCTGATGTGGCTCCCCAGATGATGCCTGACCTGTTGAGTTCCTCCAGCACATTGCGTTTTTGGTGGAGTTCCTCCAGCAGTTTGCCCTTTGTTCCAAAATCTCTTCTCTCTGCCCTGCTACATCCTTATGACCCTGTATCGCCCACTTTCAGATATTTATCCACCATTAGGGTCGCTGTGTGAAAGTAAATGTAGTGCTGGACTGAAGGGAGATGCCATCAAAGATGTCCGGCTGTAGACACAAAACGCTGGAGTAACTCAGCGGGACAGGCAGGCAGCATCTCTGGAGAGAAGGAATGGGTGACGTTTTGGGTCGAGGCCTTTCTTCAGACTTTCCATTTCCAAATCGCTCCATCTGGTGGTCTGTTCAGAGAACTAGCAAACATCAATGAGCTGAATTATCAGGAAAATGTTGGCAACGTTCCTTTCAAACTCCTAAGTGCTCTGCCTGTTTCAGTAGCTGTTAAATCGAATTGCATACCTAAGCAGAACTGAAGGACTTCTCATTGAATTCCTTCACCAAGTGGAGGAAACAAAACATTAAAATATTAAAGCCTCAGTTTTTCCTCGAATGCATTTTTCAACTAGACAGCAGATGGCTCTAGCACATATCATTTTACATAATGAATCATTCTCAGTCTTGTATGTTCATTATTGTAAATCTGGCCTGCTTTTAGCAAAAAAAAACAGTTGCATTGTACAAATATTAAATTGGGCTCTCATTTTTGTAAGAAAAATCAGCCGTCCCAGTGAATTAAGCATATGAATGAAGTTTATATTTCACATTTTAAAACTGTACAGAATGGAAATACATTATTTTCCAACAGTTCCTGTCTAATGTCAGTAGCAACTCTAGTCTTTGATTTATTATTTCCATTACCTATTTAGTTTAGAGATGCAGCATGGAAACAGGCCCATCGGCCCAACGAATCCGCGCTAACCAGTGGTCCCCGTAAACTAACACTATCCTACACACTCTAGGGGAAATCTTTACTGAAGCCAATTAACCTACACACCTGCATGTCTTTGGAGTGTGGGAGGAATCTAGAGATCCCGGAGAAACATACAAACTCTGTATAGACAGCACCTGTAGTCAGCATCGAACCCAGGTCTCTGGCGCTGTAAGGCAGCAACTCTACCGCTGCGCCACCAAGCCTCACCATCGTTAACCACGAGCAATATCTTTCTCCTTGAATTGTCTAAGTAGGGCGGCACGGTGGCGCAGCTTGTCTGTACGGAGTTTGTACGTTCTCCCCGTGACCTGCGTGGGTTTTCTCAGTTTATCCGGTTTTCTCCCACACTTCAAAGACGCACAGGTTTGTAGACTAATTAGCTTGGTATAATTTGAAATTTCCCCCAGTGTGTGTAGGATAGTGTTATTGTGCAGGGATCGCTGGTTGGCACGGACTCGGTGGGCCGGAGGGCCTGTTTACGCGCTGTATCACTAAACTAAACTAAGCAGAGATTTTGTATATATGCTTATGCTAATTATCTTCATCTTTTATTTGTGAAATGTACAGAGGATAAGCAATGCACAATCAACACAGGCTCTGGCAACTCCTGTCGTGTCTGTTACCTCTCCAAGTCTACCTTCACATGGGCTCTTGTACTCGACATACAACAATGGTAATCAAATTGCATTCGCACTTATTGTTATCTGTGTGTAATCACGGCTCATTGGAAAATTGGTCTTTTACTTACCCAACCTGTGAGAACTAACATGAAACATCATTTCTGAACATGTAATCTAGTTGTGGGAATAGATTTTTGGTTATATTGCCTATTGCCCTTCTCATATATCATATATGTGGCATTGAGTCACGATACTAATGAAGGTGTAATTTGGGATTTACGCTGATTTAGTGCAAAATGAATCAATTACCAAAATCAATTTCACATCATGATCACAATGCTTAGACAGGTACATGGATTGGACAGGTTTAGAGGGATATGGGCCAAACGCAGGCAGGTGGGACTAGTATAAATGGGACATGTTGGCCAGTGTTGGCAAGTTGGGCCGAAGGGTCTGTTTGCAAGCTGTAAGTCTATGACTCCATCACAGTTGATAAACATTAGAGTAACTTGCAAAATAAATGGGAGGAAAAAACTGCAGATGTTGAAAATCTGAATTGTGTAAATCTAAATGGAAATGTTTCTTCTTTCCCTCCCCTTCCCCCATTTGATCTTACAGATTATTCACTAACCAGCGCTGATTTATCAGCACTACCAGGATTCAACTCACCAGGGACGCTGTCATTGGGGCCCATGTCGGCCTGGCAACAGCATCAGCTGGGACAAGCAGCTCTCAGCTCACTAATGTAAGTCATGAGCTCTCCCAGGGAAAGGTAAAGTTCATGAACAAGGCTCCTGTGGAAAGCAGCCGACATTCGCCTGCATCTTTCATCTCCAGAGTAGCAAAATTACCCTGACCACCAAGTCTGCTGTTGCTGTAAATGCATGTAGACATGCTCTCCACAGACTCATAAATACATCTGACTGAACACAGTGCCCCAGCAAATAAACTAACAAGTGTAGGAAGAAACTGCAGATGCTGGTTTAAACCGAAGATAGGCACAAAAAGCTGGAGTAACTCAGCGGGACATGCAGCATCCCTGGAGAGAAGGAATGGGTGACTTTTCGGGTCAGAGTCAGGGGAGAAGGTACGTTGAGATATGGAAGGATAAGGTTTGAGAATACTGTTGGCTTCAGGCAATGTCCTCAACTTAGGTACGGGCAGTTACCATGGTGTGAATGTAGAGTTACTCCAGCATTTCAGGGCGGCACGATGGCGCAGCGGTAGAGTTGCTGCCTTACAGCGCTTGCAGCGCTGGAGACCCGGGTTCGATCCCCACCACAGGTGCTGTCTGTACGGAGTTTGTACGTTCTCCCCGTGACCTGTGTGGGTTTTCTCCAAGATCTTCGGTTTCCTCCCACACTCCAAACACGTACAGGTTTGTAGGTTAATTGTAAAAGTTGTTCCTAGTGTGTGTAGGATGGTGTTAATGTGCGGGGATCGGTGGTCGATGTGGACTCGGTGGGCCGAAGAGCCTGTTTCCACATTGTATCTCAAAATAAACTAAACTAATTTTCGTGCCTATCTTCGGTGTGAAAGTAAAGTTGTCTGGACTGGCCCGGGGAATAAGGCTTAAGGATAGATCTGTGGCAGGTATTTAAATAACTAGTTCATATCACACAGCAGAAATTAATCCCAATTAGACAGAGAGACTGAGGGATAAGAGACGACTGCCTGACGTTAACAAAGAAGGTCAAGGAAATATCAAATCAAAGACTCGAGCATCGGAAGAATCAAGGACTGCGAATATTGCAAGAATCATGAATGATAGACTAAAATAAATTATCAAAATGAATTCTTTGAAACTTTGAAATGTTTGCATTGGACATTTAGTGAAAGAGGTTCTCTATCCATTGAAGTCACAGTGACAGATTTTTAGAAACAGTTTTAACATGAGCTTTTGCAGGAGCAACTTTGAATTATTTTGTGACTGAATACTTGAACGTTTTGGCATCACACAATAAATTTAATGACTATTTGCATTTACTTGAGCAGAATAAAAGGCGTCCTTCTGAAAGTGCCCATTGAGAGGTCAGATGGCGGATTGATTTGCATTGCAGTCTCGTTTAGACTAATTTGGTTCTTGGCATTTGTGGGAGTCTGAGTGATTTTTCATTCCGTGTTTCGTGCAGAGAAGTTGTTAGCTCCTTTGCTGGGGCACTGTGTTCAGTCAGACGTATTTACGAGGCTGTGGAGAAAACCCTTATATGCATTCAATTGTGCGGCACGGTGGCGCAGCGATAGAGTTGTGCCTTACAGCGCTTGCAGCGCCGGAGACCCGGGTTGGGTCCCGACTACAGATGCTGTCGGTACGGAGTTTGTACGTTCTCCCCGTGACCTGCGTGGGTTTTCTCCGAGAACTTCGGTTTCCTCCGACACTCCAAAGACGTACAGGTTTGTAGTTTAATTGGCTTGGTATAAATGTAAATTGTCCCTGGTGTGTGTAGGATAGGGTTAATGTGCAGGGATTGTTGGTGGGCCGAAGGGCCTGTTTCCGCGCTGTATCTCAAAACTAAACTAACAGCAACGTCAGACTTGGTGTTCAGAGTAATTTCACTACTCTGACGATGAAAGTTGCAGGTGAATGTCGGTCGCTTTCCACGTGAGTCTTCTTCATGAACTTTACCTTTCTCAGAGAAACATTGCTGAAATCCAATCCCTTCCATTGACTTCCCGGCTAAAGTATCAGTAAGAGCATAATTATTCCCAAACACACTGTGGCACGGTGGCATAGCTGGTAACGCTACAGCCCCTCACAGATCAGGGACCTGACCTCGGGTGCTGTCTACGTGGAGTTTGCAGGTTCCTCCGGCTACACATTTTCCTCCCACATCCAAAAGACGTGCAACTTTGTAGATTAATTAACTTCTGTAAATATTCCCTAGTGTGTAATTGGATGAAAACGGAGGCAGTGGAGTTGCTAGCTTGCAGCGTCAGAGACTTGGGTTCAATCCTGACTACAGGTGCTGTCTATATGGAGTTTGTATGATCTCCCTGTGACCACGAGAGTTTTCTCCTCCCGCTCTCCAAAGACGTGCAGGTTTGTAGGCTAATTGGTTTCGGTAATTTATAAATTCTCCCCAGTGTGTTGGATAGTGCTCGTTGGTCAGCACGGACTTGATGGGCCGAATGACCTCTTTCCACGCTTTAACTTCAAGTGTAAGGAAGCTGGAGGAAAGCTACGCGTGCAAACTCCACCAAAACGGTACCCATGGACTGGAGTGAATTTGGGTCTCCGCCGCTGTGAGGCAGCAGCACTATCAGCTGTAGCTCTGTGCCACCCTGTAATCAGTGCAGCATTGCTGAGGTTGAATAGCAAGCATGATTGTGTCCCCAGTATAGAAGCAACACTGACCATTAAATGTGAACTCAGCGCAAAGGACCTTCCTTTAGGAAGGAGACGAGGAGGAATGTCTGTAGTCAGAGGGTGGTGAATCTCTGGAATTCATTGCCACAGAAAGATGTGGAGGCCAAGTCAATGGATATTTTTAAGGCAGAGATAGATAGATTCTTGATTCGTATGGGTGTCAGGGGTGATGGGGAGTAGGCAGGCGAATGGGGTTGAAAGTGAAAGATAGATCAGCCATGATTGAATGGCGGAGTAGACTTGATGGGCTGAACGGCCTAAATCTGCTCCGATCACTTATGAACTTACTTGAGTAATGTATTATTACTAATCGTTTTTACCCGAACGTACTAATTATTTATAATTGCTTGTCGTATTATTTGCTTTTTCCCCATTCTCTGCAGAGTTAACAGCCAGTCGCTTCAGGGTTCCAACCTTTCAGTCAACACCAACCAGAACATCAACATCAAGTCGGAGCCCATCTCTCCGCCCCGGGACAGGATGACCCCGTCGGGCTTCGTGCAGCACTCGCGGCACGACACGGGACGCTCGCCCGTCGACAGCCTGAGCAGCTCGAGCAGCAGCTACGACGGCAGCGACCGGGAGGAGCCGCGGGCGGACTTCCTCTCGCCCCTCGGGCTCCCGAGGCCGACGGCAGACGACCGGGAAAGCCCATCCGTAAAGCGCATGCGGATGGACACCTGGGTGACATAGAGCCGCCTGCTGCAGTCTCCTTTCGTTTTTTGTAGTAAATCTCTTTTGTTACAAGAGAACTGTCCTTACATATCTAAGACAAGGACATGGAAAATGTATAAGTTAATCAGGTACTCTACAGTGCAAATTAATTGTCTATTTGCAGGTGTCCCACATTTAAATTGTAGTCACTGTTCCAGTCAGGCACTTATTTGTATTAGCTGTTATATTATACTGGTTTGCAAAAAAAAATAATTATATTCTACCCTATCATGCTTGCAGAAACAAGACAAGTTGGTTGTCAATTCTGACAGTGTCCTGTATATGTGTATACAAATGGTGTGGCTAGTTAAATTTTCTGCTTAGTATCATTGAAGCTGTAGAAAGAGACAAAAAAAGAGAGCAATACTGTACATAAAATAAATCTATGATATTGAACCTGGCATGGGTCTCCGTCTCTTGAAGGAATGTTTAAATTGCACGGTGTATAGGACTGAGGTGAGCGGTTCTCTCTGCAAGTGCAAAAACGGGTTGTAGAAGTGGCAAAGCAATTTATTAAGTACATTGGAGACATGCATTTAAAAGTACCCGCATGAGAAATGAGGCGACTGTAAGTGAAAATATAGCATTAAGAGAAACTTAATATATTAAGTTATAATTGGAATTTGGTTAAAGTTCTTTTATGTTGTTTTCTGAAATCCAAATTAGATTCCAGATCACTTATATATATTTTTATTAAAAGAAAACATAATACCCTGACTTATTATTGATTATATAGAACTGTATAATTTTAAACACATTCAGCTATGAAATTATTTATATATGCCAAAGTTGCATGTTGACGCTCTCTAGATATGGTTTCTCTTGTTACCTTGGCTTTGCTTTTTTAAAATGCAGGCTAAACCTTAAAAGCCGTGAACACTTGCTAACCTATATGTAAAGAGAATTTGAGCCAAATGTTTGTGTAAATAGCATCCTAAATATCTCACCTTTGGTGTACAATGTATTGTATGTTCACCAGATCAAAGTATATTTTTGTGGATTATCTCCAGTTTGACAGGGCAAGATCCTTACGTGTAGATCATCCACTGGCATTTACTATTTTGTTTAATATGTTGTACTTCCTTGGTTTTAATTATATATGATATTTGCAGAAAGTAGTAAGAGTTTTATTTTCCTCTATAGCAGTGAATGTGTACAATAATTGTCAATTGTGCTGTATGGTATTGCTTTACCATACATCAATCCCGATATTATATTTGTCATGCACAAACTTGAATACAAGTTCCTTATATTGTAGACTGTTGCGGATGGAAGATCACTGCTTTATTCAATTATACTTTTCTGATATAAGCTGCCTTTTGTGATAATTCACTGACAGTAGACACACGTGGTTCATTAAAAAATAAATAACCTGTAAGAGAGTAGTGCGGGTGAGCACCTTTTGAGAGTAATAAGTGCAAAAGGTCTTTTATATATTTAAAATAAAGGATTGTTCAGTGATGCGTGCAATAGGAGATTTGACAATCAAAGGGGCAGGCCTGAGTGCACACTTGTAGAGATAGAGTAAGGTTTGACCCCCTGGAACACGACTGACCTGATGACTCCCACCAGAGTCAAGGTTGATTGCACCAAAGGGAACCAATTCCGTTCATGTATTTTGTCCAGTACACACATGAAGTAACTTAGTGATTGTGATAATGTGAAACAAAGATTAAACGGGAACCACATTGACATGTGCTTTGTCAATCGGTTCCATTGACGTTTCAATGTCATCAGCCATCTGCTTTCCACCCCTCAAACCCAAGAGGTGTTCTGCTTAGGAATAATCATCCATTTCAATGTAATAAGCAGTTTGACTTTGACAACCTTTTGTAGCTCAACATCCATAACCAGAAAATAATGGCAAAATGTTTGCAATGGGATACGCCCCTCAGTTCATGGTGGGTCCCATTCCTTGCTGAGGTGTGTGTAACCTCAGATAAACACAACCTCAACTAGGTAACTCAACCTTAACTAGGTAACTAAACGTTAACTAGGTAACTAAACCTAACTGGCTCTGGAGGTTTATGCCAGTGTTATCCAATCTGCTTAAGCTGGAGTTACAAGCGTTTTGTATGACTTGTGTTCTTCCAAAATGTACTCATGATATGATCATTACTGCTGTTTGGTTCTATTAACAATAAATATGGGCAGAATATTTCTCCTTTGATTTTTCTTTTAGGAGTGTAGAAATCTGACCTTTTTCCGTTTAGATAATGATAGAATATAAAATCTTTGGATGTATTCAAAATATTGTTTCATTGCTTTGTCTAATGTATATATTCAACTGATTTTAACAAGTGTCTGTACATTGCATGCACCTCCTATAGAATTAACATTTAACACACTCAACTCAGTGTAGGGTTTTTTTCCGCATTCACGTGTTCCCTTTGTTTCCACATATTTAATTTGTTGAAAATTGTGTTCAGATTGACAAAATAAGGCTAATGCTACTGAAATGATGGGAAGAGTTATAATTTGCTTGCTCACTGCTGAACAGGCCACTTTTATGCTGCAGAGTAGCAACTGAGTTGTGTACTCTGCAGAATGGGAAACAAATATTGCTTTCTTGAATTATGCATGTAAATGAAATTTTTTTCTGTACATTTGGTAAGAAGTTTGCTTCATATTTACTGTGTCCCCTTGTGTGCAAAATGCCTTATGTGGTGGCATCATTTTTACCTTTTTATTCTCCAGTAAATGTCCAGCATTGTGGACATTAACTGTAGTCAGAGGCAAACACTGTTTAACGAAGGAACAGCTTTGCTGATTGTTGATAATATTATGTCTGCGTTAAGCAATCCTCACAACTTCAAGTTGACCATAATTTAAGACAAAAATAATTTTCAGATGCATCTTTTTCCTTCACAGTACCCATGCACCACATAACATATCTCCAAGCCTCTATAGCATTCTGAAGAGTTTGGAATAAGATCTCCTTTGTAATGTAACGATTAACGGACTTCCTAATGGTAAGGACTCACCTGAATGACATAAATTCCTGTACTTAAGTACTTATACTAGCAGTTAATCTTTGCCAAAACACTCTGCTACACCCCCTATGCCAATGGCCAATATTTTTGATAGATAGTTTGCAGAATTGAATTGTGTTAGGTACTGCCATCATTCCACCTGGCACCACAGAATACCTCAAGCTATTATCATAGCAAGTTGCAGCTATCTGTTGCACTGTCGCCAAGTGACAGAGTGTGAAATAATTTACCAGTAAATTATCGAGAGAACATAAAATAATGCCATTTGCGATCTAACGGAACCAATGTTGCATGAAAATCATAGTGACTTCTCTCTCCATTATAACTAATCCTTGGGATTTCTAGATTCACCTTTTATTTTGTCCAAATACTGAATAATTTACCTTTGGAAGGGGGTTGAAGCAGAGTCTTGAACTCACTTATCCAAACGCATACATTGGAGCTGGTTGATCCAATAGACATTTGGCAATATTTCTTGCCTTTGCACATTGTAGACCAGGGGTTTCCCAACCTTTATCGTCCCGTCAACTTTAATAACACATTTTATTTCACTTATTTATGAACAACTAATGATGAACAGATATACCAGAACCGGTATACCAGAACCAAACACAGTCAGTCAAATATGTACAAATCCAGAATCAACAAATTTACCCCCTGGAGGTACAGTTACCCCAGGTTGGGAACCTTTGTTATACTTTCGAACTAAAGGTAAAGAATAAATTCCAAAGTCCCAAATCTCCCAAGATGTACAGGTTTGTAGTTTAATTGGCTTGGTATAATTGTAAAATTGGCCCCAGTGTGTGTAGGGTAGTGTTAATGTGTGGGGATCGCTGGTCGGTGCGGAATGGGTAGGCCGAAGGACCTGTTTTCTTGCTGTATCTCTAAACTAAACTAAAGTAGACAGATTTCCAGATGGAAAAAGACAACCTTGTACTATTCGTTATATCCTTGAGGTGCAGGAGAAGGTAAAAACATGTTGGCATTTAGCATTTGAAGCAATTCCTAAACCAGAAACGATGTACAACTGCAACTAATTTCCTACTATCAATACGAATAAGGAGTACAAATGTCCGGTGACTCGCAAATGTAGTCTGTGAAATGGAAGGAGTGAACACTTTAAGTTCACAAGGCAGCTGTTTTGAATGTTTGCTGAATACACAGCTCCTGACAGGAAGAGAAAATTCAATAACGCCAGGAGTTGTTGCCATCCATGACATTTTGATTTAGATGTCACATTTATGTCATGTATCCCAATACTATGGGCAGTAACTCTCAGGGTTAATTCTATATAATGTTTAAATACCTTCTCAAATATGTCACTGGTATCATGATCCCATGGGCTTAAATTTACAAGAATATTTTGTAAGTTTATGTTAAAATCAGCTGCCTAATATGAAGGTATTGGTAAAAAAGAGCACTTTTTTCATTAGTCACAAATTAATTGATCATTAACTTCCAGTACCGGTTTCTCTTCAAAAGATTTTTTTTCTAAATCTTAATTGCAAAGATGGTTCGATGCCTTGCATAGTATCACGCAGTGTGAGGCTGTCCCAATGCAATCACTTTATGCAAAGCTTAGCTTTGGAAACCAGGGATATATATATGAGGGTGATGTCCATCTGCACACAAGAGACAGTAAACTAGAACTCAAACTTCTCTGTCTCTGGACACTGTTTATGAAAAACTAAACAAAGTATGCAAAGAGAAAGGGAATAAAAAAGTTTTTTTTCCCTTTTGCACAGTCTTTCTACCCTCTGCTGTGCAAGACACTGCTTTGCAAAAATATTTAAAATGGCTTTTTTTTTTAAAAACTGATGTATTTGGTAATTGTTTGTTACTTGTAGAAATCACCGGAGCTGTTCACGGTTTAAATTTTAAGCCTGTTGGCAGCACAAGCTGGACTTTGTTGCCATCATTGAAACAAATGTTGATGAGACTTTAAGTTAACCTGCAATTTCCCTGAATGTGTTGTTTTACTTCAATATACAAAGATAAGTGAACTTTTTATCAGATGATTACGATTATGCTAGAGATTGTTGTAAAGATTTGTACCCTGCCCTCACTTAAGTAAAGATATTGGCTTTTACTGTGTAATGGGAGTCCATGTCAATTTTTCGGTGTAAAGTTAATAACAACAAAATTGTTAATGAACCTAAATTTGCATTCAGCACACAAATATCTGCTGGATCACACATTCATTGCACTATTTCACGTAAGTGTGTTCATTTCAGGCACAGAATTAGAAAGAGAATATGGCTAGGATGCAACTCTCAATTGTCCTAGTTTGAATCGTTTTGAGTTGCAGTTTAGTTTATTGTCGCGTGTCCATAGTATTGGGATACATATGTCATGTATCCCAATACTATGGGCAGTAACTCTCAGGGTTAATTCTATATAATGTTTAAATACCTTCTCAAATATGTCACTGGTATCATGATCCCATGGGCTTAAATTTACAAGAATTTAGTTTAGTTTATTGTCGCGTACTGTCGTGTACCGAGGTATTGTAGGTAAAGCTATTGTTGCGTGCTATCCAGTCAGCAGTAAGACAACACATGATTACAATCGAGCCGTCCACAGTGTACAGATACATGATAAAGGGGAATAGAATGTAGTCGGAGACAGTAAGACCAGTGAGAGAACTGGGAAGGGGGAGGGGATGGAGAGAGAAAGCAAGGGCTAGCTGAA
The DNA here is from genome assembly GCA_038087875.1 of Malacoraja senta. Taxonomy (NCBI): domain Eukaryota; kingdom Metazoa; phylum Chordata; class Chondrichthyes; order Rajiformes; family Rajidae; genus Malacoraja; species Malacoraja senta. Next base: position 20,702,141 of record CM075989.1, read on the forward strand.
GTTCGAGAAGTCAATGTTCATACTGCTGGGGTGTAAACTACCCAAGCGAAATATAAGGTGCTATTCCTCCAATTTGCACTGGGTCTCACTCTGACAATGGAGGAGGCCCAGGACAGAAAGGTCAGACTGATAATGGGAGGGTGAGTTGTAATGTGTACCGAGGTACAGTGGAAAGCTGCTTTGTTGCCTGCTATCCAGTCAGTGGAAAAACTATGCATGTTTACCATCAAGCCATTCACAGTGTACAGATACAGGATAAAGGGAATAACATTTAGTGCAAGGTAGAGTCTGGTTATTGACAACTGTACATTCATGTCAAGCAATGCTGTGATTTGTATAACATTCACTTAATTTCACCTACACCAGCCTAAACTGGAGCCATAGCCCCAGACTGTGACTGTCGTGGGTCAGTCTTAGTGCCTCCATCACACCAGCTTGATGCTTTTCTCACTGTCGAAAGAGGCACTCTTTAACCAGTCGCCTGTTATATTACCACTGCAGAAAGAAAAATGCCCTAGGTTCATTTCATAAGCAAATATCGGGCCCTTTATATAATCATACTGTGCTTAAAGTCCAGTTATGTTTGATTTTGAAGTTCATTAATGAAACAATTAGATGCTACAACCAGAAAATGAATTAAAAACATAAAGTACTTCATCCTTAATTATTCTTGTCAATGAAATAACAAACTGTACTGGTACATTTATTTTACTATTAAATTATTGGAAACCATACCCGTTCATCAATGGCATTATAAGGTCCTTTTCATCAATTCAATCCGTCAAATGTAGCCAAGCCAAACACACCAAATGATCTTGTCCGCTGAAGACCAAACATTGTTCCATGCCTGAGTACTGACCTGGGTATTTTGGCCATTGTTTTGATGTCTACTGCAGCCCACCTTACACACTGGTGTCTAATGTTATGTACCAGGGATGAGGAGTCTATCTCATAACATAAACACTTTTAGACTTTAGACTTTAGAGACACAGCGCGGAAACATGCCCTTCGGCCCACCGAGTCCGCGCCGACCAGTGATCCCCGTACACTAGCGCTTTCCTACATACTAGGGACAATTTATAATTTATTATACCAAAGCCAAATAACCTACAAACCTGCACATCTCTGGAATGTGGGGGGAAAGCGGCGCACCAGGAGAAAACCCCCGCAGAACATGGGAGAACGTACAAACTCTGTACAGACAGCACCCCTAGTCAGGATTGAACCCGCGCCTCTGGCACTGTAAAGCAGCAACTCTACCGCTGAGCCATTGTGCTGCCCCACAGCCTCTAGTCCATTTTTTCCAGATGCCAACAATATGTTGGGAAGGAGTTCAACGCAAGAACAGTTGCAATTTTCTCTCTGAAAGCGCAAACCACGGCAGCCAATGTTTGAGGCGAGATTCATTCTTCAGCCATCGATGGAACAGATTATTGGTTACGTTGCTGAAATATAAAGGAAATGCAGCACAGAGTTGCTGCCTCACAGCGTCAGAGACCCGGGTTCGATCCTGACTACGGGTGCTGTCTGTACGGAGTTTTACGTTCTCCCCGTGACCTGCGGGGTTTTCTCCGGGATCTCCGGTTTCCTCCCACACTCCACAGACGTACTAGTTTGTCGGTTATTTGGCTTGGTATAATTGTAAATTGTCCCTAGTGTGTGTAGGATACTGTAAGTGTGAGGGGTGATTGCTGGTCGGCGTGGACTCGGTGGGCCGAAGGGCCTGTTTACACGCTGTATCTCTAAACTAACAGAGAAAAACACGAAGGACTGGACAGTATTTGGCATCATTTCTGGAGCCATGTTTCACCATTCACTCTTAAAGCTGCAACTTATTCTGCCTTCTCATTTCCTGCCTGTCACAAGGCATTTTATTATCTGTCTACCCCAGGACAGAACGGGGAGGAGTTTTACAGTTTGACAGCCACAGGGAAGAAGGATCTCCTGTGGCGTTCTGTGCTGCATCTTGGTGGAACCAGTCTGTTGCTGAAGGTGCGCCTCAGGTTGACCAGTGTGCAATGGTCCATTAGAGACTTGAGGTACTGAGGCAACTAGTTTTATTTTCTCTGAGATAATGAAAGCTCTTTAGGTGGGAAATTACTAATTAGCCACATTTCATTGAACGGGGAATCCAATGATTACTCCTTGACTTTTCTCTCATTGCTTCAGTGGTTTATGTGATCACAAACATTTTAGTGAGTTGGATAGTTTCCAAATTGAAGATTTTATTGTGTTTCAAATGTTATCTCATGAGTATCTTGCAAGATAAATCTAGCAAGAATAATTTATTGGGTTAAAAGTGATAACTTTGATCATGAATCTAAACTACTGTTTCACAAATTGTTTCCGTCTAATGGAATAACTATTTATATGCAACAATTCAAAAACCAGAATGAGGATCCTGTTTCATAAGTGGAATCTCTTTGAAGTGCCGTTTGTTGTTAAGTGCAGTAAGGGGCAAAACAGCTTCTAAATGTTGTTGTCTTTTAATGGAGGGATCATTTCCATTTAAAAAATTGAATTACTATTTACCATCAGTAATTCAAAAATGCGAGAGTAACGCAGTGGTCCAGGCAGCCTCTCGGGCGAAAATGGATAGGTGACATTTTGGGTGGAAACCCTTCTTCAGTCTGCAGAAGGGTCTCGACCCAAAACGTCACCGATTCCTTTTCGCCAGAGATGCTGTCTGACCCGCTCAGTTAGTTCAGCATTTTGTCCCTATCTTCGGTAGTAAACCAGCATCTGCAGTCAGAGGAAGACTGATTAGAACGGTGCAAGTGCGTATCAATTTTCATGTCCTTATGAATGAATTCACACACCAAACGCACACAATTCCAGATGAAAGTAAAATAGAACTTGTAGTTATTTTTTTTAATTATATACATTTTGTGGAATTATTAAATTTATGCTGATGAAACTGCTGGTAACGGTTATTAAGGCTTCTGGTTCATTAAACTGTTTTATTTGGGGATAATACAGGTATATAGTCCAATTAGCAATGTTGTGGCATAACTCAGTTGAGATAAATTCACTTGTCTCTACAAAGCTTAGTGGCAAAATCAAATGGATTCAGCAATTTAGGCAAAAGCATCGGAAACAATTTTATTGTCATAAATTTTTGAACTATACCCCATCAAAACAGTAAAGCAGCCACCATGTTTTTATAAATCTCTATTAACATAGGGCAATGAATTATTATATATGTTCGGCTCTTCTATAAGTACCGGCAGGGCGGCACAGCGGTAGAGTTGCTGCCTTACAGCGCCAGAGACCCGGGTTAAATCCTGACTACGGGTATACCGAGTTTGTACGCTCTCCCTGTGACCGCGTGGGTTTTCTCCGGGTGCTCGGGTTTCCTCCCACATTCCAAAGACGTGCTGGTTTGTAGGTTAATTAGCTTCTGTAAATTGTCCTTGGTGTGTAGGATAGTGCCAGTGTATGGGGTGATTACTGGTCGGCACGGACTTCGTGGGCCGAAGGGCCTGTTTTCCACGCTGTATCTCTGAAGTCTAAAGTTAGAGTTTAGTTTAGTTTATAGATACACCGCAAAACAGGACCTTCCCATCGAATCTGCGCCGACCGGCGATCCCCGCACAACAGTACCATCCTACATCCACTCGGGACAATTTACAATTCTACCTCCATCCATGAAACCATCATGCAGCCTCTTCTAGAGACGAAAGACGGCTTCACACTGTAAGTATAAAAGCAGTCAAGCTGTATTGGGCGTGTGTTGTCCTTGAGAATGAACTAGAGCAGATTACAGGAGTAAATGCATCAACTAATTACACAACCAGGATGTGGACTTAAAAGGTTGAAGTAAGTCATAACAGCAAATATAGAATTAAACATTCAGCCATGTCACCTACTTAGCACATAAAACATGCTCAAACATAAAATGCCGGAGTAACTCAGTGGGTGAGGCAGCATCTCTGGAGAGAAGGAATGGGCGACGTTTCAGGTCGAGACCCTTCTTCAGACACAAACATACCATTGCTTTACTGAGACCAAGTTTAACTTCAACCCACAATAGCCTACAAAAACTGCAACAGCTATCCAGCAGCAAGATTTTTACCCCATCATTAGTGATGAATGGAATCCTTGCTTTCTAGGTTTTTAGCTATGAAATGGAAATATTTTAAATAGTTATTAGGGCTGAGAAAGTGCGGATTGCTGGTATTTATTATCCATTGTTTGATGTCAGCCGATGAGGTCCTTGTCCGTAGTGTTGAGCTCATTAAACATTGAAGAGAATTAAAAACTGAGCTTAAAGTCGGTTCATTTGTGGTCAGTTCCAGGCCAGTAATTGTAAATGGCGAGGCCCAAATGTCTGGATTTCTCAAGATTAGGAAAACTAGCATGTTGGCACAGCGGTAGAGTTGCTGCCTCACAGCGCCAGAGACCCGGGTTTGACCCCGACTACGGGTGTTGCCTGTACGGAGTTTGTACGTTCTCCCTGTGACCTGTGTGTTTATTCTCTGAAAACTTCGATTTCCTCCCACACTCCAAAGGCCTACGGGTTTGTAGGTTATTTGGCTTGGTATAAATGTAAAAATTGTCCCTAGTGTAGGATAGTGTTATTGTGCGGGAATCCATGGTCAGAGCGGACTCGTTGGGCCGATCGGCCTGTTTCCGCTCTGTATCTCTAAACTAAACTAAGCAGTGAACTGTCCCTCCTAGTTTTTGACTTCAGCAACATCACTTGCAACTGTCCCAATGTGGTGACCATCATTGCACCGTTTATATCACATTCATTTTAACAGTATAGGAAGATTTGTGTTATTGTAAAGGAAAAGCACAGGGAGTTTCAGCTTCTTGTGGAAGTCAAGATTTTCTGCTTTTGAGTTCTCCTCATAAAAGTGACTAAGAAATATTCAAATGAAATGGGGAAATAAAATAGCTCAAAAAGCTGGAGTAACTCAATGGGTCAGACAACATTTCTGGAGAAAAGGAATAGGTAATGTTTCGGGTCGAGACCCTTCTTCAGACCTTCTTCAGAAAATAAGCCTTTCTTTTATATCCTGGGAGACATACAGCATGGTCCATGTGGTTAAATTTTAATTTCCAGTGGCATCGGAATAATCCCAGGAACTTTGTACACATAAGATGATTATTACGATAGCATTTTCATTTAAAGTTGCTGCCACATACCTCTGTAATTTCAGTACTGGCCACTAGGTTGCTCTGTGGAGCAAGTTTCTGAAATCTGTCTGGGAAGGAACTGCAGATGCTGGTTGAAGCCAAATATAAGACACAAAATGCTGGAGTAACTCAGCGGGACAGGCAGCATCTCTGGAGAAAAGGAATAGGTGACGTTTCAGATTGAGATCCTTCGGACTGAGAGTCAGGGGAAAGGGGAACGAGAGAAATAGACGGTGATATAGAGAGATATAGAACAAATGAATGAAAGATATGCGGGGCTGGGTTAATACGGGGTCGTTGAGTCGGAAAGAAGGAGGAATCACAGAGGAGGAGCAGCGAGAGAGGGTGTTGCAGAACCCTCGTCGGAGAGAGGAGGAGAACTTTTTCAAAGTAGGCATACCTTGAGGTGATTTCGCAGTGGAGCAGCCAAAATGTGTAGGAACGAACTGCAAATCTCCAGCTATCACTGACAGATGAGCTCTTCCTATCAATGAAAATGGCAGAATCAAATTGCACGCTCTAGATAGTCGATAAAGTATCAGATGCAAAACCATAGGAAGGGTGTTATAAGCTGGAAAGGGTGCAGAGATTTACAAGGATGTTGCCAGGACTCGAGGGCCTGAAAGATTGGGTAGACTAGGACTTTATTCCTTGGAGTGCTGGATCATGAGGGGTTATCTTATAGAGATATATAAGATCATGAGAGGGATAGATTGGGTGAATGCATGGAGTTATTTATCCAGGATAGGAGAATCCAGAACCCAAAGACAGAAGTTTAAGGTGAGGGGGGAAAATTTAATAAGAACCTGAGGGACAACTTTTTCACTCATTGGTGTGTGTATATGAAACAAGCTGCCAGAGGAGGTAGTTGCGACAGGTACATTAGCAACATTTAAAAGACACTTAGATAGGTACATGGGTAAGAATGGTTTAGAGGGATAGGGGCCAAAGACAGGCAAATGGGACTAGCTTAGATCAGCATGGACCAGTCGGGCCTGTTTCCATGCTGTGTGACTCTAACAACTAGAGCACTAGAGTTTTGTGCCACTTATGTGTTTCTTTGTATTGTCAGAGGTTTTTTTTAAGCTACACTTAGGTTAATGGCTTTGTAATGGCACAGATTCTATTATAGTTACTGTATCTACAAGAGATTGAGGAGAAATTGGTTGAAATACACATTAATAATTTGCATTTATTATGTTAATTTACTTATACAGACTGAAACAGAAGTTTGCCGGTTCTTGAAGCGTTCTCACAGGCAGACTGACAACTAATTCTCGGCCGGCACGGTGATGCAATGCTTACAGCGCCAGAGACCCGGGTTCGATCCCGACTACGGGGGCTGTCTGTACGGAGTTTGTACCTTCTCCCCGTGACCTGCGTAGGTTTTCTCCGAGATCTTCGGTTTCCTCCCACACTCCAAAGACGTACTGGTTTGTTGGCTAATTGGTTTGGCATGTGTAAAAATTGTCCCTAGTGTGCGTAGGATAGTGTTAATGTGCGGGGATCGCTGATCGGTGCGGATTCGGTGGGCTGAAGGGCCTGTTTCCGCGCTGTATCCGTAAACTAAATAAACTAAACTAACATTGGAGTGTCTTAACATTGGTGAGTGTTGTATTCTTTGTTTTATTTTTGAGGTCTTACTGATTCTTTAAACTGGTAGCTAATGTGATCTATTCTTGAGTAGAGGTGAACAGTCTTTACCCTCCCACTGACCAACCTTCTCCACTGTGGTTCAAACGTTCCCTGGTGCCAAAATGCTGCCAAATACATTGTATTGGACGTAATGGACATACCTTTAGGAAGGAGGTGAGGCAGAATTTCTTTAGTCAGAGGGTGGAGAATCTGTGGAATTCATTGCCACAGAAGGCTGTGGAGGCCGTCAATGGATGTTTTACAGGCAGAGATTGATAGATTCTTGATAAGTCAGGGGTTATGGGGAGAAGGCAGGAGAATGGGGTTAGGAGGGAGAGATAGATCAGCCATGGTTGAATGGCAGAGTAGACTTGATGGGCCGAATGGCCTAATTCTGCTCCTATCGCTTATGAACGTAAAATTCTATCCCCAAATGGGCAAGGTGGAGGGAAAGATGTTGAGCTTGGGTATTGGGTGTTCACATTCCTGGCTGCTGCAGGGCACAATAGCAAAGTCCATCAATTTCTAACAATTAAACTAGAGCAGACCCAGTGATCATATGAAGAAACATCTCGTTGGGGAGAGCTTTGGGCATAGAATTATTCATCAGATAAAACGAGCTGGAGGAAAATATATTAAGTTACCTGTTCAATTGTCACCTTGGTGTACATTATAAAACAAATATCATAAAACTCTCATGGGTTAAATCCCAAACGATGGGCCGATTGGCAGAGTTCATCTTGTGAATTTAGAAATAATTATTGAAAAGCCAAGTGTTTATAAGTTGTCGGAGCAGGATTAGGCCATTCGGCCCATCAAGTCTACTCCACCATTCAATCATGGCTGATCTTCCTTTACCTCTCAATCCCATTCTCCTGCTTTCTCCCCATAACCCGTGGTTCAATTTTAAAAATATTCAGGAGCAGAGTTCTCCACATTGGGGCTTTGCTTCACGTGAAGACTGGGTCTATTCCAGACTGCTAGAGATTGGTTGACATGGTGACTGTTGCACCTTGCCTCGTACATGAGTGCAGAAGCCCAGCTGTGTGGACACTAAAAGTTCTGTTAAGCTAAATAGACCAGCAAGGTACTTTGACATTGCAGGAAAGTTGTTTATCGTCCTCAAACCCAGCTGAGTTTGTGTTAATTTAGGGGTGGCACGGTGGCGCAGCGGTAGGGTTGCTGCCTTACAGCGCCGGAGACCCGGGTTCGATTCTGTCAATAGACAATAGGTGCAGGAGTAGGCCATTCGGCCCTTCGAGCCAGCACCGCCATTCAATGTGATCATGGCTGATCATCCCCAATCAGTACCCCGTTCCTGCCTTCTCCCCATATCCCGACTCCGCTATTTTTAAGAGCCCTATCTAGCTCTCTCTTGAAAGCATCCAGAGAACCTGCCTCCACCGCCCTCTGAGGCAGAGAATTCCACAGACTCACCACTCTCTGTGAGAAAAAGTGTTTCCTCGTCTCCGTTCTAAATGGCTTACTCCTTATTCTTAAACTGTGGCCCCTGGTTCTGGACTCCCCCAACGGTGTCCCTCCCCTGTCTGTAGCGAGTACTCTCTGTATAGAGTTTGTACACCCTGTGACCTGCGTGGATTTTCCATGGGATCTCCAGTTTCCTCCCACACTCCAAAGACGCACAGGTTTGTACGGTAATTGGCTTCGGAAAAAATTATAAACTGTCCCTAGTGTATAGGATTGTGCTAATGTACGGGGATCACTGGTCGGCGCGGACTCTGTGAGCTGAAGGGCCTATTTCCACGCTGTATCTCTAAACTAAACTAATTGCAGTGTAAGCAGCAGGTGGAGCTAGAAGCCAACCATTACAAACCCTGTGTAGACTTCTGCCAGAAAACTTTGGATTTGACCCATTGAACCCACAACATTCTGGGGCCATTTTCAAAATAGTCAAAAGCATTCATGTTTTATCGTAGGAATTTCTTATTTAAAATAAGGCAACTAATAGGGAGTTAAGTACCTAGTGCACTGTAAAATTCATGAGCCGAGGCTACTTTGTAAAAATATGGACAGTAAAATCTGAAATGTTTACTTTGAGCAGTGAAAGCTAGGGAATTTAACTTTTGTGAATGATTAATTCACTGCATTTGATAGTCAACGTACAAAAATAATGAAAAAGGATATGAATTAATCAGTGACCAATGGCACATTTATTTTTAACAAGATTTTAATCACAAACATGAAAAAATACAAAAGTATGACAAAATGTACTTGTGCTACATGGAAATATTTAACCAGGGCTCAAAGATCAGATTCCTTTGCATTTGGATCCAAACGGGTAACATCCCACGCCCAAAGCAGAGGCCATCGAGGATGCAGTGAATTACTGCAGCTAGTGTAAATCTTCTGCAAAGTACCCCAAATAACATTGTGTGGTGCCCTGCAGAATTTGACTGGGGATGTTCCACTTGGACAGTAGCTTTGCCTTACGACAACCTGCTCTGAATAACAATCCAACAATAAGTTTTATGTTACAATTTTCCAAGACATAGAAAGTAGGTGCAGGTGGAGGCCATTTGGCCCTTCGAGCCTGCACCGCCATTCATTGTGATCATGGCTGATCATCCACAATCAGTAACCCGTGCCTGACAACAGTAAGAGGTAGATGACTGGAGCTGCAGGCACAAAGACAAACTGAACTCACCACGTTCACCATTATCACATCCGTTGGACTTCAGACAGGACCTTTCAGGGGAATCAATCTTTGGCAAAGTGGGAAGAAGTACGACTGAGGCAAGTTGATTTGGATGAGTAGCTGCCGGTCATCCTAAAAGCAGAGGTGTCCAGTTGGGCTGCAGGTCAAAACTAACCAGAACCAACATGGATGGTCAGGAGCTGTGTCCTTAAAATTATATTTGGAAATATCAATTTGCAGAGCAAAGGTTCAAGCTACTCAAACCAGGACAGGCGTTGAAGACACTGCTAACACACACATAGCCTGAGAATAAACAGACGTACATTTAGAAAGGAGGATGAGGAGGAATTTTTTTAGTCAGAGGGTGGTGAATCTGTGGAATTCATTGCCGCAGGCGGCTGTGTAGGCCATCAATAGATATTTTTACGGCGTTAGACACAAAGTGCTGGAGTAACTCAGCGGGACAAGCAGCATCTCTGGAGTAATGTTTACTTCATGAGTAACATGAAGAGGTGACATTTCGGGCCGCGACCCTTCTTCAGCACTGATCATTCTGAAGGAAGGTCCCAACCCGAAACATGATCTATCCATGTTTCTCGGGAGATGCTGCCTGACCCGCTAAGTTACTCCAGCACTTTGTGTCCTTTTGGGTAAACCAGCATTTGCAGTTCCTTGTTTCTACCTTCATTTTCCAACCCTGACCACTTGCAGATGATCAGCCATCGGTTGTGTGGGAAGGAACTGCAGATGTTGGTTTAAACACAAAATGCTGGAGTAACTCACCGGGACAGGTAGCAGCTCTGGAGAAAAGGAATGGGTAACATTTCGGGTCGAGACGCTTCTTCAGACTGAGAGTCAGGGGAGAGGGAGACAGGGACATGGAAGGGCAAGGTGTGAAAACGAGACATCAAAGGGAACAAAGCTCAAGGAAGATGCAGAATAGATCATTGTTAGCTAGGGGAAGTTGACAACGAAGCACACAAAGATAAAATTTAATCAGGAGGACAGTCAGATTGGTCGGATAACTAGGATAGGGGGAGGGATGGAGAGAGAGGGAAAGCAAGGGTTACTTGTAGTTAGAGAAGTAAACCTTGGTGTAAACCAGCATCTGCAGTTCCTTCCTACACAAGGAGCACTCAGTTCGCCTTGGCCAACGTGATCTCCCGGATGCCAAACACTTTAACTCCCCTTCCCTTTCCCATACTGACCTTTCTGTCCTGGGCCTCCTCCACTGTCGGAGTGAGGCCACATGCAAATTGGAGGAACAGCACTTCATATTTCTCTTGGGCAACTTACAACCCAGCAGTATGAATGTTGATTTATCTAATTTCAAGTAACCTTTGAATATCCTCCCTCCCCCCTCCCCACCCCAGTTGTCCTACTAGTTCCACTGTTCACATCTTTGGATCCCTTCGTTATCACATCTTCCCCAGCCAACAATGGATCATTGTGGACTCCACCCTCCCTTGGTCATCTGTCGCCTGCCCAGTTTTCTTCTGGACTTTTCTTACCTCCAGCTCCCTCCCATCTACTTTCAGCCTAAAGAAGGATCCCGATCAGAAACGTCACCCATCCTTTTTCTCCAGAGTTCTCCCAGATCTGCTGAGTTACTCCAGCACTTTGTGTCTATCTTCAGAGAAAGAATAGTAGGCCTGTGCGGCTGGGAATTGTTATGGACCCAAAACGCTGAAAAGACTCCTGTGCCGCAACAAGTAATTTGCAGAGATTCTCTTTGATTGGAATTCCATGCAACATTTTAAACAGGAATCCTTTGATCAATTCTTGTTATTTTTTCCTCATTTTCCAATCTATTATTTTGCGGTAGTATAGCAACATTTATAAAGAACTCTACCACCCCACCTCAAGTATTTCCTGCTTCCTATTCGATGATTCCTACTAGAACCTGTTAGATTTTCCTTCTTTCCCTCTCCCATCTCCTTACACTGTTAACTGTCGACGATAGTGAAGGAGGATGTTAAGTGGAACGTCTCCAGTTAAAGTAATTGGATAGAGATTTCAATTATTCTCACTGCCCCTTTGCAATGTGAACTGAATAACTCAGGATCTGTTGTGATAATCAATTGCAATGTTCCACCATGAACTAGTGTTCTGGTATGTATAACATTTTAAACTGATTTAACAGCTGCAACATTTTAAAAAAAAAACCCGAACATTTATACATCTGACAAAAATTCTGAGACCTAAAATATTAACTGTTCCCTATCCACATATGCTACCCGACCTTCTGAAGGTTCCCTGTAAGTTGTGTTTATATTTCAGATGTTGTTTCTGCAGTTTAGTGATTTTCTTTCTTTTTTTAATATAGGGCTTATTATTTATTATACATAAGCATCTCACCTAATAGTGAAAAGGCCTCGATAGAGTGAATATGATGTTTCCACTAGTGGGAGAGTCTAGGACCAGATCAGAATAAAAGGACGTACCTTTGGAAAGGAGATGAGGAGGATTTTCTTTAGTCAGTGGGTGGTGAATCTGTGAAATTCGTTGCCACAGAAGGCTGTGGAGGCCAAGTCAATGGATATTTTTTAAGGCAGAGACTGACAGATTCTTAATTAGTATGGGTGTCAGGGGTTGTGGGGAGAAGGCAGGAGAATGGGGTTTAGAGGGACAGATAGATCAGCCATGACTTGATGGGCTGAATGGCCTCGTTCTGCTCCTTGAACCTATGAACTGACCATCTGATTTTTGTAGGAGGTGAGAAGAGAGAGTAATGCCCAATAATTCCAGAGAGCTCGAGTTACCTGTAGCAAAGAAACCCTCAAAACCGTGATTGAATTGAACCAGAACTCTGAACACACTAAGAAACAGATTTCCAGTTTGTCATTAAATATGGTGGAAAAATACAACTGTACCAAATGCAGCCAAATTAAATTGATTAAAGATATCCACTAAAATGCCAGGAAGTCTGACAATTTTCCGACAAACAGTACCTGTGAATGATATTGCCATTTCCCATGTCAAATGGAATTCTGAAGACATAATATATATTTTTGCAATGCACTGTCACAGATTAAGTTGGTCAACACGTACTTAAAAGCATGAGCTAGTATATGGCTGCAATACCCAAAATGTGTAAGTGAAAGAAATGTCTCTGCAGAGCTGAGGGTCAGGGTTACTTTAATAATGAGTGTTCCTATCTGAATGAGGGAAAATCCCTTCCCCCCCACGTTCACTCATTCATATCATTAAAGTTAAAATCTAGCATGCCCAATGCAGATTTCCCTTTTTTTCTTGACAATTTTCATGAAACCTTTTCAGGGATGAAGCTCTACTTTCAGATCCACACTGACCCTTTCAGGTTTAGTTTAGAGATACAGCGCGGAAACAGGCCCTTCGGCCCACCAAGTCCGCACCGACCAGCGATCCCCGCACATTAACACTACCCTACAAAAACGAGGGACAATTATTTACATTTTATACCAAGCCAATTAACCCACAAACCTGCACGTCTTTGGAGTGTGGGAGGAAACCCACGCACGTCAAGGGGAGAGCGTACAAACTCCGTACAGGCAGCAACCGTGGTCAGGATGGAACCCGGGTCTCTGGCGCTGTAAGGCAGCAACTCTACCACTGTGCCGTCCTTGCATTTCTGTTATTGACACTGGTAATTATCCTACAAAGGACATGAGGTTATGAGATCTAGCACTCAATAGGGTTGTCGCTATCTCATGGACCTTTCGGACCACTCTTAAGCCTCCATCCATTCGGACTTCTATCTTTTCACTGCTTCATTACAATTCTGAGTATAATGCTTACAATTAAATATAACACTTTGTACAAATTAAATACATTCCTGGTAGTTTAATACAGAAAAGTACCATCCAGGTGAAACACGGCACTGTTCCAAAATCTTCTGCAAAAGCAGAAGGTAGCAGCAAAATATAAAAAATTACAAATTGTAATTATACATGTGACGTGCATTACCAAATCCTGCCCCAAATACGTTAGATTTAATGCATAAACAATATTTGTTTTGTTTTTTGTAGTAAACAAATTTTTAATCAGGAAGAGAAGAAATCCAAGAAATTAAATGCAGTTGCAATGCACTGTGCAATGCAGTCTTTGTATTTCAGAAGGTAGAAAACTTATCAAAGACGTTTTTAATGTTTTGACGTTTGTTTCATCGTCAATGTGCTAAAACATCCCTCTTACTTGCAGCTTTGCCCTTTTGTTGAGGAAATACTTAAGATTAGTTTTGTTTCCACAGCTGTAGAATATTTCAATATTACTGCTGTTTGGATCTTTCTATTTACAGCCCCATCGTCCAAATATTAATTTTATCCATTGGAATGATACAATTCCAAAGCTTGTACAAAAAATGAATAAGGACAGCTAAATGTCCAGTTACAAACTACAAGTTTATCTACAGATAACTTGAACATAGGTTCAAGAACTTTAATAGTTGCATGTTAAAAGGTGATACATGGGAACTGCAGATGCTGGTTTACAGAGTGACCCAGCTGATCAGGCAGCATCTCTGAAAAACATGATGAGGTGACGTTTCAGGTCGGGACCCATCTTCAGACCCACGCTGAAACATCTCCCATCCATGTTCACCAGCGATGTTGCCTGACCCGCTGAGTTACTCCAGCACTTTGTGTGTTTTTATAGTTACATGTTAGTCAATTAGCAAATAATTTATAAAAATTGTAATCTAGGTTGTCTTACAAAATGTGCCATGATTCAAAAGTTGAAAACAGAAAGGACAAAATTAGAGGATTAGCATTATTTGATACTGGGAGACAATGTCTAAATTGTGATATTAACTTAATTCTATTTATTAAAATAATTTGATAATAAATCTCAACAGTGCATGGCACAGCTGGCAGTGCCCATTGCACTTTGCCTGGTAACTCCTTGTTGAACAAGAGCTGGCTTACCAGCAGTCAATCACTTCAAAGAAATGGCAATCACTTTTTAACTCCTGATAGCATGGTCATAAACTCTAGAATTAGATCATTCCAATAAATTTTCCTTAAATTATCACCCGTGCTAAACACCCTGCAGTCGTACTACAAAAAGTTGCAAAACAATTACAGAGAATAACAGGGAAAGTCCACCTCCAAGTTAATTGGACCAACACAAGCGACGTTGCTATCACAGTGAAGGTCTAACGATGGAATAGGCATCCCTGCACTGGTACAAATACATCTCCACTGATCCAAAAGCAAATGTTCCAGCTAGGTACTGCGTCCAGTTTATCAACTAATACAAAATTCATGTATATTTTATCCCATTCATCCATTTGAAACTGCTGCGGGATTTGATTGCACAGTAGTTGAGATCGTACCATTTGACCCAGCTGCAGAATGAGTCAACATTGATGGGTCCACTGGATTTTCAGGTTCTTGAATTTTATAGTACACTATGTAAAATATTGGAATAATGACACCGATTAAAAGCATGATTACCAAAGCATTCCACCATCGAATACCCCAGTCCGCACCGTGATGTGAATTCTTTGGAGACAGCGCCCCCAAATTAAATCCATTGGACTTCTGACAATAAATCACTTCTTCCAAACGATCTTTAGACTGATCTGTAGATTGGATTAACTTCTCAATATCCTTGTCAATGTCTTCAAAAAATCCACTCAGTTTGTTCTTCTCTGTGCCTTGGCCCTCTGCAGCGCAGGCCTCTGGGCACGGATCGGTTCTGCTGTGTGCAGCCTGCCGCCGCTTTGCCTCTTCCTGCGCCTCTGTCAACAACCCGTGCCTTTTCACCGGAATTTTTATCGTCCTTAAGGCAAAGAAGTCTTGATCTTTGATGAGATTGTTCACCCGCTTGAGGTCTGCAACCTAACAGAAGCAAAAGTTTAATTCACTGTACTGCATTTGGATACCTTAATAATGTAAGTTATTTATGGAGTCACAGAGCAGAGAAACAGGACTGATCACCTTAT
This sequence comes from Malacoraja senta, assembly GCA_038087875.1. Classification (NCBI taxonomy): domain Eukaryota; kingdom Metazoa; phylum Chordata; class Chondrichthyes; order Rajiformes; family Rajidae; genus Malacoraja; species Malacoraja senta. The sequence goes on from CM075989.1 coordinate 20,717,497, forward strand.
CAGATATCAAAATCAAATGTAATATAGATGCATCTTTTATCAATGACTTAAATAAATTAATATCCTATTTATTCCACATTTGTACTATTCACAAAATAAAGTCTTAGAATTAAATCTTAAAGATGTGCAGTGGAATATTTTAAATCTAATGTTAAGCAGACCTCTACTTGCAGTAAGGCACTGACATGTTTTTAGTTTCTCCTGCTACATCTGGTATCATTTCATGATGGAATTCAGGGAACGGAGCCAAGAATGTTGAAGGCATTTTTGGCAATGGGCGGTGTTAGAGAAGGAGGAGCACACAATCACAGCCAGAGAAATGAAGAGTGAGGTTGGAGGAACTTAGGAGAAAGCAAGGTCTGGAGAGGATTTAAACGGGGGAATAACTATTTTAGATTTGACGCACTAAGAGACAGAAACACCTAGAAACAAGCAACAACAGGCTAAAGAATTATGGGAATGCCACAGGTTAGATGTTGCAGAGTTATTTAGTATAATTTAGTTGAGAGATACAGCGCAGAAACAGGCCCTTTGGCCCACTGAGTCCACGCCGACTAGCGATCACCCCCATACACTAACACTATCCTACACACTAGCGACAATTTACAATTCTTACCGAAGCCAATTAACCTACAAACCTGTACATCTTTGGAGTGTGGGAGGAAACCGGAGCACCCAGAGTTTACGGTGAGAACGTACAGACTCCATAAAGACAGCACCAAGGTCAGCCTGTTGTTGCTTGTTTCTGGGTGTTTCCGAATCTTAATATAGTTATAACCATGTTTAAATCTTCTCCAGACCTGGCTTTCTCCTGACTGGAGCTTCCTCCACCCTCACTTGTCATACAGCGCTGGGTCTCTGGCGCTGTAAGGCAGCAATGTTACCGCTGCACCATCGGGCCGCTGCTTATGTGTAGTGTTTCATGGAGGGTAGAATTGAGGAGATTAATGACGGAACATTAACGCCCAAATTGATAATTGATAACAGAGAAAGTGTTCAAACTCCACACACACTGACAGCAGTAGAGATCAGGAGATACAAGGAACGGCAGGTGCTAGTTCACAAAAAAGGACACAATGTGCCAGAGTAAAGGCTCTGTCTCACGGTGTTGCGGTCATCGGCGGTGAAGCGCGGCGTCGCCGGTAGAGGGGACCGCACGGCAACGGCGAGAGCGCCGAGCCTATGCCACGGGAGCGCCGCACGGGTGCTGCACGGGGGCCGAGTGATTTAAATACGGCTGGTCCCACGAGCTTGCGGTAAGTAAAAACAAAGGGCGGGCCGACTGCGATGATGTCATTTTGGATCTGCGGGGCTGTGGCGGCGGTCGTGCTGATCGCGGCGCTGTGGCGGCGGCCGTGCCGCACACGTGCCTCACTGGCGGAGGCTGTGGCGGCGGTCGTGCCTCACTGGCGGAGGCTGTGGCGGTGCAAGTTCGACGCACGGCGCTCGTGCCTCACTGGCGGCGGCTGTGGCGGCGGCCATGCCGCACTCGTGCCTCACTGGCGGAGGCTGTGCGGTAGGAAACGTTTTTTGAACAGTGTTGGTTTTATTTTAGCACCGTGCGGTGTTTGGAACAACGCCGCACGGCCCCGGAATTGTGCGTTTGACCGAGTGCGCGGTCTATGGCGGCCCAGGAGCGGTAGATTCTTCCTGTTTCGCCGCCAATGACTGCAACCTCGTGAGACAGGCCTATAACTCAGCTGGTCAGGAAGCATCGCTGGAGAACCTTGCTCGGTGACGTTTTGGGTCGGGACCCTTCAGTAGAGGCCAGGTTTGAACCTGGGCCGCCTCTGCTAGGAAACAACAGCTCTAAATGTTCTGTGGGGTGTTGCATTTTGTTAACACTTGACACAGATGGCACAGTGCACGGATGGTCCTCTAGCCAGAGTGTATTCTGTTGTTTAGCACGAAGGGTCAATCAATCATCAGCTCAGGAACTGGAATAGGTGACAACTAGCAGGTTGGTTCATCGATGCTTAGCCTGATGCCAGTGTTCATTGGGCCCTGATGTCCACACAATGGACTTCCAACGCCATTCTCCCCGATTGTAAACCAGAGCACTGATCCAGGTGGCAGGGCATAGAGTGCCGAGGGACAATAACAGGCGTCTGGAACACTGCTGGAACGCATGAGCGTGCGAGTATGAATAGGTGAGTGAGACTTGTCTGGCTCATTTACGAGTCAGGCCTCTCCATTCTGACGTCCTTGAGATGCCAGCGTTAATTGGGCGAGATGAGTATTTGTTGATTATTATGTGATCTTTCATTAGTTTAGTCTGCATTTCTATTGATTTCATACATTTTAAACGAGCTCCCAGGCCAATTCAGAGGGCAATTAAGAGTCATCTTCATCAGCAGATCAGGTTTGATAAAGACCAGGCTGGGCATGAGCCGGAGATATTCTTTCTGAAGCATATTAGTCGAACCTATATTTAACATGCTAGCATTTGCAAATATCTGAGGCGCAAAGTAAGTTGTAAACACTAATAGCTCCTACAGAGGCTTATATTGTATGCAAAAGCTGCAACTCTGCAAGTCTACAACAAAATTACCTTCTCAGTAAACTAGTGTTTGACTGTAATTACTACCTCAGTGTTAGACACAATATGCTGGAGTAACTCAGCAGGTCAGGCAACATCTCTGGAGAAAAGGAATAGGTGATGTTTCAGGTTGAAACATCACCAGTCTGAAGAAGGGTCTTGACCCGAAACGTCACCTATTCCTTTCTCTCGAGAGATGCTGCCTGTCCCGCTGAGTTACTCCAGCATTTTGTGTCTACCTTCGATTTAAACCAGCATCTGCAGTTCTTTCCTATAGATTTTCCTTGAAATAGTCTCACAGTGTGTTACTAGTCCATAAGATCATTAGAAATCTGAACCATTTTCCTGGATCAGGGTTTACTAATCACCCACTAAAGCACCTTGTTAATTCCTCCTTCCTTGAAGAAGTCTTTAAGAAGGAACTGCAGATGCTGGAAAATCGAAGGTAGACAAAAGTGCTGGAGAAACTCAGCGGGTGCAGCAGCATCTATGGAGCGAAGGAAATAGGCAACGTTTCGGGCCGAAACGTTGCCTATTTCCTTCGCTCCATAGATGCTGTTGCACCCGCTGAGTTTCTCCAGCACTTTTGTCTATCCTTGAAGAAGGCAGCCAGTTACATCCAGGAGGAGATTTAAAAGGGACAGAAGGCCAAAATAATTTTGCATACAAATGAGTGGTGGCACAATTAGCTGGAAACGACACTCAGCTATAATTTCCAGCCAGGGTAAAAAGATAAAATGTCATTTGACACAAAGGATGAAACTTTGCAAACTCAAGCCAACGAAAAAGAACCATAATAACTGTTTTTTAAAACTTACCGTACAGCCATACTGCAAAGCAAACGTATTGAGGTTGTCACCATCACCAACCTCTCGAACAAGAAACACTGTACTGTTGAGCTTCTCCACATTAATACTGGACCACTGACACTCACGACCTCTCAGCCGCAGTTCAATACTATTCTTGTCTTCGTCTGATGATTCATCGGATGATGCTACATCACCTCCAAATACATAAAGCTGACCATCTTGCGAAGTGTGGACATCTACAGGAGCTTGGAAGGATCTTGTCGGCCCATCTCTCAGCCTCATCATACTACTGACACCTGGAACAGAGAATTACATTTAGTTTAGTTTAGTTTAGAGATATAGTGTGGAAACAGGCCCTTTGGCCCACCGAGTCCGCACCGACCAGCGATCCCCACACACTGACACAAGCCTACACACACTAGGGACAATTTACACTTATACCAAGTATACAAACCCAAGACAATTAACCTACAAACCCGTATGTCTTTAGCGAGAGGGAGGAAACCGAAGATCTCGGTGAAAACCCACGTGGTCACAGGGAGAATGTACAAACTCCGTACAGACAGCACCCGTAGTCAGGATTGAACCCGGGTCACTGGTGCTGTAAGGCAGCAACTCTACCGCTGCGCCACACAAAAATACTCCAAGTTCTACTTTGATACCATGGTACACACAATAATGCTGACAGGAAGAAGCACTTTCTATCCTTAACCAACAGCAACAACATCATCTAAGAGTTGAATGATAATCATAGGGTGACATGTTTTTCCACATTTGATACATTACAACACATACAAAACAGACTAAGAAATGTAGTAATTTCACATCAACCCGTTCCATGGGAACCACTCTACCAAGTGGCAGTTGGCAGACCCAGTGAAACTATTAAATGTCTGTTATGAATCACCGTCCTCTGAATAGAATTATGTTTTTGTAAAATCCGAACTGTTATTTAAAGTCCTTGCCAATTAAGATAACGGTCACTGCAAAACAAGGATGTGGGTTACACATGTCTCACCTCAATTAATATTATCAAAAGAACATACTGACAGTAAAACAAATGTTAACGTTCTGACGCAATAACTTTTAAGTGGAATATCTAGAAAGTGGTGATATAGAAATACTATTGAACCAGGAGAGAACACTGGAGAAATGTGAACATGCACACAGCATCCAATTAACTCACAGAGGTAACATTCTGCTGAACAATAATAAGTGGAAGCACCTTGCGTAAAACCAAACGAGGGGAGAAAACTGTCCATTAACATCACTGAGAATACTTAAAAGTGAAACCAGTGACAAGCCAAAAGTCAACTTTGAAGAAGGAAGAAGTCTCATCTTGACGGACATCAGCAAAGCGGACAGATCTCGTCAATCTGCATGTATACCACTAGATTAATAAAGTAGCTGTGCCTTATTATAATTGATCCCCTCATCAGAATGACTACTGTGGTTAGGAAGCAGCTGGGGTAGTCCAGCACTAATCACTGCAGCTTCCACTGAACAGGGTACTGATTGGGGATGATCAGCCATGATCACATTGAATGGCTGGCTCAAAGGGCTGAATGGCCTACTCCTGCACCTATTGTCTATTGATCAGTCACCCAACCTGACATTTATTCAGAATAATGCCATTTTCTTTGTTAACCGATCTTCACACCGTGCCACTCTACCACTCCAACCCTTTAATTACATTTTTGTTTGGCTCATTGTTAATAGTCCAAATTACAATTCAAACACAAAGTACTTGTGCTATAACTCCAGGATGTGCTCGACTAAGAAAACCAAGCCCAAAGCATTATCTAACTATCCAACTGAATATGACAAAAATAACTCTGAATGCAAAAAACAGGTGCCTACATGTTAACTAGCAGTAAAAAAAACCCGATTCATATAGATGCAAGTATATCATTGGGGTTATCAAGTGGGCACCTCCCTTCATAGGTGTTTCGTTGAGTTAGGCCCACAAAACTTCAGGAAGGCTCAACAGTTGGTTCTGGTATCCCAGAACAACCCCCCCCTGAATACAAACGGGTTTGTCTACATCAAATTTGCTTACGTCAAAACAAAAACCTCAAGTATGATCTCCCTTTCATAAAGACGTGTTGACTCTGGCCAATTCTATTATTATGTCCTGCAACCACTTCCTTCATAATTGTTTCAAGCATTTCCCCCGCAATTGATGTTAAACTAACGTCCAGTTCTTCAGATAGACGCAAATTGCTGGAGTAACTCAGCGGGTCAGGCAGCATCTCTGGAGAAAAAGGATGGGAGACATGACAATAAGGCAACGAGTCTGGGTTAAAACCTGGTCATGTATAATAATAATAATAATAGATATATATATATATTTTTTTATATAGCGCTTTTCAGGACTCAAATTCGCTTTACATTGAGAGTCAGGAATAAACAAAACAAAATAGAGCAGTAAGACAGAGATGCAAAGGGGAGGGTAACATGGGACTAAGGGTATGCAGAGGTGAAGAGATGGGTCTTGAGGCGGGACTGGAAGATGGTGAGGGACTCAGAATTTCGGACCAGTTGTGGGAGGGAATTCCAGAGCCTGGGAGCTGCCCTGGAGAAGGCTCTGCCTCCAAAAGTGCAGAGGTTTGATTTCGGAGTGGAGAGGAGACCAGCTGATGTGGATCTGAGGGACCGTGAGGGTTGGTAGGGGGAGATGAGGTCAATGAGATAAGGGGGGGCCAAGTTGTTGAGGGCTTTGTAGGTGAGGACCAGGATTTTGTAGGTGATCCGGTGGGATATGGGAAGCCAGTGAAGTTCTTTGAGAACTGGGGTGATGTGGTGCCAGGATTTGGTGTGGGTAATGAGTCGAGCGGCTGCATTCTGGACCAGTTGGAGTCGGTTGATGCTGCTGGAATTGAATCCAAAGAGAAGAGAGTTACAGTAGTCCAGTCGGGAGGAGATGAAGGCATGGATGAGTCTTTCAGCAGCGGGGGGTGTGAGAGAGGATCTGATTTTGGCAATGTTGCGGAGGTGAAAAAATGATGTTTTGACAACATGGCGGATGTGAGGCTCAAGGGAGAGGGTTGAGTCAAAGTTCACGCCAAGGTTGCATGCCTGAGGAGATGGGGAGACAGTGGTGCCGTCAATAGTGAGAGTGGGGTTGTTAATTTTAATGAGTGTTGATCTAGAGCCAATGAGGCGAAATTCTGTTTTGCTACTGTTTAATTTAAGGAAGTTGAGTTGCATCCAAGATTTGATGGCTGATAGGCAGGAGTTGATATGGGAGAGAGGTGGGTGGTGGGGGGACTTGGTGCTGAGATAGATCTGGGTGTCATCAGCATAGCAGTGGAAGTCCAGGTTGAAGTGACGGAGTATATGACCAAGGGGGAGGATGTAGATGATGAAGAGGAGGGGACCAAGAACGGAGCCTTGGGGAACGCCTTGAGTGACAGTGGCTGTGGCAGAGTTGTGGTTATGGAGAGAGATGAAGTGGGATCGGTTGGAAAGGTAGGAACGGAGCCAGCTGAGTGCAGAACCTTCAGTGCCAAGGTCCCTAAGTCTGGTGAGCAGGATGTTATGGTTGACGGTATCGAAGGCTGCACTCAGGTCGAGGAGGATGAGGATATTGAGGGAGCTAGTGTCAGCAGAGGTAAGGAGGTCATTGAGGACTTTGAGGAGAGCAGTTTCTGTGCTATGGAGGGGGCGAAAGCCAGATTGGAGGGGTTCGAATAGGTTATACGCGAGGAGGTGGGAATGAAGTTGTGACGCGACGATACGCTCCAGGGTTTTTGAAAGAAAGGGGAGGTTTGAGATAGGGTGGTAGTTAATGAGAGAGGAGGGATCAAGACCAGGTTTCTTTAAGATTGGTGTGACAGCAGCAGTTTTGAAAGCAGAGGGAACAATTCCTTGGGACAATGAGGAGTTGAAAAGATTAGTGAGGTAGGGGCAGAGAGCAGGGAGGCAGGACTTCAGCAGGGGAGTGGGGAGAGGGTCAAGGGAGCAGGTAGTGGGTTTGGAAGATAATGTCATGTGATAGAAACAAAATGAGGCCATTCGGCCTATCAAGTCTACTCCGCTATTCAATCGTGGCTGATCTATCTCTCCCTCCTAACCCCATTCTCCTGCCGTCGTCCCCATAACCCCTGACACCCGTACTAATCAAGAATCTATCTATCTTTGCCTTAAGTCGTAGAGTTGGAGAGCAGGAGGAATCACAGAAAGAGAGAATGCTGCAGAACTCTCATCGGAGAGAGGAGAATAACTTTTTTACAGTAGGCATACCTTGTGGAGGTTTCGCAGTGGAGCAGACGAGTACACCAACATATTGTAAATGTGGCAGTGCGATTCTGGGACTTAAAATGTCCATACCTCCCATTTCCTGATTCACAATAACCTTTGGTAATTGCAACCAATGAAGTTACCCTTGATTACCACAGGCTAAACAGAAACAAAAAACGACTGGAATTTGCCAACGACATAAAAATAGGTGGGAGGACACGTTGCAATCAGGATATTTGGACTCTGCAACAGGATATGGATAGGTTGAGTGTGTGAGAGAAAATGTGACAAATGGAGTTTATTATGGGAAAGTGTGTGATCATCCACCTCAGTTAAAGGATTCTATAGATAAGACACAAAAAGCTGGAGTAACTCAGTGGGTCAGGCAGCATCTCTGGAGAAAAGGAATAGGTGACATTTCGGGTCGAGACCCTTCTTCAGGCTATCTATAGATGTAATCTCCAGATGGATTAGTATCTAATTGAATTGAATACATTTTATTAGCCAAGTATGTATACATACAAGGAATTTGTCTTGGTGCTTTACTCGCATGGATAACAACACAATAAACAGAAGACAATTAAAAATAAAACATTATAATTTAAACATGTGAAGAATAAAATAAAAGATCAGAGCGAAAGGAGGCTACAGAATTTTGGCTATTGAATAGAGCTACTGTTCATGGAAAAAAGCTGTTTTTATGTCTGGCTGTGGCGGCTTTGACAGTCCAGAGTCGCCTTCCAGAGAGAAGTGCTTCAAAGAGTTTGTGGTCAGGGTGAGAGGGGTCAGAGATGATCTTACCTGCTCGTGTCCTGGCCCTTGTAGTGTACAGTTCGTCAATGGGGGGAAGGTTGCAGCCAACAAAAATTTGTGAAAGACTGCTGGTGAATGAAGTACAAAGGAACCCAAGTGCTATAATATATGAATCTCAAACAAGTTAACAGGCAGGTGCAACAAGTGTATTGGAAAGTAAATGGCATGTTGGCTTTTATTGCAAAAGTTGCAGTTTAGAAAGTGGGAGGTATTGTTACACTTATACCTGGCGAGGCAATACTTCGAATGGCGAGCACAATTTTGGTTGCCATATTAAGGATGTACAGCAATGAAGGCAGTCCAAAAGAGATTCTCTAGGCTGATTACCCACATGAGAGGATTGGACTATCATGAACGGCTAAAAAATTATTTCTACATTCTTTGGATTTTTGCAATATGAAAGGTGAACTTATTGTGATGTACATGATCTGAAGGGGGCAAGACGGGTAGGGAGAGATGTTTTCAACAGTGGGCAAATGGTGGAACATAATTACAAGATAGGGGTTGGTCATTGAAAATTGAGGTGCACAGAAATGTTTTGAGACTGTGGTTAATCTAGTCAAGATTAGAAGACTTCTCTGTAACAGCTGTGAGGTGGTGGAATGCCGAAACGCAGAGATTAGATAAGAACGTGAGCAAAGGGAGAGTGACTTTATCTTCCTACATAACAGAACAGCACAAATCTGACAATTGTGAATTCCTCAAGGGTGTTTACAACAAAATGTCCTGGAACAAAGCAAGTGGAAAACAATATTGGATTTAGCTAAGGCTCACAGGTGTGTGAATATCTAATAGAAATCACACCTCCAGATTCAGGGACAGTTTCTTCCCAGATGTTATCAGGCAACTGAATCATCCTACCACAACCAGAGAGCAGTGCTGAACTACTATCTACCTTTTTGGTGGCCCTCGGACTATCCTTGATCGGACTTTGCTGGCTTTACCTCGCTTTTCCCTTATCATGTATCTATACACTGTAAATGGCTCGACTGTAATCATGTATTGTCTTGCTGCTGACTGGATAGCACACAACAAAAGCTTTTCACTGTACCTCGGTACACGTGACAATAAACTAAACTGAACTGTAATTGAAAGCTGAAACTGCAAAAACATAATAAACTATCCGATACAGGCACACATTGCTTTCTAATCTACTGGAGTCAAAGGCCAAAAATAATTGCAAGAGGTTTACGCTGTCAAACCCAAAACCACGGAATAATGTTCTCATTTCCTGCATTTTAATTAAGGAAAGATTATTAGCTGCTTCGTGTTTGCTGTCAGTAAGAACAGAAACTAGGTCTAAATTCAGCTTTTTTGTTTTCATATATGATTACTTAATACCCTAGTGTGGTTAATGTGTGCTTTATTGGAGTGGTGCGCTGACATTAGATTATATATCACTTCCTCTCCAAAAAATATAGGTATCATTAGGCCAGTGGTACAGAAGAATCAGTGTTGACCATTCTAATCAAACAGTGTTTGATTAGTAAGGGTGTCAGGGGTTATGGGGAATTGGCAGGAGAATGGGGTTAAGAGGGAAAGATTGAATGGCAGAGTGGACTTGATGGGCCGAATGGCCTAATTCTGCTCCTACCACTTATGAAATGCAGCTATTTACCACACACACTAAGTTGCATGATAGAACACCAATCTATACTAAAGTATAGGTTTCAAGTACTTTACACTGACAACACTAAAATGGGTGGCACTGTAGAAATAGTTTTTAAAAACTTGTATTGACATGGCAACTTCTGAATCACTTTCAGATTATTACAGTGTTCCTACGCCCAGTAATTTACTTTCAAGTGCAGCCACTATCTGCAGGAAATTATAATCAAGTTGCACATTGCATGATTTCACAAACAGTGAATGGTCAAATGATCTGTATTTTCGCAAGACTTCATTTACTAAAAACTGAAATTAAAACAAAAAATACTGGAAATGCTCCAGGGAAACATGCTACATGTTCAATTGGTGTTATTTGAGTCAATGTGCCTGTGATAATGCCGCAAACAAGATTTTCATTATAATTATATCTCTCCATACTAGTGCAGATGACAATAAACACGTCTTGACGTGACCTGTGGAGAAACAGAGTTCATATTTCAGGTCAATCACCATGTGGTATCAAACCTTACAACTCCTCTCCCTTCTGTCGTGGGGTAGACTGAGACTGCCTCTCCTCCCCCCTGCCTCCTCAATCTTTGCACATCCTCAAAGCCTTTCCACTCGTCACTTTAATTTCATCTTTCATGTATTTTGTGTTTTTTATGATTGTTGGCAATTTAATTTCCCTCCTGGGATAAATAAAGTTCTATCGTATCGCAATGTAGAGTCCTGCACAATTATTAACCAGCATGGAACTTGCCTGCTCTTCCAGAAATAGTTTAAGTCTTTTATGTTCATAGAGTCTTAGTTTATGGTGTCAGAACAACAACCTTGTTCTCAACTTCAGTAAAACCAAGGAACTGACTGTTGACCTTAGAACATGAAGGCTGGTGATCCACAAATCTGTCTTCAATGATGGGACAGTGGTGGAGTCAACAACTTCAAGTTCCTGGGCGTGCATATCTCTGAAGATCTATCCTGGACCCAGCACGTTGATGTAATCATAAAGAGAGCCCATCAACTCCGCTACTTCTTTAGAAGTTTGAGAAGATTCAGTATGTCCATGAATACTCTCTTGAACTTCTACAGGAGTATAGTAGAGAGAATATTGACTCATTGCTTCATCTCGAACGCCCAGGAATGAAGATTATAAAAAGTGGTGAACGCTGCCCAATCCATCACGTGTTCTGACCTCCCCACCGTCGAAGGGATCTACAGGAGGCACTGTGTCAAAAAGGCAGGCAGCATCAGGGACCCACACCACCCTGGCCACTCTCTCATTTCACTCCTGCCATCGTGAAGAAGTTACAGGAGTCTGAAAACTGTAACGTCCAGGTTGAGGAGCAGCTTCTTCCCAACAACCATCAGCCTCTTGATCACCACAAAACTCAATTGAACTACGAACTATCTTGGTTGCACTAGGGACATTGGACTTTGAGTTTGCTTGCACTTGGGGTTTTTTATTTGTTGAATTTTTTTTGTTTGTTTATGATGTTATCTATTGAGTACTGTGTTTACAAAGCTGTTGTGCTGCTGCAAGTGAGAATATTATTGTTCCGCTTCCGTGCATATGACAAAGGATAGAGCCGCATATTGTTCCCAAACTGATTACCTTGCAATACAAATTTGCGTAACCATGGTAGATTTGACACCAAGTTAACTAGTTCCTAAAAGAAACATTCACAATCAGTATTATCAAAACGAAACATTACCCAAACAAAAGTGCAAGTCACAAATCTACAACCACATAGTTACAAATTGGAACAATATGACAGTTACAACTTTGAACATACTGATGTTTTATTCACCAAAATCTTTTGTATACAACACCAATAAAGAAGAGAACCAAAATGTTGGAATAACTCAGCGGGACAGGCAGCATCTCGCGATAGAAGGAACGGGTGACGTTTCAGGTCGAGACACTTCTTCAGACTCTCAGTCATTCCTTCATCCATACCTCCTATCCAGAGATGTTGTCTGTCCCGCTGAGTTACTCCAGCATTTTGTGTTTATTTTCGGTGTAAACCAGCATCTGCAGTTTCTTCTTACACCAATAAAGAAGCACCTCTTCCAGGAGTCAATTGTAAAACGGTATTCAGAGAAGTGTTAGTGCAATAAATCCTACATGAATTTAAATTAAATCAAACAAATCTTCTGAAATTTACTGACTAGATACGTGCTCTGACACGTTTTTAATGTACTATTTGATACGTTTTGTGCAACAACGAACACTTGTGAATACTAGTATAGAAGGAGAGGCCGCCCCACTGAATTGAACACTCCACATCCATGCAACCACATTCAAATTCTGGCATACACTGATCTTTGTAATAAGTGCAGCAATGAAGGGGAAATTGCAGAAGCCAGTTTCAGTTCTGTGGACAAATGGGACTTTGTTTTCAAACTAGCCAAATTAATTAGAATTAACTACCTGATATTCTGTGTCTAGTTATTGTTTCAAGTTACAGTACGACTTAAAATACAAAGCTGCACATCCCCATTTTATCTATTACAAATTCAACTGTTAAAAGCAGATGTCAGAAAGGAAATTGTGATTCTATGGAATTCAGAAGTGAAATCTCGTCCCAAAGTTGGCAAGGTCCCACATGGTAGGCTGGAAGGTTAGGACAAATGGGATCCAGGGTGATCTAGCCAATTGGATACAGATTGACTTGGAGATAGCAGGTAGTGGAGGGTGGTTTTTCAGATTGGAGGCCGGTGACCAGTGGATTGTCACAGGGATCGGTGCTGGGTACCCTGCTTGTTATATATTGATTTGAATGCAAAAGTAGGTGGCGTCATTGGTAAGTTTGCAGGTGGCACCAAAATTGGTGGTATAGCGGACAGTAGACACAAAAAGCTGGAGTAACTCAGCGGAACAGGCAGCATCTCTGGAGAGAAAGAATGGTTAAAGTTTTGAGTCGCGACCCTTCTTCAGACTGGACAGTAAAGTAGGTTACTCAAGGTTTCATAGCAGGATATTGATCAACTGGGAAAATGGGCAAAGGAATGGCAAGTTAAATTTAACTTGGACAAATATGAAGTAATGCATCTTGAGAAGTTAAACCAAGTAAGGACAAACACAGTGAATGGAAGAGCTCTGGGGAGTATTGTTGAAAAGAGAATCCTGGGTGGGACATGTACATAGTTTCCTGAAAGTGGCCACATAGGTAGAGAGGGAGGTAAAGAGAGCACAAGGCATGCATGATTTTGGCAGACATGGCATTGTGTACAGGAGTTTGAACGTCATGTTATAGTTGTACCAAGCATTGGTTAGACTGCAAATGGAATGCTGTAGGTAGACAAAATTGCTGGAGAAACCCAGCGGGTGCGGCAGCATCTATGAAGCGAAGGAAATAGGCAACGTTTCGGGCCGAAACGTTGGCTATTTCCTTCGCTCCATAGATGCTGCCGCACCCGCTGAGTTTCTCCAGCAATTTTGTCTACCTTCGATTTTCCAGCATCTGCAGTTCCTTCTTGAACAAAATGGAATGCTGTGTCCAGTCTTGGTCCCCATGCTATTAAAAGTAGTATGTGATTAAGCTAGAGAGGGTGTAGGAAGCATTTACCAGGATGTTGACTAAACTGGAGGAATTAGAAGGAGAGATTGAATCAGATGGGACTGTGTTCCCTGCACCGAAAGAGGGTGAGGGTTAACTTTCAAGTTTCTAAAATTATGTGGGGATTAGATGGCGTAGATGGTCATAGTCTTTTCTCCTAAGGTAGGACAGTCGAAAGTAGGGAATAGGTGGGGTCTGAAGAAGGGTCTCAACCCAAAATGTTTTAAGGTGAGTGAGATACAATTTAAAGGGGATCTGAGGGACATTTCTTTCCCCCTCACATAAGAGTGGTAAGTATATAGAACAAGCTGCCTGAGTGCATGGTAGAGGCAGGTACATTTACAATGTTTAAAAAATCACTTGGACGGATATGTAGATAGGAAAGGTTAAGAGGAATATGAACCAAATGAAGGAAAAAAGGATAGGCTTAGACAGACATCCTGTTCAACATGGACGTTGAGCCAAAGGCTCTGTTTCCATGCTGTATGAATTGATGAGATCTCCAGGGCAGGTACAGTTTATGAATGCCAGACAATATTCTTTCCTGTTAGCTTTTTAGAGTGATTTTTCTGGGAGGGAAGAAAATGGTCACTCAATCCAACTCTGTCCAGGCAAATCTACATGGATTTATATCCAGATTTTGTATTAGAATTCATTTAACGGACCACAGATTCTTGAGATAAACTCTTGTTAATGTACACACTTCAATTTGGTAAAACACAAATATACTGCAGGGTTTGACAAACTTCACTGAAATTGTACTCATTCATACTTAGTCAATTGTTGTTGACATTCAATACAATTTTTCATGATTAAACTGAAGGAATCTGCTGAGATAGAATGCACTCAGCTACACCATGAACAAGATTCATGCACGTATTCTACAAATGACAATTATACCAGGAGCATAAAGATAAAGACATATCATTACTTGGGTTATTCGAAATTGGTTGGTGCAGTGCTGGAGAATGCCCAAACACTGTTTGAATAGAAAATTATTTATCATTTACACTATTCCCTTGTCATGTATCTGTACACCGTGGAGAGCTTGATTATAATCAAGTGTCTTTACGCTTACTGGTTAGCACGCAACAAAAGCTTTTCACTGTACCTCGATACATGTGACAATAAACTGATTGATAAAATACATCTCTTGATGCTCCTGAACACATCATCAGTGATGTAACCTGGGGTCATTGGGTGTTTCGAGTCTTTCAACATCAGACACCCTCACCCAGGCGACCCAGCCGTGGTTGATCAGACCACGATTTGTGTTCAGGTGGCATTCGCTCCTCCCCATGGACCTTTTCTCCTGATCCAGAGCCATCTCGAGGCTTTCTCCGCTGCCTCTGTGGTGTTCTTGATGGCTCTTCTCCTCTCCATTCTGTTGATGCCCAGTGCGCTCAAGGCTTTGTAAAGCGATTGCCCTGCAAAACCTCTGCAGCCAACCTCGACTAACTAAACTAATCTGTTTTGGAATTTGTATATCTGGATAATCATAGTGTTACAGTACAGAAAACAGACCACTCGGCCCACCAGGTTTTCGCTAACCATCAGGCACCTGTTACCATTAATCCCATTCTTTTATTCCTTACTTTCTCATCAAAATATTAGTGCTGTGTAACAAATCTATACAAGCATGAGATTGAAATATTGTGGCTTGCTTCTAGACCAGCACTGAAAGCTGAGACGCATTTCTAAGATACCAAGTTTACGTATGCCCGTGACTGGGATCAACAACCTTTTGAAGCAACCCACACAACTATCGTTCCCAGCTCTGGCTCTTGTGGTAACATTCTTTCTCAAGACAGACACCATTGTCGGGGCAGCCATCTTTCAGATGAGAAATAACTTCCCAATAGGAATAAAAGATTTCATTAATACTTTTCCCAGTGTCTTAGCAATTTTTTAAAAACCAACCAAACCTGCCTTACAGTGCCAGGGACCCGGGTTCAATCTCGACCATGACTGCTGTCTGTGTGGAGTTTGTATGTTCTCCCTGTGACCCCATGAGTTTTCTCCGGGTGCTCCGGTTTCCTCCCATACATCTGTGGAGAACAGAGGAAGGGGCCCCGATCCGAAACAACACCTACCCATGTTCTCCAAAGATACTCAAGCATTCTGTTTTTTTGCTTATGTATAGCTCGATTTTATTTATGTATTGAAGCTTGATTATGCATATCTTGATGGTTTTTATCTTGCATGTGTTCTCCGCAGGATTCCATCGTTTGGAGTTCCTTGTGCCTACCTTCAGAACAGGTTTAGGTTTATTATTGCACAGTGAAAAGTTTTATGTTGAATGCTATCCAAAAGATCAGATACGTGTGAATACAATCAAGTCAAACTCAAATGCAATAGATAGATCAAAGGGGAAGATACAATGGACAATAGGTGCAGGAGTAGGCCATTCGGCCCTTCGAGCCAGCACCGCCATTCAATCTGATCATGGCTGATCATCCCCAATCAGTACCCCGTTCCTGCCTTCTCCCCATATCCCCTGACTCTGCTATTTTTTAAGAGCCCTATCTATCTCTCTCTTGAAAGCATCCAGAGAACCTGCCTCCACCTTCTGAGGCAGAGAATTCCACAGACTCACACCTCTGTGAGAAAAAGTGTTTCCTCGTCTCCGTTCCAAATGGCTTACTCCTTATTCTTAAACTGTGGCCCCTGGTTCTGGACTCCCCCAACAACGGGACCATGTTTCCTGCTTCTAGCGTGTCCAAACCCTTAACAACCTTACATGTTTCAATGAGATCCCCTCTCATCCTTCTAAACTCGAGTGTACAAGCCCAGCTGCTCCATTCTCTCAGCATATGATAGTCCTGCCATCCCAGGAATTAACCATGTAAACCTACTCCCTCAATAGCAAGAATGTCCTTCCTCAAATTAGGGGACCAAAACTGCACACAATACTCCAGGTGTGGTCTCACAAGGGCTCTGTACAACTGCAGAAGGACCTCTTTGCACCTATATTCGATTCCTCTTGTTATACAGAGTGCAGAATAAAGTTCTCAGTGTTGTAGCGCACCAATTCCAGAGATAAAGTCCAGAGATAAATGGGGTAGAGGTGAATCGGACCGTACCATCGGATAAGTCTGGTGTTGTGCGCTTTCAAGCTTCTGTATCTTCTGTCGAACGGGGTCGGGGTGCATAATCAATGTATTGATGGACTGTATTTCTGTATAGTAGCTTGATTATCAATGTATAACTGGGTTGCGACTTGATCGTGTACTCTGATTGTATTTTTGTATAGTAGCTTGTTTATGTACAGACTGATTGTATTCCAGTATAGTATTGCTGTATAGTCGCTTGTTTATGTAGATTGTATTGCTGCATAGCATTGCTGTATTGTATTGCAGTATAGCAGCTTATGCACAGATTGATTGTATTTCTGTATACTATTGCTGTATTGTATTTTTGTATAGTAGCTTGTTTATGTACAGATTGATTGTATTTAATGCTTAGTATTATCTGACTTGAGTGCAGAGCATGCACTAACAAATATTTTCACTGTATGTCTAAGCACATTGCAATAATAAAACTAATACTGTATTGTATTGTATTGTGCAGGAAGGAACTGCAGATGCTGGTTTAAAACAAAATGATAGACACAAAAAGCTGGAGTAACTCAGCAGGACAGTTATGTACAGATTGATGTATTTTATGTGTAGCATTATCTGACTCGATTTCATAGTAAGCAGAATCAATGGTTTTACATAGATACATAGACAATAGGTGCAGGAGGCCATTCGGCCCTTTGAGCCAGCACTGGCATTCAATATGATCATGGCTGATCATCCACAATCAGTGCCCAGTTACATAGATACATAGAAAATAGGTGCAGGAGTAGGCCATTCGGCCCTTCGAGCCTGCACTGCCATTCAATATGATCATGGCTGATCATCCAACTCAGTATCCCGTACCTGCCTTCTCTCCATACCCCCTGATCCCCTTAGCCACAAGGGCCACATCTAACTCCCTCTTAAATATAGCCAATGAACTGGCCTCAACTACCCTCTGTGGCAGAGAGTTCCAAAGATTCACCACTCTCTGTGTGAAAACGTTTTTCCTCATCTCGGTCTTAAAGGATTTCCCCCTTATCCTTAAGCTGTGACCCCCTTGTCCTGGACTTCCCCATCATCGGGAACAATCTTCCTGCATCTAGCCTGTCCAACCCCATAAGAATTTTGTACGTTTCTATAAGATCCCCTCTCAATCTCCTAAATTCTAGCGAGTATAAGCCAAATCTATCCAGTCTTTCTTCATATGAAAGTCCTGACATCCCAGGAATCAGTCTGGTGCACCATCTCTGCACTCCCTCTATGGCTATAATGTCCTTCCTCAGATTTGGAGACCAAAACTGTACGCAATACTCCCGGTGTGGTCTCACCAAGACCCTGTACAACTGCAGTAGAACCTCCCTGCTCCTATACTCAAATCCTTTTGCTATGAAAGCTAACATACCATTCGCTTTCTCCCCATAATCCCTTGATTAATTTAGCCCTAAGGGCTAAATCTAACTCTCTCTTGAATACATCCAGTGAATTGGCCTCCACTGCCTTCTGTGGCAGAGAATTCCACAGATTCACAACTCTCTGGGTGGAAAAGTTTTCCTCTTCTCAGTCCTACACCTTATTCCTAAACGGTGTGACCCCCCTGGTTCTGGACTCCCCCAACATCGGGAACATGTTTCCTGCCTCTAGCCTGTCCAATCCTTTAAGAATTTTATATTTTACTGGATAAAATTCCCTCTCATCCTTCCACATTCCAGCGAATACAAGCCCAGTCGACCCATTCTTTCATCATATGTCAGTCCCACCATCCCGGGTATTAAGCTGGTGAGCCTACACTGTACTCGCTCAGTAGCAAGAATGTCCTTCCTCAAGTTAGGTGTAGTAAGTTTTCACTCTCCCCTTGACGATAATAAACCTGCAGTGAAGTTTGTATTGTGGAGTGAGAGTGCAGCGGGCTGCGGGTGTGAAGCCGCCGGGGTTTGACCCGGGTTAATGACTCACCGCAAACGAAGCGTCCATCCAGGCGGGATCTGTCCCCCCGCTGCCGCTGCCGCTGCCGCTGCCCGGGACCCAGGGCCCGTTGCCGGGGGCGACGACACCCCGCTCTCCAGGCTCCGCCGGGGCCCACCCGCTCACTGCGCCTGCGCGTCGCTGCCCCTACTCCCTCGCCCCGCCCGCCCACCCGGCCCCTGAGTGACGGCCCGCTCGGCCAGTCAACCCGCGAGGACGCTGAAGGGGCGGGTCCAGCCAATAGCCGGCCGGGGGCTGAGGCGTGGGGGCGGGACTTGGCGTCCAGGTCGCTGCCGACGTGTCCACAGCTGTGGCGGTATCGCGCGGCTGCAATGCAAACTAACTCTGCACCGCTGGCGCTGTGGGCATGTAGTTGCAAACTCTGCACTGGCATGCAGCTGTGTGGGCATGCAGCTGAGTGGGCATGTAGTTGCAAACTCTGCACTGGCATGCAGCTGTGGGCATGCAGCTGTGGGCATGCAGCTGTGGGCATGCAGCTGTATGGGCATGCAGCTGTGTGGGCATGCCGCTGTGTGGACATGCTGCGGTGTGGGCATGCAGCTGTGGGCATGCAGCTGTGTGGGCATGCAGCTGTGGGCATGCAGCTGTGTGGGCATGCAGCTGTGTGGGCATGCAGCTCTGGACATGCTGCGGTGTGGGCATGCAGCTGTGTGGACATGCAGCTCTGTGGACATGCTGCGGTGTGGGCATGCAGCTGTGTGGGCATGCAGCTGTGTGGGCATGCAGCTGTGGGCATGCAGCTGTGTGGGCATGCAGCTGTGTGGGCATGCAGCTCTGGACATGCTGCGGTGTGGGCATGCAGCTGTGTGGACATGCAGCTGTGTGCGCATGCAGCTGTGGGCATGCAGCTCTGTGGACATGCTGCGGTGTGGGCATGCAGCTGTGTGGGCATGCAGCTGTGTGGGCATGCAGCTGTGTGGGCATGTAGCTGTGTGGGCATGCAGCTGTATGGGCATGTAGCTGTGTGGGCATGCAGCTGTGTGGGCATGCAGCTGTGGGCATGCAACTGTGGGCATGCAGCTGTATCAGCATGCAGCTGTGTGGACATGCAGCTGTATGGGCATGCAGCTGTATGGGCATGCAGCTGTGTGGGCATGCAGCTGTGTGGGCATGCAACTGTGGGCAGGCAGCTGTGGGCAGGCAGCTGAGGGCAGGCAGCTGTGGGCATGCAACTGTAGACTCCTTGGGCATGAAGCTATAGGCTAGCATGGAGATTTGCAGTGGGAATGAATAAAATGCATTGTACTATTATTGAATATCAAATGCAGGCATTTGAAGCTGGTGAGCACGGTCCATATATTTTTTTAATTTATTGGACTTTCTTTGGTTTATTGTGTTATCTATGAATACAGTGTTGACAGACTATTGTGTTGCTACAAGTAAGAATTTAATTGGTCCCCTTTCGGTACATATGACAATCAAACACACTTGAGAAATAGAAACAAAGAACTGCCCATGTGGCACAAAGTGCTGGAGTAACTCAGCGGGTCAGGCGGCATCTCTGGAGATCATAAATAGGTGTTGTTTCGGGTCGGGACCCTTCTTCAGACTGGACTCATAACTATCCAAATGCCTTCCTTGCATTTCTGTAAGTTCTGTTTGCCTGGGGCAAGAAGATGAATCCTGGAGGTGCAAGATATTGCAGATGCTTGGACCTGGAGTAAATAAATAAGCTGCTAGAAAGACTCAACAGGTCACGCTGTGGAGTCAAAGTGATGGTCGACGTTTCAGTTTGCGAACCTGCATCAGGATGAATCAGACCCTGAGTCTGAAGAAGGGTCTCAACCCGATACGTCACCTATTCCTTTTCTCCAGAGATGCTGCCCACTGAGTTACTACAGCATTTTGTGTCTATCTTGGGTATGAACCCTCCTTTAGTCTGAAGACACCCACCCATGTCTTCTATAAACGCCTGCTGACCTGCTGAGTTACTCCAGCACTTTGTGTTCTGCTCATGCCTCCTTACGAATGTTGTTAATGTCCTTGGAAGTATCTTGAGAGCTTAAGAATAAGGGATAGGCCATTTAGGACTGAGATGCGGAAAACCTTTTTCACCCAGAGAGTTGTGAATCTGGAATTCTCTGCCACAGAAGGCAGTGGAGACCAATTCACTGGACGTTTTCAAGAGAGAGATATAGCTCTTAGGGCTAACGGAATCAAGGGATATGGAGTGAAAGCAGGAATTGGGTACTGATTTTGGATGATCAGCCATGGCCATATTGAATGGCGGTTCTGGCTCGATTACCCAAATGGCCTACTCCAGCACCTATTTTCAATGTTTCTATGTTAATATAACGACAGTGTGACATAAATACAAATAGTTGCTGGTGTGGCAAGCGAAGACTGCTATCAGAACACAGGGTTCATCTCAATCACCTGGCAAAATGTTTTAGCTGATTGGATTTTGTGGACAATGACATTCTCTACATTTAACAGAGCGTGCATGCATGGTCAAGTATACTGAATGATATTTATTGAAGATGGATCGAATGGGTCGAGTTTTGAGATTTAAACTGCTAACTCCATTTTAGAACATTACAGCACAGGAATAGGCCCTTCGGCCCATAATGTCTGTGCCGAACATGATGCCAAGATAAACTAATCTCATCTGCCTGTACGCGATCCATATCCCTCCATTCCGTGTATATCCACTTGCCTATCCAAAAGCCACTAAAATGCCACTATCATATCTGCCTCCACCACCACCACTGGCAGCATATTCCAGGCACCCACCACCCTCTGTGTAAAAATCTTGCCCTGCAGGATTTTTAAACTTTGTCCGTCGCATCTTAAGGTACGTCCTCTAAATTTTCTTCAGGGGTAACCAGGAGAAAATTCTGTTAAAATATTCTATAACTTGATTTACTTCAACAAGAATCATTGAGAGAGTTTTGTTTATGAGTTTTGTTTAATTTACTGCATATTTTTCTGTTATTTTACAAAACCCGAACAATTTCGTAGAAAATTGGTGGCATGTAAAATTTGCTGTACAACATCAATTAGGGCGATATAATGAAACCAAAAAATCAGTGTAAGCTTGTTGAAACAGGTACATAGTTAATTAGAAAGTAATTAGAAAGGCATGTCGTAACAAATTACATTAAGGTTTTTGAGAACATATCTTTTGCAGGTCATGCTATCTGAATAATTCAAAATGTCTTAACATGAATATGAAACACATTTTAACATATTTATGGCATAGTAACATTCTTCTTTTTGACTTTTGCGTTTATCCAAACAAAGACCGTGTATTTTGGTTCTGGAAGTGGAGGTATTTCATACCCAATGATCATTTTACCATTGCAATGAATAGTGTTACGGTCAACCAGGGGTAGGAACGAGACGTTACCTTTCCAGATATGTTCTTTCCAGTGTTATTGATCAACAAAACACAAAGTGTTGGAGGAACTCGGCAGGTCAGGCAGCATCTGGGTGGGGGGAGGGGGTGGGAATGAACAGGCGACATTTCTGGTCGGGACCCTTCTTCAGACTGATTGTAGTATGGAAGAGACAGCTGGAAAAGAGAGGAGGGGGCAAGACAAAGCCTGGCAAATAAAGACATATGGGTAGACACAAAATGCTGGAGTAACTCAGCGGGACAGGCAGCATCTCTGGAGAGAAAGAATGGGTGACGTTTCCAGTCGAGACCCTTCTTCAGACTGATTACTCCAGCATTTTGTGTCTACCTTCGATTTAAAGCAGCATCTGCAGTTCTTTCCTACACAAAGACATAAAGGTGTCAGGTCAGTGATAGGTGGATACAGGTGAGAGGCGGGGGTTGGTCGGTCGGCAGATGGGTGGAGTAAGTCAACCATCCGGTGTCAGAGGTTATGGGGAGCAGGCAGGAGAATGGGGTTAGGAGGGAGAGGTAGATCAGCCATGATTGAATGGCGGAGTAGACTTGATGGGCCAAATGGCCTAATCCGACTATCCCTTATGAACTTATGACCTTAAAGGGCCTGTCCCACTTACGTGTCCTTGGCACGCAAATTACGCGACCTCGTGGTCGCGTTGAGCCGCGATGGTCCCGCGAAGGTCGGTCGCGATTACATGCGTACGCACAGCCCTCTGGAGCGCATGACGTCATTTGAAGGTGGACACAAAGCTGGAGTAACTCAGCAATGGGTGACGTTTCGTGTCGAGACTCCTCTTCAGTCTGAAGAAGGGTCTTGACCCGAAACATCATCCATTGCTTCTCTCCAGAGATGCTGCCGGTCCTGCTGAGTTACTCCAGCATTTTGTGTCTATCTTCAATTTTCTTGGCCCCGCTCTGGGAGTAGAAGTGGGGGCGGATCTGTACCGCAACGGCCGTGAGCCCCAGGCCGAGCTCGGCGATCGTTTGCCTGCTTCTGCTGCTGTTGAAGGTGAGATGTTGCTTCGCGCCAGGGTCTTGGGCCTGTCCCACTTTGGCCGTCAGTTCCGCGACAGGCCGTTGGCGCGCGAAGACTTTGTTCACTACAAAAATTTCGGAGCCCCGCGCGATGTCGCGCACAACTACATACCCCTCCGCGCTTCCAAGTGGGACCGGCCCCGAGCGGCCACAAGATGCCCGTGCGCCTCAACGCGACCACGAGGTCGCGTAATTTGCGTGCCATGGACACGTAAGTGGGACAGGCCCTTAAGTGACCAACGTTGGTGGTGTAAATGAGACAAAAGGGTGTTGGATAAGGAGAGAAGAGGAGGGAAATGTGAAGCCAGAGGGAGGCATGAGGGTGGAAGGGGCCAGGGGGAGGGGAAAGAGGAGGGATATAATGAAAATGAGCAACTGAAATGGGAGATGAGTGCACAAAGGAGGGGAAAGGAGCAGGGTGACTGATGGTGTGATAGATATTGAAGAAATAGGTGACACTGGGTGGGGGTGGGGGGGGGGGCATGGGAAAGAGAGCGGGGCTAGGAGGGTACTACTTGCAATTGGACAATTCAATGTTTATATCATTGGGGTTGTAACCTATTTCCTTGATGATGTCAAGCTTGTTGAGTGTTGTTGGGGATTGTAGTCATTCATTATCCACCAAAAACTTGAACACCCGATGAACACAAAATTCATTAAGAACATTGTTAAGACTAGATAGCTTTTATTGGAACAGATGTTCTCATAGAACAGAAGCGAGTTTTTTTTTTCTCCCTTCTTGTCCCACCAACAGACCCATCCCTTGTTCCTGACAGGCACTGTGTACTATAATAGATATTGTGTTCCACATACACTGGCCTTTCTGTCCTGGGCCTCCTCCACTGTCGGTGAGGCCAAACGCAAATTGGAGGAACAGCATCTCATTTTTCGCTTGGGCAGCTTACAACCCGGCGGTATGAAAATTGATTTCTCTAATTTCAAGTAACCCTAGCATTCCCTCTCTCTCTCCGTCCCTCCCCCACCCTAGTCGTCCGACAAGTTTCACTGTCACGCTGCTTATTTACACAGTTCGTATCCCCTCGTTATCACCTTTTCCGCAGCCAACAATGGACCATTGTGGGCTCCACCTTTCCTCAATCATCGGTGCTGGCTTGATTAGTTCTTTTCCGTGCCTTTCATTTATTTGTTCTTTATACCTTTTTGACACCTCTGGTTTCCCTCTTCCCCGACCCTCAGTCTGAAGAAGGGTCTTGACCGGAAACGTCACCTATTCCTTTTCTCTAGAGATGCCGACTGTCCCGCTGAGTTAATCCAGCATGTTGCGTCTATCTTCGGTGCAAACCAACAATCTGCAGTTCCATCCTGCACGTTTAATTTAGTTTAGTTTATGATTGTCACGTGTACCGAGTGGGAAGTGTTTTGTTGCATGCTATCCAGTCAGATAGAAGCCTGTACATAATTACATTCAAGCTGTCCACATTGTACAGATAAACGGCACAACATTTAGTGCAAGATAAAGTCGAATTAAAGACAGACACAAAATGGTGGAGTAACTCAGCGGGACAGGCGGCATCTCTGGATAGAAGGTATGGGTGACGTTTCGGGTCGAGACCTTTCTTCAGACTGAATTAAAGACAGTTCAAAGGTCTTCAATGAGGTAGATGGGAGGTCAGGTCCACGTTCTAGATTTGCGAGAGGACCATTCAGTTGCCTGATAACAGCAGGGAAGAAGCTGGCCCTGACTCTGGAGGTATGTGGTATGTGCCAAGGCAGTGTCTACAGCTGAATAGTTGGACTCAGAACTGTACACAATTAGCATTTTCATGTTCATAAGTTATTGGAGCAGAATTAGGCCATTCGGCCCATCAAGTCTACTTAATCATGGCTGATCTATCTATCGTTCCCTCTCAACCCCATTCGATGAGGTGAATGCACAGAGTCTTTTATTCAGAGTATGGAATCAAGGAGAAGAGAACATAGGTTTAAGGTGTGTAGGAAAGAACTGCAGATGCTGGTTTAAATCAAAAATAGGCACAAAATGCTGGAGTAACTCAGTGGGACAGGAAGCATCTGTGGAGAGAAGGAATGGGTGATGTTTCGGGTCGAGACTCTTCTTCAGACTGAGGTGAGTGGGGAAAGATTTAATAGGAACCTGAGGGGCAGCTTTTTACACAGAGGGTGGTGATGGGTGTGTGGAACGAGCTGCCAGAGTAGGTAATTGAGGCAGGTATTGTCACAACGTTTCAATGACATTTGGACAGGATAGAAAAGGGTCTGGGCCAAAACCAGGCATGTGGGACTAGTGTAGACGGGGTATGTTGGTTGACGTGGGCAAGTATCGTTCCACATTGTATCGTTCCAAAACTCTATCAAATCTAATTAAAATAATGCATGCAACCAAAGAAATTACAGGATTTGCTTTCAAAATACAAAACAAATTAAAATGACAAAATATAATAATTTCCAAATTTGCAGCTTACTTAAGAAATAATCGTAGATGCATTTGCTTATTATCATCCACGTGAGATCGCAAACCGGATTTAAGCAAGGAACTACACTAGAATTGTCTCCTTGGTCATTAGCGATAGCTGACAGTAATTAAACATTAACTGGGGCACTTCCTGCAGTTGGTTATGTTCCACGTTGCTGAATGGTGATTTCCTAAATTTAGTAAATTAATTAGTCATAGTCATAAAGCACAGAAACAGGCCCTTCGGCCCAACTCGTCCATGCTGTCCAAGTTGCCCCCTCAGCTAATCCCATTTCCCCTGCATTTGGCCCATATTCTTCTAAACCTTTCCTATCCATGTACCTGCCCAAATGTTTATTAAATGCTGTAATAGTACATGCCTCAACTGCCTTCTCTCGGTCCATGTACACATATATTGTTGAAATAAAGTCACATTCTACCCTTCCAAAGGCCACCAGATTCAAGGACAGCACCTTCTCTGCTGTTTAGCAGACTCGTGAATACCCTTCCTCCTGTATCCACCTATCACTCACCTGGCTTTGTCCTCCCTTCTCTTTTCCAGCTTTCTCCCCCACAACCCGATCACAATCAGTCTGGAGAAGGGTAGGGTCCTGACCCAAAACGTCACCTATCCACGTTCTCCAGAGATGCTGCCTGACCTGCTGTGTTACTCCAGCACTCTGTGAAACGTTACCTATCTGTGTTCTCCAGAGATGCTGCCTGACCCGCTGTGTTACTCCAGCACTCTGTCTTTCTCCATGTCTGAGCTGGCCAGTTCTCCTATAGGTTGCCCACCTTTAATAATAACTCTGTTTGATCTCACCCCACTATCATTTCCTGTCTGACCTGCTGGAATTTACCACAATGCTGAATTACATTTTCACAGCTTTTACATCACCTTTTCCTTTATCTATGTCTGAACACTCGATTAGTCAATCATCCGCTTCATCAGAAACCTTATCACCACGGCAACCCTAAAAGCAGCAACACAGGTGGATAGGGTGTTATAGAAGGCGTACAACATACGTGCCTTCATCGGTCAGTGTTTTAAGTAAAAATGTTGGCAAGTCATGTTGCATTTGTATAAACCATTTGGTTAGACAACACCTGAAGAAATCAGACTCAAGAAGGGCCCCTGCCCGAAACGTCATCTATCCATGTTCTCCGGGGATGCTGCCTGACCCGCTGAGTTACTCCAGCACTTTGTGCCTTTTTCCGTAAACTAGCATCTGCTTTTTCTTGCTTCTACTATTTGAAGGATCATCGCAGTTCTGGTCACCTATATATACTATGTCACATATATCACATACTATGGGCAATGCGAACATTGAGAAGGCTTTGGAGAGGGTGCAGAAGTGGTTCACCAGGGGCGTTTCCTGGACTAGACAGTGTGAGCCATAAGGAGAGGCTGGACAAAGGTGGATACTTTTTTCCAGAGCGCTGGAGGCTGAGAGGTAAGCTGATAGAAGTATATAGACAGGGTAGAGACTGAGAGTCTATTACCATTGGAATCACAACCATTCTGCAAAGGATGTCTCCGATTTTTTGGGGGAGGAGGGTCAGTACCCATGATGGACCGGGCAGTTTTCACACTTTTTGTAATCCACTTTGTTCCTGAGCATTCGAGTTGATGAACCAGGCCGTGATACAACCAGTCAATTTTCTAACTAGTAATATCTAGACAACTAGACAATAACTAGTCAATATGTTTAAGAAGAAACTGCAAATGATGGAAAATCGAAAGTAGACAAAAGTGCTGGAGAAACTCAGCGGGTGCAGCAGCAGCATCTATGGAGCGAAGGAAATAGGCAACGTTTCGGGCCGAAACGTTGCCTATTTCCTTCGTTCCATAGATGCTGCTGCACCCGCTGAGTTTCTCCAGCACTTTTGTCTAACTGGTCAATATGTACATCTGTCAAAGTCCAAGAAAGTATATCCTTCTCCAAGGGCAATAGCAATGACCAATAAATGCTGGGTTTGTCGTTGAATGCCAAAAAAAAATCCTTCTCTGATAATTTTTAAGCCGAATCTAATTTTTGAAATGCAGTTGTGGTATAGGATTAAATTGAATAGAGCGGACTCAAAATAAAGAGTTGTCAAGGAATAGTCAAGAATAATGCATATAGAATTGCTTCTAGTTACCGATGCAGGCATTACTGCGGGTTTGTGTTGTGAAGGAAAAGCTGCAGTCAACATGATGTACCACAAGGGGTCAGTGTTGAACCATTTTGATGCCAGATAGACACAAATGCTGGAGTAACTCAGCGGGTCAGGCCAGCATCTGTGGAGAGACGGAATGGGTGACAAGGGTCTCGACTCGAACCATCACCATTCCTTCTGTCCAGATGCTGCCTCTCCCGCTGGGTTACTCCAGCTTTTTGTGTCTATCTTCGGTTTGAACCAGCATCTGCAGTTCCTTCCTACACATTTTTGATGGAAGTTTATCACTAACTTAACTGCAAAAACTGC
The DNA here is from genome assembly GCA_038087875.1 of Malacoraja senta. Lineage (NCBI taxonomy): Eukaryota > Metazoa > Chordata > Chondrichthyes > Rajiformes > Rajidae > Malacoraja > Malacoraja senta. The sequence goes on from CM075989.1 coordinate 20,745,403, forward strand.
GACAGTTTCTCGACCCGTGACCCCGTACTGTTGCTACGCTACGCCAACTGGAGTACACCGGCATGAACTGCAGGTAAGCACTGACCATTGTTTCCAGCGTAGCGGGGCCCGTTAAAACCCGCCAAAATGGTCAATTTTTGTGCTGTAAATAATTATGGAAATCGGGATTAAGCGGGAGAGACATTTAGCCTACTCAGAATTCCAAAAGTGAGGAGAAATGACGGTAGATAGAAGCGAGAGCTGAAGGGACAACAACAGCCAAAGTGCTTGTGAACAATGGCCGTTTGCTCACTGCATTTCATCAACTAAGGCATTATTTGTGGTTTTTCTTGATTCCTTTGGCATCTAAAAAAGTTTCAGAAGGGATAAATCTGGCTGTAAAATGTTAAAATCGGCCCATGGTTCTCGTGGGTTTTTACATACAAAAATAAAACGCCTCTAAAGCAAAATTTAAAGCCAGATTTATCACTTCTGAGACTTTTTAGATACCAAAGGAATCAAGAAAAAACACAAATAATGCCTTACTGTTGATGAAATGCAGTGAGCAAACGCGATAATTCCCAATATTTTCAATTCCGATATCTGCACGGCCAATGTTCGACAAGCACTTTAGCTGTTGTTGTCCCTTCAGCTCTCGCTTCTATTTACCTTCATTTCGCTTCACTTTTGGAATTCTGAAGTTGGGTACATGTCTCTCACACTTACCCCAACTTCCACAATTTTTTACAGCGAAAAAATTCAACATTTTGGCGGTTTTTAACAGGTAGGAAAGTACGCATTTCTAGCATTAATAACATATCCGGAAGTTACGGATGTCCTCCAGATGGATTGAGCGGCCCCGTGCGTCAAGCCCTGTGACCCGGTGACCTTACGTGCAACCCCCCTATTATCAGGCAATTGAACTGTCCTCTCACCAGCTAGAGAGGAGTCTCTCCTATCTAACTCATTGGAGAACTTGGAACTATCTTCAATCGGACTTTATCTTGCACTCAAGTTGTTGTGCCCATTATCCTTTAGCTGTTGACTGTGGATGGCTTGATTGCAATCATGTATCGTCTTTTCTTTGACCAGATAGCACACAAAAGTCTTTCACTGTACCTCGGTACACATGACAATAATAAACAAAACGGAAAGAAACTAAAACTGGAAGCATGCAACAAATCAAAATACCAGAAAATATTTAGAAATATACATAGATACATAGATACATAGAAAATAGGTGCAGGAGTAGGCCATACGGTCTAGGCTGATCATCCAACTCAGTATCCCGTACCTGCCTTCTCTCCATACCCCCTGATCCCTTTAGCCACAAGGGCCACATCTAACTCCCTCTTAAATATAGCCAATGAACTGGCCTCAACTACCCTCTGTGGCAGAGAGTTCCAGAGATTCACCACTAAAAAATATAACCAGTAACAAGAGGTTTAAGAAAGAACTGCAGATGCGGGAAAAATCGAAGGTAGATAAAAATGCTGGAGAAACCCAGCGGGTGAGGCAGCATCTATGGAGCGAAGGAATAGGTGATGTTTTGGGTCGAGACCCTTCTTCAGACTGATGTGGGTGACCAGAGGGATGAGTTTTAGCCACATGTAAGTGTGAATGTTTGAATCCTTCTTTTTAAAAAAAATTATTTTTATTAGAAGCGTAAACACATAATAACAACACGGTTTGTTGATCAATTACATTCATACAAAGCTTCTGTTCTTTTTTTTAGAATTTTTTTAAAGATAGAACTGAAAAGAAAAGTCTATAAACGAATAGAGAGGGAGGGAAAAAAACAACAACAAAAAAAGAAGAAAAACAAACAAAAAATATTACCAATAACAATTTGGAGATAGCTCCGTAGATTATAAGGCGTAGTTATTCATCCAATCCTGAGCTCAGGTTTCAGTCCATGTTTGATTCCTTCTGTAACAGGACGGGACAACATACAGCTAGTGTACGGGTGATCCATGGTTGGCATGGACTCGGAGGGCCAAAGGGTTTGTATCCATGCCAAACTACTGAACTAAACTAAACTAGAAGTACATCAAAGGTACACAAAATGCTGGAGAAAACCACAGTGGGTGCAGCAGCATCTATGGAGCAAAGGAAAGCGAAATAAAAAGAAGTACATCAATCAGTTTGAACCAGTGTAAGATGACCTTTCCTGCAGTGGTTCTCACTCCAATCAGTCTGAGGAAGGGTTCGGACCCGAAACGTCACTTATTTCTCCAGACCCACTGCCTGACCCACTGAGTTACTCCAGCATCTTTTTTTAATTACATTTAAAACATTTTGCCTCGAGTTTCCTGTGATTCCCATTAAACCAGCCCTTACTGTGAACAGATTTACTGGCAAAAATGTCTTATTAAAGCCACCTCCAGTCCAATTAGCGAGATGCTGCACGCACGGCGCAACATTTGTGATTGTGAATGGCACAAAGAATTGTTTTGAGAACCAGTGAACCAAATCTCCAGGCTGTGGCCAGCGCTACTATTGTTCAGGAAGCCCAGAAAACATTCACAAATATTCACACATTTTTAAACATGATTTCACATAATTGAAGTTGTAAGTTTTAAAAATGTAGATAAAATTGAATGATTAATAACAGAAGAAAGTGGGAACCAGCATGGGGGGTCGAGAACAAAGAGGGATCATTGGGGACTACATTGAACACTTTGTACCTTTGTCATCGCCCTTCATGTGGCAACCCTTTGCATACCTTGTGTATAGTGTGCAATACAAAGAATTTCACCGTGAACATGTCCCATGTGATAATAAAATATTCGTCAATCGTTCAATCAATAATTAATTGATTAAAAACAAAACTCAGCTTAAAATTTAACATGAAGATAGACACAAAAAGCTGGAGTAACTTAGCGGGACAGGCAGCATCTCTGGAGAGAAGGAATAGGTGACATTTTGGGACGAGACCCTTCTTCAGACTGAAAATGTAACATCTTTCCTTTTCATACCCTGTCCACTGAAGTGAATGTATATATAAATATAAGAGGCATAGATAGGGTGGACATTCAGAACCTTTTTCCCAGGGTGGGAATGTCCTACTCTAGAGGGCGTAGCTATGAGGTGAGACGGGCCAAGTTTAATGGAGATGTACGGGGCAAGTTTTCTACACAGAGAGTGTTGGGGGCCTGGAACGCGTTGCCAGGGGTGGTGGTGGAGGCAGATATGATAGTGGCTTTTTAAAGGGCTTTTAGATAGGCACATGGAAGTGCAGGGAATAGTGGGATATAGATCATGTACAGGCAGATGAGGGTACTGATTGTGGATGATCAGCCATGATCACATTGAATGGCGGTGCTGGCTCCAAGGGCCGAATGGCCTACTCCTGCACCTATTGTCTATTGTCTATTGTCTATCAGTTTAATGTGACCCACACCACCCTGGCCATGCTCTCATCTCACTGCTACCATCGGGAGGAAGGTACAGGAGCCTGAAAAACATGACCACTAGGTTCAAGAACAGCTTCTTCCCTGCAGCCATCCAGCTCTTGAACGCTGCACAACACTAACCTCAGCATCTACGATATTCTATAGACTGTGTTTTTGGTTGCACTACGGACTTTGGTCTTTCATATTTTGGTTACCTTATATTAAAGTTATTCATTTAAAGTATCATTGATGACTATATATTTATCTCTGTGTTATTGCATTAATGGCCCTGTAAGGCTGCAGCGAGTAAGAATTCATTGTTCTATTGTCAGTACATATGACAGTGAAACACACAGAGTGCTGGAGTAACTCAGCGAGTCAGGCAGCATATCTGGAGAACACGGACAGGTGACGTTTCAGGTCGGGACTCTTCTTTAGCCTCAATAAGTGTCCCGACAC
>CM075989.1:20754235-21034379 GCA_038087875.1 Malacoraja senta
ATTGATCTCTGATGAAGTGAAAGGTCATGAGGCCAAAATCTCTGATTGTGGTCTAGTGACCTTTCACTTTGAACTTTGTTAATTGAACCATTAGCTATTCCTGGGCAACCCCCATGTCAATTAGTGGCAGGCACACCTGATTACAGTTGAAATAAAAACCGCAGCAGTTAGTAACGTTGGCCTGCCAATGTTGATGAGCTACAATAAAAAGATTTTCATCGATCATGTCTTCCAGAAGTTGAGAATAACTCTTCGTCAGATTTGGCTTTTTAATTGGCATTTACTAGAAGCTATGAATGGAGAATGAAATACATAAAGTGTTGGAGAAACTCAACGGGCCAGGCAGCATCTCTGGAGGACACGGATAGGTGACGTTTCAGGTCGTGGCCCTTCTTCAGACTGTCTTTTCATTTTGTAAAGCAGCATCTGCAGTTCTTTGTTTCTACACCATAAATTGAGTGTGTGCCACAAAATTGTTGGAACATTTTTAATTTCTTCAATGATCTGCATCTTGAAAACAAGAAAATCCTCCACTTGGCCCATCGTCTACTCCACCATTCAATCATGGCTGATCTATCTTTCCCTCTCAACCCCATTCTCCTGCCATTTATAGATATATAGGGGGCAATCCTATGGACAATGGCATCATAGAGTCATACAGCAGGAAACAGGCTCCTTGGCTCAACTCATTCATGGCGATCAAGATGCCCCATCTAAGCTGGTCCCATTTGCCTACTCCTGGGTCATATCACTCTAAAAGCCCTGTCCCACGGTACGAGTTCATTCCAAGAGTTCTCCCGAGTTTACCCTGATTCGAACTCGGAGATTTACGGCAATGGCCACTCTTCGGTACTCGGGGCTCTTGTGGACATTTTTCATCATGTTGAAAAATCTTCACGAGTCTTCCCGTGCTTACCTGCCGTTAGCGAGTCTTCCCGCGCTTACCTGCCGTTAGCGCTAAGAAACGTCCCCGAACTCCGACGTACCCGCTATGTTCATTCTCCGTGCTTACCATGAGTTTGATTATTTTTTTAACTCGGGAGAGCTCTTGGAATGAACTCGTACCGTGGGACTGGGCTATAAATCTTTCCTAGTGATGTACCTGTCCAAATGTCCTTTAAATGTGGTTATTGTCACAGTCTCAACTACTTCCTCTGGCAGTTAATTCCATATAGCCTGTGGAAACGGGTTGCCCCTCAGGTTCCTATTAAACCTTTCCCCTCTCACTTTAAACCAGGTGCTTGGTTTCGCTACCCTGGGAAAAGTGTGGAATACTTCAGAATGTGTGATTTTGGAACTGCACCTTCCAACGCTGCTTCAAAATCATACAAATGAGCAATTTAACAAAACTCAATTGCTAGGTTTTCCTTTGTCATTAGAAGTTGCTGGAAAGCATCTTATCGTGTTTCAAATGAGCATATTTTAACTTCATTTTTGGGGGTAGAGTCACAGAGTGATACAGTGTGGAAACAGGCCCTTTGGCCCAACTTATCCACACCAGCCAACATGTCCCAGCTACACTAGTTTCACCTGCCTGCGCGTGGTCAATATCCCTCCCAACTTGTCCTATCCATGTACCTGTCTAAATGTTTCTTAAACATTGGGATAGCCCCAGCCTCAACCACCTCCTCTGGCAGCTTGCTCCATACACCCACCACCCTTTGTGTGAAAAAGTTACCCCTCGGATTCCTATTAAATCTTTTCCCCTTCACCTTGAACATATGTCCTCTGGTCCTCGATTCCCCTACTCTGGGCAAGAGATTCTGTGCATCTACCCGATCTATTCCTCTCATGGGTGTCGTGAGATAACTTCATATTAAAGAGGGTGGTAAGGCTGAGGGGGGCTATGAAGATGGAGGTGAGCACAGCTGAGGAGGATTCAGATAGAGGGATGAGTCAGGCTGAGACTCAGGTAGACTGAGAGCCATTGGAGGTCAGTTGGCAGAGTTGCTGCTCATCCCTCATCAAGGAGTCCAAAATTATCATCATTAGCGTGTAAAATTATGAGAGTCATAGACAGGGTAGACAGTCAGAACCTTTTTCCCCAGGGTGGAAATCTCCAACACTAGAGGGCGTAGCTATCAGGTGAGAGGGATACAGGTGTGATAAGCATAGAAGTGGTATGAATTGTGAAGCCGGATGAAGGAAAACCCGCACGATCACAGGGAGAATGTAGAAACTGTACAGTCAGCACCCGTAGCCAGGATCGAACCTGTGTCTCTGGCGCTGTGAGGCAGCAACTCTACCGCTGTGCTGCCGTGACGCCCTGTCAGCCCTGGCACATGAACTATTGTTTCTTTGCATGACCTGTATGACCACGCATGTAGATTCTAAACAGCTCCATGAGTGCACGACACGAGAATTGAATATTACATTACTTTGAAGTAAAGCAATATTTGCGATCCTCGCCTGGAATTGCATCCGACGTGTCCGTTTGCAGTGCTGATAGACTTTTACATGCGCAGATAACTTGCAGCTTGAGTTACTTTAGGAGTTACTTGAATCCAAGCCTAAGGAATGTGTTGGATCAGTTTTGCAAATATTCGTTACCACAAAATGTGATTTCAGATAATCTAATGAGGCAAAGGGTTGCTGGTATAATTATCAAGGAGTCATAGTCTTCCAGCGTGGAAACAGGCCCTTCAGCCCAACTTGCCTACACTGGACAACATGTCCCATCTACACTAGTCGCACCCGCCCGCGTTTGCTCCACATCACTCTAAACCTGTCCTATCCACAACAGGTGCGAGTAAGGAATGTCATTCTACCGTGGTATATATGACAATAAATTAATCTGAATTTAGAAAACATTTATCCCTTAAATAAATCACTCAAATAAATATTATCTGTTCAGCATCACATCACTGTTGGTGAATATTTGCTCTCATGTTCCCTGCATTAACACAATGATTATATTTCAAATCTCTTTTCAAGTAAGGTGACAAAAGTCACAAGCAATAGGACATTTTCACCGTCACAGCCTGGTTCAATAAGTCGAACGCCCAGGCAGTGGTACGCAGTGGGAGAGCGGTAGACACTGCCCGGTCTATCGCAGGTACTGACCTCCCCACCATTGAAGGGATCTCCAGAAAATGCTGCCTCAAAACGGCAGCCGACATCATCAAAGACTCACATTTCGCTTCTACCATCGGGATGAAGGTACAAGGGCCTGAAGTCCGTGATCAAAAGGTTCAAGAACAGATTCTTCCCAGCAACCATTAAGCTCTTGATGCCATCAATCACCGGGTGGCACGGCGGCACAGCGGTAAAGCACCAGGGTCCCAGGTTCGATCCTGACTACGGGTGCTGTCTGTACGGAGTTTGTACGTTCTCCCCGTGACCTGCGTGGGTTTTCTCCGGGATCACAGAGAAATGGAGTCACACAGCACAGAAACAAGCCCTTCGGCCCAATTCATCCATGCTGACCAAGATGCCCCATTTAGGTCACGCCCCTTGGCCCGTGTTTGGTCTATATCCCTCTAAACCTCTCCAAGTGTCTTTTAAATGCTGTCGTTATGTAATGTCGTACCTTCCTCAGGTTTCTACCCTTTATCCTTTCATAAGTTCATGTTCGAGGAGCAGAATGAAGCCATTCGGCCCATCAAGTCTACTCCGCCATTCAATCATGGCTGATCTATCTCTCAACCCCATTCTCCTGCCTCCGCCCCATAAACCCATTATCTGTACACTCTGGCCTGCTTGATTGTATTCATGTATTGTCTTTTCTTCGACTGGACAAATAAAGGCCTATCACTGTACCTCGGTACGCGCGACATTAATAAACTAAACTAAACTAAACTCAGCTCAAATAGCTCCTCTGGCAGCTCGCTCCATTTACCCACCCAACCTCTGTATGAAAATATTACCCCTCAGGTTTTACTAATATCTTTCCCCTCTCACCTTAAACCTCTGTCCTCTTGTTCTTGATTCCCCTACGCTGGGCAAAATACTTTGTGCATTCACACTCAATGTCTCTTTGAATATAATACCACTGGCGCAAGATACATTAAGAACATATGACATGTTTCAAAACCATAACTCAGCATTTAAAAAGTTCCATTAAGCACTGTTAAACTAAATTAATCTTTACAAGAGATGAAGGCCATTTCCTCTCCTCTTTGCATGCTGCTATTGATTTTGATTTGTGAGATATATTAAGGTTTGTAACATAATTTGGTTATTATAACATGCAGTAACTCAGCTGTCATGCTCATAAAATGATCCAATCATCACTGTTAATTAGAGGCCTAGTCCTGGTTGCAACAGCCCTGTCGTTTTGCGTCAACCACACTGAACTTAACGAGTCTAAGACAAGATCAGGGAATGGGTCAGTTGCTTTAATAGAATTCAATTATTCACGGAAAGAAACTAAAATAGGAACCAGCACAGATGATATCGCAGCCACTAAACCCTGAGATTGTTTGGATAGTTTCAACGGAGCACAAAGGAGCTGGCCATTATGATGAGCAGACTCCCAGATGGAAAAGCCCCTCGAGTAGATTACTCTGTTTCATATGGCTTAGAAAAGCTGGGATCATCGGATAAGGCAACTGATTAGATTGATGACTGGGCAGTAAAGAAGTGGGGCGGCACTTCTGTGGCATGGCGGTAGAGTTGCTGCCTTACAGCACTTGCAGCGCCGGAGACTCGTGTTCGATCCCAACTACGGGTGCTGTCTGTACGGAGTTTGTACGTTCTCCCCGTGATCTCCGAGATCTTTGGTTTCGTCCCACACTTCAAAGACGTGCAGGTTTGAAGGTTAATTGGCTTGGTATCAGTTTAAATTGTCCCCAGTGTGTGTAGGATAGCGTTAATGCGCGGGGATCGTTGGCCGGTGTGGACTCGGTGGGCCGAAGGGCCTGTGTCCGCGCTGTATCTCTAAAATTAAAACTAAAAAACTGAAAACAAAAGCCCATTATTGTGCGTGTGCCAGCGTTTGCTTGATATTTTGCAATAACACAATGTGAAACAAATGGGCGAAACTTTGATTCATTTTACGCCATTTTGTATCTATCTATACACTGTAAATGGCTCGATTGGTGTTGATCAGTCTGAAGAAGTGTCTTGACCCGATACGTCACCCATTCCTTCGCTCCAGAGATGCTGCCTGCCCCGCTGAGTTACTCCAGTATTTTGTGTTTATCTTCGGTTTAAACCAGCACCTGCAGTTCCTTCCTACACATGTATTGTCTTTCCGCTGTCTGGTTAGCACGCAACAAAAGCTTTTCACTGCACCTCGGTACACGTGACAATAAACTAAACTGAAGACTTTGTTCCATGCCTTTGGGTAGGCTCTAATTTTGAGCAGTCAAATTTAAAACCTCCAGTTTTGTTAAATATAATGGTCATGTGGTCTGGAGAATATCAATGTAGATGCAAGCAACATGGACAGGAGTGAACAAAATGTAAGAAAGAACTGCAGATGCTGGTTTAAATTGAAGGTAGACACAAAATGCTGGAGTTTCAGCGGGTGAGGCAGCATCTCTGGAGAGAAGGAATGGGCGACGTTTCGGGTCGAGACCCTTCTTCAGACTGAGTAAGCTGTTTTGACTCTTCACATTCAGTAGGCACCTAGTTCCTGATCTCCTTATCTCCCACATTCACATATTGTCCACATATTCCTTATTCCGTTATTAACCAAATCATCTCCCTATCTACTTGAACACGCTTAATGACTCGAATCGCCAAGGCATAGAAGGCTGGTAAATGGGACTAGTCCAGGTGGTCGGCATGGATTGGATGGGCAGAAGGGACTGCCTCCTTGCTCTATGATTCCAGGTTTATGGCCTGGACAATCTCTGGCGAGGGAATTCTAATCGCTCACAGTACTTGGAGTGAAAACGATGCTCAATATCTCACCCTAATGTAACTGGCTCCTTATTTCTTATGTAGACAAAAGTGCTGGAGAAACTCAGCGGGTGCAGCAGCATCTATGGAGCAAAGGAAATGGGCAACGTTTCAGGCCGAAACCCTTCTTCAGACTGATGGAGGGTGGGGGAGGGGGGTGGGCGGGGAGAAGAAAGGAAAAAGGAAGAGGAGGAGCCCGAGGGCTGAGGGAGAGCTGAGAAGGGGAGGGGACAACAAGGGCTACCTATTTCGTTGCCTATTTCCTTCGCTCCATAGATGCTGCTGCACCCGCTGAGTTTCTCCAGCACTTTTGTCTACCTTTGATTTTCCAGCATCTGCAGTTCCTTCTTAAACTCCTTATTTTTTTATACTGGGCCATTCACTATTCACTATTAAGCCTGAAGCTAAGATGTGTAGATGGTTTTTTGTCCAGGGACCTTGAGCTCTGGTTCACAACCAAAGTTTTATATTGAAAGTCATTGGAATTGTTCTTTAATTTACCATGTCACACTCAACAAACCATTTCCTGAGAATGTACTAAATGATTATACTAAATAGTATTAAGGTCTTGCTTCCTGGTTCTTTCACTAAATTTGAGTAGTTTTGTTTTCTGTCATGAAGATATATAAAAAATATTTATCTCTGCCCTTTCTTTATTTTCCCATCGTCAGTTCCAATGCTTCTTGTTTATGAAGGAATCATCTGTACTTTCACTGCTCTATTCCTTTAGAGTATTAATAATCTATTTAATATTCCCTAGTGTTCTTTTTTTTTAAGCCATTTTCTCTATTTAACAAATGCTTGGATACACAATGCTAAATTCTAAAATCTTCCTCATCCTTTGTGTCATTACCAACGTTAGTAGAGTTTAGTTTATTGCCACGTGTACTGAGGTACCGTGAAAAGCTTTTGTTGCGTGCTAACCAGTCAGCAGAAAGACTAATACAACTCTTGTAATTTTACACAACTTTTTGTTAGCCACAGAAAAATACGCAAAGTGCTGGAGTAACTCAGCAGGTCAGGCACCTATCTCTGGATAGGTGACGTTTTGGGTCAGGACCCATCTTTAGTTTGGAAACCAGCATCTGCAATTCCTTGTTTCTACAATTTGTTATCTACAGTGGGCGGCACGGTGGCGCAGCGGTAGAGTTGTCTTACAGCGCGTGCAGTGCTGGAGACCCAGGTTCGATCCCGACTACGGGTGCCGTCTGTATGAAGTTTGTACCTTCTCCCCATGACTGAGATCTTCGGTTTCCTCCCACACTGTTAATTGGCTTGTTTGGAGGAAAGTCAAGTTAATTGGCTTGAGTTTGTATACTTGAGTGTAAATTGTCCTTAGTGTGTGTCAGTTTGTGTTAATGTGCAGGAGCCACTGGTCGGTGCGGACTCGGTGGGCCGAAGGAGGGCTTGTATCCGCGCTGTATCTCTAAACTACACTTGGACTACTTTGCTTGGGGGCTGTTTTATTTCTTAATGAAAGGCAAATTTGTTGCAAATTAAGAACTATTTTCATTGATAGTTTACCAATGTTTCTTTACCAGATTATCATCTAATTTCCCAATGTGCCAGAACAACTCAACCTGTTATCTATAGTGTTTTTTTGTGACTGTACACGCTGGAAAAACGTATTGGAACCTGTAGAGTTAAACATTATTATTTTGTTTTCTGGCCATCTGACACATATGTTTATTAATGAAGCCTACCAGCACCTTCAAGTCTACAAAAAAAAGGCTCTGGTTATGCATCTGTAGTTTGCTTATTAGTTAGCCCTGTGTTATCGAACATAGTAAGGCTTAACAAAACCACGTCACCCATTCCTTCCCTTCAGAGATGCTGCCCCGTCCCGCTGAGTTAAGGGCCAGTCCCACTGTACGAGGTAATTCAAGAGCTCTCCCGAGTTAAAAAAAAAATCAAACTCGTGGTAAGCACGTAGAATGTACGTAGCGGGTACGTCGGAGCTCGGGACGTCTCTTAGCGGCTCGTAACGCTAACGGCAGGTACTCGGGAAACGCGGTTAGCTCGTGAAGACTCGTGAAGATTTTTCAACATGTTGAAAAATGTCCACGAGAGCCCCGAGTACCTACGAGCGGCTATTACCGTAATTCTCCAAGCTCGAATCAGGGGAAACTCGGGAGAACTCTTGAATTAGCTCGTACAGTGGGACAGGCCCTTTACTCCAGCATTTTGTGTCTATCTCCTTGTCCCCCGATACATTTGGGTCATGAACCCATCCTCCATGCAACTGCAGTAACAATGAAGATCAATGATCAGCGTGAGTATTATTAAATCACCCTTGTTCCGTGTTTCTCCCAATTCCATGAATGATACCGTGCCCAACACTACAACTTCTGCTGAGAGGACGGAGCTACAGACTAACATTAGCGTTGCTTTCTGTCCCGTTGATGTTTCTTGATGCCATCCCAACCCGTCCCTTCCATTTGCAAACAAGACTCCTGTGGAGTCCAGCATGCAACTTGCTCCACTGAATGATTATCAATCTTCCAAGTATTGAGTGGCTATAAATGCCAATTATTTATACTGTCACTGTTGCCATTAAGTATAAGTTATTGGCAATTTAAAAAAAATGCACAGACGATTCCTTAAATTATAGCATTTCCTGAAAATCTGACATCGGCGTGCTGGAAAATTATGCAAAGAGAAAATCTTTGTAAGTAGCAGTAATAAATATCTACAAACAGTATTCAAGAAATGATGCTCGTGAATAGCAAAGTTTCAAAACTAATATATTTTCTGTTTAAACACTGCAAAGCTTCTACAAATAATGTGAACTATACTATCTTCTAACAGGCTGATGGATATACTGTTTAATCTACACACTCTGTGTTAGTTACTTGCAGTTTAAAGACATTGGATAAATGTACACGAGGATTACTGCTCATCTGTTTCATGGATTATTGATTGTGGAGCATTTAACACGTTGACATGTTGCTCTTAATATTCGAGCATTCATAAACAGTTTAAGTTCAAAATGAAAAACAATTCCCGACTTCATGCATAATGATAAATAAAAGATAACTCCCTGGAATAAATATCGAGGGCTAACTTCATATTATCCTAATACTGAGAGTTAACATTCAACAGTGTTTGTTTATAGCTATTAATTAAAAGGCACTTGAAATCCTGGGCTTTTAAAGAATTTGTCAAAATAGTTCTGAGCAAAAAACTGTATTTTTAAATGAGCCAGTGTTTGATGCTTGGAAAAATCTGTGGTTATCTAATCTATCTAAGCCCCTCGTAATTTTATAAACCCAGTATAGAATATATAACCTATAACAGTACAGCACAGGAACAGGCCTTTCGGCCCACAATGTCTGTGCTGAGCATGATGCCAGGTTAAACTAATCTCCTCTGCCTGCCCGTGATCCATATCCCTCCATTCCCTGCACACCCATGTGCCTATCTAAAAGCCTCTTAAATGCCACTGTCGTTTCTGCCTCCACCATCACCTCTGGCAGCTCGTTCCAGGCACTTACGATCCTCTGTAATAAAAATCTTGCCCCACTGAACTATTTCAATGTTTAGAAAGTGGGAGGTGGGTGGTAATTCTGATCTCCCTCGGTGATCCTCATTCAATACCAGAGTTTACAAAGTGGTGATACAGGTAGACAACAACATTTTAGAGATTGAGGGGTCTCGACCCAAAGCGTCACTCCAGGGATGCTGTCTGTCCCGCCGAGTTACTCCAGCACTTTGTGTCCCTCTTCGGTGCAAACCAGCATCTGCAGTTCCTTCCTAAACATTTTAAAGACATTTGGACAGGTACATGGATAAGAAAGGTTTGGAGGGATAAGGGACAAATGTGGGCATGTGGGACTAGTGCAGGGCCAGGGCATGTAGGTCAGCATAGGCAAGTTAGGGTGACTCTACGACTCTATGACAGGGTGATAAAGTCGGCTCTTGTCGCGCTTGCCTTCCTTTTCCACTTTTCCCCAAGTACATTAAGTGTCCTGGAGAGAAGGAATGGGTGACGCTTCAGTCTGAAGAAGGGTCTCGACCCCAAACGTCACCCATTCCTTCTCTCCAGAGATGCTGCCTGTCCCGCTGAGTTACTCCAGCTTTTTGTGTCTATCTTTGGTATAAACCAACATCTGCAGTTCCTTCCTACACTTGTAGGAAGTATCCTTTTAGGTAATATATTTGTGTCTGTAGATGGCAGTGTTGCACCATATTGCTTTCATATTATCTTGCTCCCATCCTCCCCAATATATATTCACACACAATACTTTCTTCCCAATCAGTGGGGTCTACATCTTAAGTTAACCAAACTGGATTCCTTGCTGAATAACATCACATTCCCTATTTATGCGATTCTTATTTTTTTCCTCCCTTCCATTTAAGAAAATGCAAATTTAGTTTGTCATTTGTATGTGAAATTGCTATTTTTCTGTAACTTCTGGCAATTTGAGTACAGGTAAAAAATTGTGTTACAGGTGAAAGTGCATTAATATACACAATTATGTCATTTTACTTTCAGATTTACTGCAATTGAAAACACTGCAATTAATAATCTTTTCCTTTCAATTACAATCTTGTCTGTTCTATTTTTTATTTTTTTTTGAAAATATTTTTTATTGGAGATAAGTACACAACATATTATCATCATTACCAGTCTTACATTTTTAAATTGATAATATTGTCAATTATTATTACATTGTCTCCAATACCTTTTGCCTTTTTTTGTTTTTTTTAAACTAAATAGAACTAAAAAGATAGATGAAGTAAAGAAAGAAGAGAGAGAGAGAAAGAAAAAAACAAAACAAAAACAAAAAAACAAAACAGAAAAGAAAAAGATAGTTAAAGAAGAATGGAAAAATGTATTAAGATAAAAAACTTTGTTCGAGATATATTCGTACATTTCAGAGTATAACATTTCATCCATTCTTTAGCCCGAGTGTTAGTCAGGTTATTGTCTATTCTATTTTGACAATGGACTGGTTCAATTTATGTTATTTCCAATATGAAAAATCAGTTCATACAAAGCTCACAATTTATGAATACTCTGTCTTGATGCTGTGCTGTCTAAGGAGATGCTGAAATGATCTGAGATGTGATGATTATTGGAAACCCTGCTGTTTCAAAATAATTATGGTTTAATGTACTGATGAGGAAGCACTTTTAAAAGATGTTACATTGAGAGCAACCATTTTACGAAGGAAATTGGTTCCTTCGTTTATTTTTAATGGTGGCCAGAATGGATGACTTTTCAAGTGTATGGTGAGGTTGCAGGTGCTACCATGTGGCAATGCGTGAGGCCCAGCGCAAATTGGGGGAACAACCCCTCATATTTCACTTGATAGACGCCAAAAGCTGGAGTAACTCAGCAGGTCAGACAGCATCTCTGGAGAAAAAGAACAGGTGACGATCGGGTCGAGACCCTTCTTCAGAGTCTAAAGAAGGGTCTCGACCCGAAATGTCACCTATTCCTTTTCTCCAGAGATGCTGCTTGACTCGCTGAGTTACTCCAGCTTTTTGTGTCCAACTTTGGTTTAAACCAGCATCTTCAGTTCCTTCCTTCTCATAATTCGCTTGGTCTGCAGCAGGGTGAGGCAGCAACTCTACCAACTGCGCCACTGTGCCACCCATGATTTTTTATCTTTTCCCTTTTTCTCTAAACCTAATCGAAATAAGTTTATTTTTAGGAACTTAAGTTTATAGTTACTGCTACTGGTATACCGAAAATATTTCTCAAGCGTTTAATTAAAGAGGATTAAAACTCTACATAATGCTGCTTGAAAATAATTCTGATCTCTCTACCTTATCCTTGGGGGATCAGACCATGTGCTGACAAACCATTCTGTATACAGATTCATCACATGGAGATCAGAGCAAGCAGAAGAAAAATGTTTACTCCAGGTTAAACCAAATTTCTGACTTGGAGGCACAAAAAACTGCAGATGTTGCGGTCTCCAGATACCTCACGCTGCCTCGGCAAGGCCAGCGGCATAATCAAGGACGATTCGCACATGGCCCACTCCCTCTCCCCCCCTCTCCCTGCAGGCAAGAGATATAGAAGTGTGAAAACGCACACCGCCAGATTCAGGGACAGTTTCTTCCCAGCTGTTATCAGGCCACTGAATCATCCTACCACAACCAGAGAGCAGTCTTGAACTACTATCTTTGATGTCCCTCGGACTATCCTTGATCAGACTTTGTTGGCAGATACATGATAAGGGAATAACTTTTAGTGCAAGGTAAAGCCAGCAAAGTCCGATCAAGGTTAGTCCGAGGGTCACCAAAGAGGCAGATAGTAGTTCAGCACTGCTCTCTGGTTGTGGTAGGATGGTTCTGTTGCCTGATAACAGCTGGGAAGAAACTGTCCCTGAATCTGGAGGTGTGCGTTTTCACACTTCTGTAACTTTTGCCCGATGGGAGAGGGGAGAAGAGGGAGTGGCCAGGGTGCGACTCGTCCTTGATTATGTTGCTGGCTGTGCCGGGGCAGCGTGAGATATAAATGGAGCCAATAGAAGGGAGGTTGGTTTGTGTGACAGTCTGGGGCCACGTCCACAATTCGCTGCAATTTCTTGCGGACTCTTGTGAATATGATCTTCCCAGTTGTCTCAATGTTTTATGCATCTTGCGATTTTATGATTCACCATTAAAACTCCCTGCAGAAACTTTTCTCGTCGTGCATGCAAACATTTGCTTTTAACAACGTGATTGCAGATTCTGATCAGACGCTGGCCTCGTGGAATACACTTCTGCTCCCTCACAGCTTTATGTTAAAAAAAATAATCGACCGATTCAGCACAAAACCAAGGGTGCACATTTTGCATTAAAGGCCAAACTGGGTCAAGTAACAGCAGGAAGGCAACAGAAAATGCTGCACTCAGGGTATCGCAGAGCTATTTTTGAAATTGGCTCAGTCAGTTAAAGGAGCCTGTAGTTTATAATGAGGACAACTTGCAGTGTCAAGTAGGAAAGACTGTTAGCAGACTTTGTAAATGGTCTCTGGTGATCCCTCAGGGTCACTTATAACAGGGATCTTGGTGCATTTTTGCATGCAAGAGACCTTAAGATTATTAGACATAGGAGCAGGATTAGGCCATTCAGCCCATTTGGACTGTCTGTAGCCAAGGGAATGCTCATTGACTGATTTTCTAGTTTATATGTATATGATTTCTCAGTTTAGTTTAGTTTAGTTTAGTTTAGAGATGCAGCGTGGAAACAGGCCCTTTAACCCACCGAGTCTGTGCCGACCAGCGATCCCCGTACACTAGCAGTATCCTCCACCGTAGGAAACAATTTCACCATCTTTACCATGCTGCTCACTTTTCTTTCCATTCTTTTGTTTATTTAGGCATTTATAAAAAATATATCATGAAGACATTAGACTTTAGAGATGATGATGAATACTTTATTGTCATTATAACATGTAAACATGTACAACGAAATTAGAAATGCCAACCAGCCAGTGCACCATTCACACATTTTATAAGAGCAAAAGTCTAAGATAAACAACTTAAAATAAATAACATGAAAAAAAAACACATTCTTCTGTCGATTTCACAATCCCTTTGGTGTGTAGCACACCTGTACTCATTTGGTGGCTACATTAAGTGTAGTTATTGCTGTGGGATAAAAACTGTTTTTGAGTCTGTTTGTCCTTGTCCTCATTGATCTGTACCGTCTGCCTGACGGCAACAGTTCAAACAGGGTGGAAAATGTCCTTTATGATCTTCTGGGATTTTTTGAGACAGTGGGAACTGTGTAGGTCCTCCAAGGTGAGGAGAGGGCAGCCGACAATCTTCTGGGCGTTGTCAATAGCCCTCTGGAGCGCTTTCCTCTTAGCCGCTGTGCAGCTGGTGTACCACACGCATACACAGTGTACGCATACACGGACTCAGTGGGCAGATACAGTGCCCACTGAGTCCGTGCCGACTAGCGATCACCCTGTACACTCGTACTATCCAACAATTACTAGGGACCATTTCCAGAAGCCAATTAACTTGCAAACCTGCACATCTTTGGGATTCGGGATAGATACATAGATACATAGAAAATAGGTGCAGGAGTAGGCCATTCGGCCCTTCGAGCCTGCACCGCCATTCAATATGATCATGGCTGATCATCCAACTCAGTATCCCGTACCTGCCTTATCTCCATACCCTCTGATCCCTTTAGCCACAAGGGCCACATCTAACTCCCTCTTAAATATAGCCAATGAACTGGCCTCAACTACCCTCTGTGGCAGAGAGTTCCAGAGATTCACCACTCTCTGTGTGAAAAAGTTTTTCCTCATCTCGGTCTTAAAGGATTTCCCCCTTATCCTTAAGCTGTGACCCCTTGTCCTTGACTTCCCCAACATCGGGAACAGAGGGATGAAACCGGAGCACCCGGAAAAAAACCCGCTCAGTCACAAGGAGACCATACAAACTCTGTGCGGACAGCACCCATGGTCAGGATCGAACCTGGGACTCTGGCCGTGTCCATTGACCCTGCTGATCCTCGCCTCTCCCCCAGTGACCAGCAGGCCAGGGCCAGCACCTCACCTGGATTCCAGGCCCAGTTGCGAACCGATTCGCTGAAGAAGCGTGTCGCGTGTCGACCCAAATCGTCACCTACCAATGTCCTCCAGATACACTGCCTGACCCGCTGACTGACTTTGTGTCCGTTTGTGTATTGACCAGCAACTGCAGTTGTTTGTTGTTACTATTGATACTATACAATAAAGGGGAGGTCATTTAAGACTGAGGTGAGAAAAAACTTTTTCACCCAGAGAGTTGTGAATTTGTGGAATTCCCTGCCACAGAGGGCAGTGGAGGCCAAGTCACTGGATGGATTTAAGAGAGAGTTAGATAGAGCTCTAGGGGCTAGTGGAGTCAAGGGATATGGGGAGAAGGCAGGCACGGGTTATTGATACGGGACGATAAGCCATGATCACAATGAATGGCGGTGTTGGCTCGAAGGGCCGAATGGCCTCCTCCTGCACCTATTTTCTATGTTTCTATGATACAATAATACCTTATATAGACACAAAATGCTGCAGTAACTCAGCGGGACAGGCAGCATCTCTGAATAGAAGGAATGGGTGACGTTTCAGGTCGAGACCCATCCTCAGACTGTCGGTGGGGGGGAAACCGGAGCACCCGGAGGCAACCCACGAGGTCACAGGGAGAACGTGCAAACTCCACACAGACAGCACCCCGAGGTCGGGATGAGACCTGGGTCTCTGGCGCTGTGGCTCTACCAGCTTCCTTGGAATTGCAAAGTTCTAGTTTGATATTGGTTTCAATAAGTGATCACTGTTTTCTGTTTGACAGCATTAATGCTGGAGATAAATATGTTTTTTTTTTAAAAGCACCAATTCTTATGGAGGATTAATTAGATTTTATGAACACTGTTGAAATATCATTATGTCTTATGTAATTTTGCATCATTAAATTCTGTTAAACAGTACGATGTGTTAAAGTCTCCCTTGGCTCAAGTATTTAGGCAGCTGTTGGGAGGGGAATGTAATCTTGAGGTAGAAACAATGTAGGGCGCAGTTGTTCTTATGTTGAACTCATTTAAAAGATGAAGAATCTTCAATTAGCACAGCAGCTTAATTCCGTGAAAGAGAGTGGTTCAACACGATTATCACTTTGGCCAAGCGGTTATGGTTTGTAAAGAGGAGAACTGAACTGTAAAAATCAAGGTGGATCTTGCACTAAACGTTATTCCCTTTATCCTGTATCTGCCATCGTGGATGGATTGATCGTAATTTAGTTTAAGAGGATTTTCGATAGGCACATGGATATGTGGGGTTTGGAGGGATATGGATCGCAGGCATGTAGGAGAGATTAGTTTAACTTGGAGTTGGATTCATGGGAGGTGATCCTGGAGAGGAGGATGCTCCTCAAACTGCAGAGCATCGTGGACAATACAGCTCACCCCCTCCATGACACACTGGTCAAGTTGAGGAGCACCTTCAGCAACAGACTGGTTCCACCAAGATGCAGGACAGAACGCCACAGGAGATCCTTCTTCCCTGTGGCTATCAAACTGTACAAGTCCTCCCCCTTCTGTCATGGGATAGACTGAGACTGACTCCTCCCCTCTCCCCCTGCCCCCCCAATCTTTGTACATCCCCCAATCCTTTCCACTCATCACTTTCATTTAATGTTTCATGTATTTTGTGTTTTTAAGACTGTTGGCAGATCAATTTCCCTCCCGGGATAAATATTGTATCGTATCGTATCGCTTCGTGTACAACATGGAGATTGTGGGCCGAAGGGCCTGTTCCTGTTCTATGTTCCATGTAGGGGTTGACTCTCTGCTCAGCTTTCCTGGAAATCCCATGCACTGGACACAGAACAAGAGGCTGAGCCTGTCCTTTAGAATGTTCCCGATCTCCATGGTGCAGGACACACGCGTGTCTGTAACGTGTAGACTGGAGTGCTTCACTTAGCGGGGCAGCTCCGTGTGGAGTTAGCAACTGGCTGTCACTGCGTTCTGCTTCAATGACCTTTCATCAGGAAAAGTGATTAATCTATCTACAATTAATGCCTTCCTTGGATGAAAGATCGATCACAGCTTTTCATGTCTTTTACATAAATCAACTTTCTTCAAACTTTTTACTTTAATATGATATTGATATCAGTGTGACCCTGCCAATTGATTCCAAACACAGACAGTGCAAGAAGAACTCAGTGGGTCAGGCAGCATCTGTGGAGGGAATAATATCATAAGAGGTAAGAGTAGAATTAGGCCATTCGGCCGATCAAGTCTACTCCGCCATTCAATAATGGCCAATCTATCTCACCCTCCTAACTCCATTCTCCTGCCTTACCCCCATAACCTCCGACACCCATACCAATCAAGAATCTATCTATCTCTGCTTTAAAAATATCCATTGACTTGGCCTCCACAGCCTTCTGTGGCAAAGAATTCCACTATATATTCCACCAATAGGCAGACAATGTTTTGGGTTGGGACCTTCCTTCAGAATGTTATTAAGCTGGAAAGGGTGCAGTGAAGATTTAAGAGGATGTTGCTGGGCCTGAGCTTTATATCATGCTCACTCACATTGGTCGCTTCTGCTGATTTGGTCATAAGGTCATAAGTGATAGGAGAAGAATTAGGCCAACCGGTCCCTGACACCTGTACTATTCAAGAATCTATCTCTCTCTGCTTTAAAACTATCCATTGACTTGGCCTCCAGAGCCTTCTGTGGCAAAGAATTCCACAGATTCACCACCCTCTGACTAAAGTAATTCCTCCTCATCTCCTTCCAAATGAAACGTCCTTTAATTCTGAGGCTATGACCTCTGGTCGTAGACTCTCCCACCAGTGGAAACATCCTCTCCACATCCACTCTATCTAAGCCATTCAGTATTTGTCGATACCAATGTCAAGTCTTCCACGACTGATAATTTATTTTCAATTAGCCTGCCCTGCCCATATCTCTTGTTGTTTACCACACATTCACTCCACATTCACACGTTGCATTTGATACTTCATTTCTAGCCTTCTTTCATCTTTCCATTCCTGAGTGTGTTCACCAAATCAGACTCATCTTGTTGCTTTGCAGACATTTGAATGAAACGTCATCTACCTATTCCCTCCACAGATGCTGCTTAAGATTCCAGCATCTGCATTTTCTTGTGTGTTAGTGTGATCGACTCATACAGCAGGGAAACAGGCCCTTCGGTCCAACATGCATATGGTTAGATGCAACATCTAAGGCAGACAATAAGGCTGGTGAAACTCAGCAGGTGAGGCAGCATCTATGGAGCGAAGGAAACATCACCTATTCCTTCGTTCCATGGATGCTGCCTCACATGCTGAGTTTCACTAGCATTTTGGTCTACCATCGATTTTTCCAGCATCTTCAATTCTTTCTTAAACAAGATGCCACATCTATGCTAGTACCACATTCAGACTTTAGACTTTAGAGTCTGGTTGGTTACAATTGGAAACAGGCCCTTTGGCCAACCGAGTTTGCAGCAATCAGCGATCACCACATACCCTACACTAGGGGCAATCTTACAACTTACCAAAGCCAATTAACCTACAAACCTGTACATCTTTGGAGTGTGGGAGGAAACCGGAGCACCCGGAGAAAACTCACGCAGTCATAGGGAGAACGTACAAACTCCGTATATACAGCACCCTGATCAGGATCAAACCCGGGTCACTGGTGCTGGAAGGCAGCAACTCTACCGCTGCTCAACTGTGCATGCCCGCTTTTGGTCCATATTGATCCCAACCTTTGCTATATGTATACTTCTCCAAATGTTTTTTAAATGTTGTTACGGTACCTTTAACTGTTGCTATAGTGCCATTTAATCTTCATCCAATTGGTGTTATGAACCATTCTAATTCATGGGCTTCCACAAATGTTTGCTGCTTTTCCTTTCGGCAGTTGCTGTTTCTGCCCAGTTGACCTCTCTTCTGCACCACTGCTGTTAGTTTAAGTAGCAAATTAAATTTCAATATCTCCCACTTATCCTTTTAGAAGATGTGGTCTATACTTTGGGTTCAATCCATCCCGACATTATGTTTCTCCCAAAAAAACCGTCAGCACATTGACCTATCTAAAGCCAAAGATAGACACAAAAAGCCACACCACGGGTAGCACGGTGGCGCAGCGGTAGAGGTGCTGGCTTACGCGCCAGAGAACAGGGTTCGATCCTGACTACGGGTGCTGTCTGTACGGAGTTTGTACGTTCTCCCCGAGACCTGCCTGGGTTTTCTCCGGGATCTCCGGTTTCCTTCCACACTCGAAATACTGTACGTACAGGGTTGTTGGGTAATTGGCTTGGTAAATTGTCCCTGGTGTGTGTAGGATAATATTAGTGTGTCGATAATATTAGGGATCGCTGGTCGGCGTGGACTCGGTGGGTAGAAGGGCCTGTTTCCACCCTGTATCTCTAAACGAAATGAAACTAAACTGAACTAAACTAAACTAAACTAAAGTTTATTTTTTGCCTGCATTTGCACTCTCGGGAGAGCTTTGATTTTATGATCATGTTTTTAGGATTTCAAATTAGATCAGTCCAGCTTCACACTAACCCAGTGAATGAACAATGCAGTCATTCTGACTTATTTCCCAGACTTGGTTTTGGTTGCAAAGCTAAAAATGATTCCCAAAGTGGTAGAAAGTAGGTATACGAGGGGATTGATGTTGATTGATGCAGAGAATTAAAAATATACATATTACTATCCAATGGAGCAGGCGTCTTTCCAAGGTTGAGAATTAAGGATGGTTGCGATTGAAATGTCAATTGCTTGAAATGCAAAGTATTTCCATTTCGAAGCATCAAATCCTCTCAATGTGATGAATATACAAATTCTCAATCACAAAATTATATGAAACACAACATTTTAAAAACAATGTGGTTTGTGTCACTGTCTTATTGTGATTGAGCACTTCGTTAATTAGTTTTTTTTTCTGCCAAGGAGATTATAAAGGAGTAATCATACCCTCTGAAAATATACTTATCTCCTCTGTCCAGATGAACATGGGGTAATTGAAGTTCAAGGGCACTATTGATAGTGAGAGGCATAAGGTAATACTACTGAGTCCGTTAAATACACTGAGATTGGTAATATGCCACGGTTAGTGCAGAAGGCAAATTGGAGAGATTGTCTTTTAACATAGAGGTCTTGGAGACTTTGATTTTGCAAAGATTGTGTAAAAGAGTAATGCAAATATTAATGTGCACGATAGTTGAGTTTAGGGGACAAAGCCTGGAAACAGGCCCTTCGGCCCACCGGGCCCACACTGACCATCGATCACCCATTCACAATGACCACTTCCTACACACCAGGGGCAATTGTCAGAGGGCCGATTAACCTACAAAGCCGCACGTCTTTGGGATGTGGGAGGAAACCGGTCTGACCGGAGGAAACCAACACGGTCACGGTAAGAACGGGCAAACTCCAAACAGACAGCTCCCGAGGTCAGGATCGAACAGAGGGGGGAGGGTCGGGAGGGAGGAGGGGGTCTCCCTGTCGGTCTGCTCCTGGGCCTGGCCAAGATGGCCATTCGCGGGTCCAGGCAGCGGGCGGTCGATGGCCGCACAGCGGTCGGCTGCCTGCCCCTTTTCCGGGGTTACGTCCATGCCCGCGTGTCCCTAGAGAGGGAAATGCGGTGTCCACGGGGACTGTGGAGGCCTTCTGTGAACGCTGGTCACCGCAGGAGGTTGAATATATTATAGATAAAAATGTTAATATTTTAATTTGATAATTTTGTTTAAGTGTTATTTTAAATTGTGTGAGCTTTCTACCCTCCCTTGTAAATTGTACATTTGTTTAAAAATCTAATAAAAAAAACATTTACGGAAAAAAAAAAAAAAAAAAAAAAAGAGGTCAGGATCGAACCGGGGTCTCAGGTGTTGTGAGGCAGTGGGTCTACCCACTACGCCACTGTGCCGCCCA
Source organism: Malacoraja senta (assembly GCA_038087875.1). Classification (NCBI taxonomy): domain Eukaryota; kingdom Metazoa; phylum Chordata; class Chondrichthyes; order Rajiformes; family Rajidae; genus Malacoraja; species Malacoraja senta. Next base: position 20,774,465 of record CM075989.1, read on the forward strand.
CAAAGGCATTGTTCCACTGATTTTATTTTGCTGGCATGAACATGGGCCATGGATATGACTATAACTTGGTTGGATTAATATTTTATGACAGAATGATATGTCACGTGCATAGCAAAGTTAAACACATCAATGTATAAGGCAGCATTGAAGTTGGTTCAGTCTGGCTGGTATAAAACACATTTGTTTTAGTTTAGTTTAGTTTAGAGATACAGTGCTTAGATAGGACCTTCGCCCCACCGAGTCCATTTGACCAGCGATCACACCATGCTACACAATAGGGACAATTTAACATTTTAATGAAGCCAATTAACCTTCAAACATGTACGTCTTTGGAGTGTGGGAGGAAACTGGAGCACCCGGAGAAAACCCACACAGGTCAGGGGGAGAACGTACAAACTCCGTACAGACAGCTCCCATAGTCAGGATCGAACCCGGGTCTCTGGCGCTGTGAGGCCGTATCTCTGCCGCTGTGCCACCCTGCCGCCCTCAAAGGGAGTGATCACCTTTTCTTACCAGTACCACAAAAATAAATTCCCCAGCCACTAATATACTTCCTGTGGAGATCAATAGACAATAGACAATAGACAATTCATATCAAGCTTTTCAAAATAAAAAGAATAAGAATGAACAAAGACAGTTAGAAGAACTTATTAGACAAATGGATATAGATAATGCTAAAGATCCATCAATAGATAAACATAATAAAATAATAATTTTGAAATTTAAATTAAATAAATTATTATCTGCCAAACTTATAAGACTTTTTCAAATTACAAAACAAGAGCACTTTGAATTTGGGGATAAACCGCATAAACTTTTGGCTCACCAGCTAAAAAAACGAGAAAAGGAACATACTATACCAAAGATCAAATCAGATAAAGGGGAATTATTAACAACACCGAAGGATATTAATAAAAGATTTGCGCAATTTTATGATAATTTGTATACATCTAAAACGACAATTGATTCCAATAATATCACAAAGTTTTTGGATAACTGTAATCTTCCAAAGTTAGAGCTGAAGGAACAAGAGGAATTGGGTGCACAAATCTCAATTAAGGAATTAGAAGATACAATAAACTCACTAAAGAATGGAAAAACACCAGGCCCTGATGGATTTACTAATGAATTTTATAAAAGCTTTTATGATAAAATAATACCAAGATTACAAAAAATGTACCAATATGCTTATAAAAAACGAATACTACCTGATACATTAGCGGAATCAACGATTACACTAATACCTAAGAAAAACAAAGATTTAGAAGAACCTGGTTCATATAGAGCTATAGCATTGTTAAACACAGATCAAAAAATATTAGCGAAAACATTAGCTAGAAGATTAAGTAAATACATTAGTAAATTAATAAACCCAGATCAGACGGGGTTTATCCCTAAGAGATATTCATCTAACAATATGAGACGTCTACTCAACATAATGCACTCACACAAATCTGAAGATCAAGAATTATCAATTATTTCGCTGGATGCTGAAAAAGCATTTGATCAAGTAGAATGGAATTATATGGATAAAGTATTACAAGAATTCCAACTGGGGGAGAATTTTATTCTATGGATCGTTACTATATAACAAACCTACAGCTAGAATACTAACTGATAACATATTATCCTCGAAATTCCAACTATCAAGGGGAAATAGACAAGGATGCTCATTATCACCACAGCTGTTTGCTCTCATTATTGAACCGCTAGCAGAAAAAATTAGAATACACCCTGATATCCATGGATATAATACTAAAGACTCATATAATAAAATATCTTTATACGCGGATGATATATTACTGTACATTACAAAACCTCAAATCACTATACCAAATATATTAAATTTAATTGAAGACTTTGGATCTTTTTATGGATATAGAATAAATTGGAATAAAAGTGAAATTATGTCAATAAAACCGAAAGATTCAACACATCTTTTAAAATTCCCTTTTAAAATAGCGACAGAAAAATTTAAATATTGGGAATCGAAATTACCAGAACATATCAAGGTATGTTCAGGGCAAATTTTGACCCCCTACTTAATAAATTAAACACACGAATTAAATTCTGGAAAACGTTCCCGATGTCTTTAATAGGCCGAATAAACGCAATAAAAATGATCTTTCTACCACAAATTTTATACCTATTTCAATCGATTCCTATATACTTACCAAAGAAGTTTAAAAAAAAACTCGACTCAGATATCACTAATTTTATATGGGACTATAAATCACATAGAATACAAAAAACTCATCTGAATAAACCTAAAGTATTGGGGGGTTTAGCACTACCTAACTTTATGTATTATTATTGGTCAGTAAATATTAAAAATATGATTCAACTGATGGATAACTCCGCCCAGCAAGTGGACTGGATTGTAATGGAGAAAGAGGATTGCTCCTCTGGAAACATTGGAGCGATCCTCCTTTCTCCAATGAAATTGAATAACATAAATTATAATAAGAACCCAATTATTCATAATACAATCCGAATTTGGAAACAAATAAAACAAAATTTAAAATTAAGAAATTTATCACTTTTATTACCAATAGTTAATAGCCCTTCGTTTAATCCCTCTATTATAGATAAAGCTTTTACACATTGGGATAGACTAGGAATTAAAACGCTTGGTGACTTGTATGAAACTGGAAAATTACTTTCATTTCAACAATTACAAATAAAATATAAACTCGGAAATAATCAATATTTTAAATATTTTCAAATATGCGACTATTTGAAAAAATATACAAAAGATCATTATAATAACCCAGTAGATGTATTGGATGAGGCAATGCAGATAAAAGCTGAATCAGCAAACTTAATATCATATTTGTATAATATTATCTTAAATGTACAAATACCATCTACGGAGGGTATCAGAAGAGACTGGGAACAAGAGTTAGCTATTAAAATTTCAAAGGAAAGTTGGAATGAACACTTATTAAACATGCATATAAATGTTTGATTAATGTAAGACACACTTTAATACAATTACAAATTTTACATAGATTATATTATTCGAAAACTAAAATTCATAAAATTTTCCCAAATGTATCATCTATTTGTGATAAATGTCAATCCCAAGAAGCTACTATAGCGCACTCATTCGTTTTCTGTACAAAAATTCAAAAATTTTGGAATGACATTTTTGAAATCTTTACAAAGTTATTTAAAATAAGACTGATACCCAAAGCAGAATGGATTATCTTCGGAATAACGGAAGATGGCCCAGAACTAAATGTGTTTCAAAAGAAACTAATGGACTATGGGTTAATAACTGGAAAAAAGCTAATTCTAAAATTTTGGAAGAAGTCTCCAATACTAACTATAAATATGTGGACTTCAAATATGTTCGAAACATTACACCTAGAAGAGATAAGACTCCTCCTAGCAGGTAAACCAGATCACTTCCACCTGACGTGGTCTGCATTTATAGAATTATTACAAATATAGGGTGCAAAAGTACTTAAAAAAAAATTGAGGTCAGGTAAGGGGGGATGCTAGTTGAAGAGTTGGTATGTCCCATTTACGTAATGCTCATAAAAATATTTGTTTCTCTCTTTTTCCTCTTTCTCTTTCTCTTTCTTTTCTAGGGTCTATTTCTTAACTCTTTTTCTTTGGTTTTTAATTTTTAATGTAATGTACTTCTAATAAATAAAAATTAAAAAAAAAAAAAAAAAAAAAAAAGACAATAGACAATAGACAATAGGTGCAGGAGTAGGCCATTTGGCCCTTCGAGCCAGCACCGGCATTCAATGTGATCATGGCTGATCATCCACAATCAGTACCCCGTTCCTGCCTTCTCCCCATATCCCCTGACTCAGCTATTTTTAAGAGCCCTATCTAGCTCTCTCTTGAAAGCATCCAGAGAACCTGCCTCCACCACCCTCTGAGGCAGAGAATTCCACAGACTCACCACACTCTGTGAGAAAAAGTGTTTCCTCGTCTCCGTTCTAAATGGCTTACTCCTTATTCTTAAACTAAGACACTCATAATGGAACAAATAATCACCAAACCTCAATGATGCAGACTTTCATAAATTGAGTGCAATACGACCATTATGAATCATACACTTCAATGCTATCTTTGGTCGACTAAAATGTTGCTCTGATATTGAGGAAGTAAATGCAAGCACTGAATTATACTGACAGTTGACTGGTATTTGGTTGTGGTTTAAAGGGTTTCTGATCCGCGTCTTAAATATGTATCATAGAGTTTTGATTTCAAGTAATCTCTTTTAGGGTCAGTAGACCACATCCTTCCATGCTTTGTGAATGATCAGTCTGTCAGCAACATTTGTACAAGGTTTTGGTGTGAGTGGAGGCACCAGCTTAGACTTTAGAGATATTACAGCGTGGAAACAGGCCCCCTTCGGCTCACACGAGTCCGCGCCGGCCAGCGATCATCGCGCACGCCAGCACCATCCTACACACCAGGGACAATTTACAATTTACAGAAGCCAATTAACCTACAAACCTGCACGTCTTTGGAATGTGGGAGGAAACTGGGGCACAACGCAGGTCATGGGGAGAACATACAAACTCCATACAGACAGCTCCCGTAGTCAGGATCGAACCTGGGTCTCTGGCGCTGAAAGTGCTGTAAGGCAGCAACTCTACCATTATGCCACCGTGCTGCCCTCAGTATCTCTATGGACAGAAGCTTATGTGAACTAAAGGCTTATGTGAACTAAAAGCTCACCCCACGCCCATCAGTCTGAAGAAGGGTCTCGATTCGAAACATCACCTATTCTTTTTCTCCAGAGATGCTGCCAGTTACTCCATCATTTTGCACCTCTCTTTGGTGTAAACTAACATCTGCAGTTCCTTTCTACATAGCCCGAAGAAGGGTCCTGACCCGAAACATTACCTGTTCAGTCCCTCCACAGATGCTGCCTGACACATTGAATTCCTTCAGCACTTTGTTTACAGCCCAGAAGTAGTCCTCTGAGGCAATAAAATGATAACAATTGTAATAGGTGGGTAGGAGTTGGTTTGTAAATGTAGTTTTTCTACTTAGTCCTTTTGCAGACTTTAATTCAAAGGTTCAAAGGGTATTTTATTGCTTTGTGTACCAATTAAGGTGCAGTGAAACCGATTTACCACAGTCATACTCCTTGATGTTAGGCCGCAGATACGATACGGAAAAAAAATTGTATCTCCGTCGAGGTAAGAGATTAAAAAAAAGTTTCCCCCAACCACCCCTGCCCCATCCCCCCCCCACAGAAAGCAAAGCTAAAGTTCACTAAAACATACATTGAACACAAACTAAAAACAACAAAGAGGAAAAGGACGAGACAGACTGTTGGCGAGGCAGCCACTGGAATAGGTTCAGTTGAGTCCAGAGATCAAAGTCAAATTGAATTTTGTAGTGCATTAATTTATCCCACCCTCTCTTTTAATATTTTAGTCTTAAAATACATTTAAGTTGCAGTTGCATGGGCCACACAAATGCTGAGTTGTGCATGGTAAAGTCTCCCAAATAGCAACAAGACAATGCTTACAAAATCTATTACAGTTGATGGATCAGTAGACCCTCATGCATTTTTAATTAAGAAATGTTGTTTTATGGATTGTACTTTTGAACAAATCAGTTGCAGTAAACGTGTATATCTGCACAAACAAACTCTGAAGGTTGTTACTTAAAATGGTGACCTTTGAAATACATATGTCCAGTTACCCATGTGGGCGGCACAGTGGTAGAGTTGCTGCCTCACACTGCCAGAGACCCAGGTTCGATCCTAACGACGGGTGTTGTCTGTAGGGAGTTTGTACGCTCTCCCTGTAACCATGTGTGTTATCTCCGAATGTTTCCTCCCACGCTCCAAAGACATACAGGTTTGTACATTCATTGGCTTCGGTAAACTTGTAAATTGTCCCTGGTGTGTGTAGGATAGTGCTAGTGTACTGGTCGCTGGTCGGCACGGACTCGGTGGGACAAAGGGCCTGTTTCTCTAAAGTCGAAAGTAAAGTCAAAAGATGAATAAATATAAATTAATATCAAATAATTCAATCATTATTAAAAAATGGAAAAAACGAAAGCAATCAAAGTGGAATAATAATGAATTTAAATTTACACAATTTAAGGAGACTTAGATTAAACTTAGATTAGATATATTTATGTTAGTAAATATAACATTTACATCTAGTTATTGGCCACAACCGAAGCAACAAAACTGCTGAAGTTTAATAATGATGGCGATATTTTTATTCCTCAAGAATGCGATGAATTTAACATGCCATAGCCAGACATCTCACTGTGCGTTTGGGAGGTAAACCATGGCAAAAATAACATCTGAAATAAAACATGAAGCGTGCTGTTGGCAAAACGCTGTCCAAATGAATTGCGGAGATGCTGCATGCATCCTGCATGTTGTCACAATCCAAACACTCACATCCTCTGCCCTTTAAATGAACTGAAAAGCAAGCCGATGAAATCTGTCTCACCGAGGCTGGCAGTGAAATGGGGCAATTGTAATCCTCGCAAGATTACATAGCTTTACCTTTCCTTTCAATTAAAAAACTCTCTGTGACATAATCCTTGGGACCGGGCGTGACGTAGCGTTACCAGCACTTTCAATTGGAAAGGAGGGGGATGAGAAATATCAGTCAAATTAAAGGTTAATTGGAGCCAGAAATCTAATATTAATCTGCTGATTTACCCCTGGAGACTCTTTCCGCCTTTTGTAGAAAACCCACAGAGATCACCATACGATGCTAGGGAATATAGAGTGAGATATTAAGCGCCCCTGTCTAAATTTGTTCCTGTGATCAGTGCTGGTTGAGTTTGAGAGACTCTTGGATTTCTCAAGGGAATTAATGATACTTTCCTTTACTTTTGTTATTCAATTATAATGGAATGGACAGAAAGAGAGAGGGGATTTTCAAAAGTCTGTTTCCAAAAGGGTTGTGTGTGTGTGTGTGTGTACAATTGGGGGAGATGGGAATGGTGGATCTGAGCAACATCAGTGATCTGAACTGTCGCCCACCACATCTATCTATCTGATCAAAAAATGGTTCAAATCTGCACAAGGTGATTTTTTTCTTTGTTGGAAGGATAGGGGTACAAAACGGTGCTGATCGCGTTAAAGAAAAGTGAGACAGCCCCTTCAGTAACGATAAAACCATTGAACTAAAAGCGAACAGGTTCTTTTTTGAACAGCATGGCATTGACACCAAATATCTAATACCACACTGCAATCACAGTGTAACGTTTTTATATATATATATATATATATATATATATATATATATATATATATATATAAATATATATATATATATTTTAAAAATATTTTAATTTTATTAGAAGTAAGTACAATTGTATACAATCATATTTTCATAATACATGTTATGTACAGCTTCTTATTTTTTTATTATAGTAAAGAAGAATAAGAAAAATAAATTAGATAATAAAATACAGAAAAACGTGAGATATATAGTGTGTGAAGAAGAAGAAAAGAGAATGAGAGAAGAAAGTTAAAGAGTAGAAAATAGGTAAAAGAGAGTAAAAAATTTTTTTTTTAAAAGAAGTAAGGAGAACATTATTTATAATCTTGACCATCCCTCGCCCAGTCCCGAGACAATTAGCTTTTACAGTTGTGTTGCACCATATGATTCCAAAAAGACGACAAATGGAGACCAACTCGTTATGAATTGGTCAGATTTATCTATTAGGAGGAATCGCATTTCCTCAGTGTAACATTTTTCAATAGACAATTAGACAATAGGTGCAGGAGTAGGCCATTCGGCCCTTCGAGCCAGCACCGCCATTCAATGTGATCATGGCTGATCATCCCCAATCAGTACCCCATTCTTGCCTTCTCCCCATATCCCCTGACTCCGCTATCTTTAAGAGCCCTATCTAGCTCTCCCCTGAAAGTATCCAGAGAACCACCCTCTGAGGCAGAGAATTCCACAGACTCACAACTCTCTGTGAGAAAAAGTTCCTTGTTTTTTTGAAGCACAATGATGAACAGACTGTTTTTTTTACATAGAAACATAGAAAAATAGGGGCGGGAGTAGGCCATTTGGCCCTTTGAGCCAGCACTGCCATTCAATATGATCATGGCTGATCATTTAAAATCAGTACCCCGTTCCTGCTTTTTCCCCATATCCCTTGATTCATTTAGCCCTAAGAATTAAATTAAATCTAACTCTCTCTTGATAAATTTCTTTCAAGATCCTTGAGATGTGGACGTGGATGAATGACGGCAGCTGCATTCTGTAACCTTTGACGACTTTAGCAAGGGGTTCATTAGATAGTTAGGACACACAAGGAACTGCAGATATTGGATTCTTGAGCAAAGCACAAAGTGGTGGAGGAACCCAAGGCAGCATCTGGGGAGGAACTGGGGATAAGATGATGTTTCGTTCGGATCCAGACAGGAGAATGTCGCCTTTATAATGTTTGTTCAGTTCAGTTTCAGATTAGTTTATTGTCACGTGTACCGAGGTACAGTGAAAAGCTTTTGTTGCGTGCTAACTAATCAGCAGAAAGACAATACATGATTAACATCGATCCATTTACAGTGTACAGATACATGATAAAGCCCCTGTCCCACTTTCACGACCTAATAGCTGACCTCTGCCGAGTTTGCCCTTGGCTCATACTCGCAGCACGGTCGCCACGAGGTCGTAGGAGGTCTTCGTAACTCTTCCTCGTGCTCGTGAGTGGTCTCCGCGTACTCGTGGCCTCAAGTAGGTCGCGGCGTTTTTTCCAGCCTGATAAAAAATGTCCACGAGTAAAAGAAAGGTCGGCCTGAAGAAAATGGATACTTTTTACTCGTATGCAGGTCGTAGGTAGGTCGTGATGGTAGTCGTAGATAGTCGTAGGTCGGTAACTGGCCCAAGAAAAAAATGCAAACTTGACATCATTTTATCATGTGATAATTTTCCACTCGGAGCTAGTAGTAGTTGGTCTTAGGTGTGGAAGACTGAGGTCGAGGGGGATTGTAGGAGGTCGTAGACATAGTCGTAGGAGGTCGTAGACATAGTCGTAGGAGGTCGTAGACATAGTCGGGGTAGGTCTTTTACTTCGGCGAGTCAACACGACCCTGACATTTTTTTCAACTCGTGTAGGGTCTTCTAAACTTGTGGATTAGGTTGTCCAAGTGGGACAGGCCCTTAAGGGAATAACATTGAGGAGAGTGTTGCAATGTTAGAGTATGTTTCCATGCTGTATGACTGTGACTCATTGGGAATCTGTAGATTACAGATTGAAATTCAGCGGTCACTATCCAACCTCTCTCTCAACTGTTCCTACCACAGGGGCAGGGATAGTGATGTACTTGCCATGAGGCTGCATGAAATTCAAGCAGCCGGGCTTACGTCCCGTGGTGTTCCCTTACGTTAAAGCACTGCTGAGTGAAAATGCATCTGTACTTCAGCACAGTTTAGTTATAGAGATACAGCGTGGAAACAGGTCCTACGGCCTACCTACTCCGCGTCGACCAGCGATCCCTGCACGCTAACACTATCCTACAATTTTCACACATATACCAAGCCAATTAACCTACAAACCTGTACGTTTTTGGAGTGTGGGAGGAAACCGAAGATCTCGGAGAAAACTCACGCAAGCAACGGGGAGAACGTACAAACTCCGTACAGACAGCACCCGTAGTCGGGATCGAACCCGGGTATCTGGAGCTAGAAGGCAGCAACTCTACCACTACTGTTGCATTCGTCTCATAATCTGAAATCGCAGTGCTAATACAGCGGATGCCAGAGGACATAAGTTTAAGGTGAGAGGGGAAGGATTTAGTAAGAATCTGAGGGAAAACATTTTTACTCAGAGGGTGGTGGCTATATGGAACGGGCTGCCAGAGGAGGAATTTGAACCAGGTACAATATCCCTTGACTCCACTATCTTTAAGAGCTCTATCTAACTCTCTCTTGAAAGCATCCAGAGAACTGGCTGGTTCTCTGGATGCTTTCAAGAGAGAGTTAGATAGAGCTCTTACAGATAGCGGAGTCAAGGGATATGGGGAGAAGGCAGGAACGGGGTACTGATTGTGGATGATCAGCCATGATCACATTGAATGGCAGTGCTGGCTCAAAGGGCCGAATGGCCTACTCCTGCACCTATTGTCTATTGTCTAACATGTATAAAGCAGTTGGACAGGTAGTTGGATAGGAAAGGTTTTGAGGAATATGGGCCAAACACAGGCAGGAGGGACTGGCACAGATGAAGCTTCATGGTCAGCACGGGCAAGTTGGCCAAAGGGCCTGTTTACATGCTGTACAACTATGACACTAAATGAATTTCCGGGCAATTATCTTTTAAATTCACCTGCAGGTTTAGCCCAAGATGAACAAAGTGACCCAAAGCAGTAGTACCTTCCAATCAATTGCTGTCTGAGGTTGAATTACCTGGGAGTTACTGAACGACAATGTCTGAAGCCATTTAGGTTTTGTGGAGGAATTCTAATGGAGCTGCGGAGAGATTTACAATTTAATTCTTTCATTTCCACTGTGTTGCCAGAAGCCGCGGAAGCTCCAGCTCTACAGATTCCATCCCGACTCCTTGCCAGAGAATACACAATGATCAGGCAATCAGCTGGGTCTCATCAGTTTAGTTCAGTTTAGAGATACAGCGCGGAAACGGGCCCTTCGGCCCACCGAGTCCACACCGACCAGCGATCCCCACTCACTAACACTATCCTACACACACTAGAGACAATTTTGACATTTATACCAATCCTATTAACCCACATACAAATTCCCCTGCATCTCTCAATATTCTTGGTTGAGATCTTCAATCACTGTCATGTTTTCCTCCTCAAATGAAGACACAGTGAAGAGTACTGAGGCATTTTCCTGATTTTCTGCCTTTAAGGAAAGCACTGAAGATATCCCAATCTGATCATTGTTTGCTGATTGCAATCAGATAATAATTCAGCTTCTGCTTTTCGTGTCCATCTTGTTACAAATGTTGACCTCGCTGTCATCGTCCGTCCTGAAAAGGACGCAAGCTTCCGGCGACAATCAGCGGGAGCCACCACTTGTTGCAATAGATGATGGTGGTAGCAGCATTAGCTCAGGATACTTCCAGTTTCCAGCCCCGTGACGTGGATTCTTCAGCTATGGGACCATAATTCAGCTACTTCAACTAACGAAAGTATATTATATTGGTACAAGGATACAAAGTGCTGGAGTGTCTCTGTTCTCCAGAGATGCTGCCTGACTTACTGAGTTATTCCAGCACTTTGTGTCATTTTGTGTAAGCCAGCATCTGCAGTTCCTTGATTCTATATTACATTGGTGATGTGCAATATAAAGCCATATACAGGCACTCCCCGACCTATATAATAGACGACTTATGTAAGCAGGCACCTACCTGTACCTTGGTACATGTGACAATTATAAACTAAATTAAAAATCAGACCATGCTATACATGAGTACAATCAAGCCAAACCCAAGCCCAGATGGTAGAACAAATAGAAAGATGCCGACTGTAGAATATAGTTCTCAGCATCATAGCATGACCGTACTGGAGAAAACGTCCAATGTCCAATGTCCAAGATGAGGTAGGTTGGAGAATTGGGACTGTACCCTCGATTATGGAAGGGCCATTCAAAAAGTCTGTTAACAGAGAAGAACAAGCAGTTCCTGAGTCTGGTAATGTGAGCTTTCAAGCTTCTGTGACTTCTGGTCAACAGGAGCGGGGAGAAGATGGATTGACCGGGGGTTTGGAAGGTCCTTGTTTGTGTTGGCTGCTTTCCAGAAGCAATGAGTCTTCTTCGAGTCCGTTGCAATCTCAGATGTCATTCTGCCAGTATCTGGCGCAGGTCACAGCTGGTCGAGTCGGTTCAGCCAGGTCCTGGGGGCTGCACTGGGGGGGGGGGGCGTCGTCACACTCCAGTAGGTGGGACATTGTCTGTACTGCTCCACAGCTGCATGTGTCTTATGCCTGGTAGTTCCATGCTTTCATAAGTGCTTTACACCTCCCCTGCTCCACTCGCATTCTGTTGAGGGTCTTCCAGGTTGGCCATGGGAGGTCGTGCCCGCTGGTGAGGCATTCAGTCGGAGTGATTCCTCTCTCCATCCAGTCGTGGGCTCGTGTGTTGAGCTGGTTCCATTCATCTTTCCAGATGTTGGTCCTTGCTGTTTCTTTGGTTGTCTGGAGAGGTGGGACTGTCTGCAAGAAACTGGCTCTGGATTTCAGTCGGGGTGGAGGTGCTGTGTGTCCGTGCAGGGGGTGCCTGGTATCGATCTCCTGTGCTCTCCGCTCGTCTTGGGCGATGATGGATCGTCTGATATGGGGGGGGGGGCAATACCAGCTAGGGCGTAGAGGCACGGGACTGGCGTTGTCTTTATGCATCCCGTGATAATGCGGCAGGTGTCATTGAGTGCTGTGTCAACCAGTTTGGTGTGGTGGGAGCGGCTCCAGCTTGAGCAAGCGTATTCAGCTGTGGAGAAGCACAGGGCTAGGGCAGTTGCACGGATGGTTGGTGGATCAGCGCCCCACTTTGAGTTTACCAGTTTGCGCAGGATGTTGTTGCGAGTGTTTACCTTGGCTTTGGTGTTCTGAAGGTGGGTTTTGAAAGAGAGTGTCCTGTCGAGTGTGACTCCGAGGTACACGGGGTGGAAGTGGTTGGAAATCCCATGAGACGCTCAGTTGTTTTCCTGCATCTCGATTTCTAAGATGGAAGCTGCATAGTTTAAGGATAAGGGGGAAATCCTTTAAGACCGAGATGAGGAAAAACGTTTTCACACAGAGAGTGGTGAATCTCTGGAACTCTCTGCCACAGAGGGTAGTTGAGGCCAGTTCATTGGCTATATTTAAGAGGGAGTTAGATGTGGCCCTTGTGGCTAAAGGGATCAGGGGGTATGGAGAGAAGGCAGGTACGGGATACTGAGTTGGATGATCAGCCATGATCATATTGAATGGCGGTGCAGGCTCGAAGGGCCGAATGGCCTACTCCTGCACCTATTTTCTATGTATCTATAGTTGGGTTTTTGATGGGTTGGGTTTCAGGTGGTTGTTATTGTAGTAGGTTGTCATCTCTTGGAGGGTGCTTTCCAGGACAGGCTCAATCTTCTGGAAGTTCTCCTGTTGGGTGGTGATGCAGAGGTCATCAGCATAGATGAAGCGGCGGCATTGTGGGGGAAGTGGTTGGTCATTGGTGTAGATGTTGAAGAGGAGGGGGGCCAGTACGCTGCCTTGTGGTAGGCCATTCTTTTGGGCTTTCCATTTGCTCTTCTTGTCGTTTAGTTGGACGAAGAAGCGCCTGTTGTTTAGAAGGCTTTTGATGACTTGGCACAGGTCGAGGTCACCAGTCATGTCAAAAAGTTTCCTGATCATGGTTCGGTGCTGGACAGTGTCGTAAGCAGCGGTGAGGTCTATGAAAGCTGCTCCGGTGATGAGTTTGCACTCGAAACCGTCCTCAATGTGTTGGGTGAGGTTCAGTAGCTGCCCGGCACAGGAGCGGCCAGGGCGGAAACCACCTTGATCTTTAGTAAGCTTTGAGTCTATAAGTGGCATAAGGCGTTGGAGTAGTAGCCTCTCGTAGAGATTGTAGGTGATGCAGAGGAGGGAAATAGGTCTGTAGCTCTTTGGGGATGATGGGTCCTTTCCAGGTTTTGGAATTGCGACAGTCTTGGCCTTTCTCCATACAGGTGGGGTTGTTTTCTGTGCCATGCATGAGTTCAGCATTGCTAGGAGCCAGATCTTTGCTTTAGGTCCAAGGTGCTGTATCATTTCCGTCAGTACATCATCGATTCCTGCTGCTTTCCCAGGCTTCAGCATGCTCATTGCAGCTTCGAGGTCTTCTAGGTCGAAGGGCTTGGTGAGAGCGCTGGCTGGTTGCAGGCCGTCTGTTACCGCTGTCCGGCGGTATTCTCCTGTGGGTCTGCGGCGGTTTTGGCTACGACCGTTTGCCACCAGCTGTGCTGCAACTGAGTTTGCTGTGACTGTTGTGAGTGTGGGCGGTGTGGTATGGTCTTCGCCGAGGCGGCGGATTGTGGCCCATGCCTTCCTGCTGTTATTGGTCATGTCGGTGTTTTCTATCAACTCCTTCCAGACTTGCCTTCGGTCCTCCCCGACTGTGTTCAACAGGATCTCTCCGAGTTCCATGGTGGTGGAGGAGAAAGGGTCCTCGTGGTATGTCCTGTGGTAGGCTTTCAGTAGATCGCTGGATGTTTCCGACAGCCCGGGGATGTACTCAGTCTGGCATCCTCTTGGTATATGTCGCCTGGCTGACCTTTTCAACAGTTCTATGAACATGGTAGAGTTGTTGGGGTGTGATGGAATGCTGGGGATGGAGTCTTCGATCTCCTGTTGGAATGACAGACAGTCGGCCTTCCGCAGATTGAACCTTCTGCGGAAGGGGACGGTTGTTGCTTGGAGAGCGGATCGGATGGTTATGGTAATTGGCCGGTGTTGCGTATGGGGGATAGGGTCCAGGACCTCTTTCACAGCTCTGGGTGATAGTTCGCTGCTCACACAAACAAGGTCTGGGTTATATCCTCGTTTCCATCTGGCACCGTGAAAAGATTTTGGCAGTTTGGCGTCATGGATCAGGGTCAGGTGTTTCGACTCGAGCCAGGTTTCGACTTCATCTCCATCTTGATTGTTCACTTCATAGCCCCACAATGAGCTATGGGCATTGAAGTCCCCAATGCTAATGTGGTATTTCCTCTTGCATCTGTCTGGCCGTTCAGAGTGGAGGAACGGACTTTGGGGGGGGGGTTTATACACTGATGTGACAGAGATGTTCGGGAGGGCGGCTGTGATGGTCTCCATTTGCCCTTCGGTGGTGTGGGTGCAGACCTCTTCGATCGCGAGGTTTGGTCTGCTGAATACAGCTGACCCATACTGTCTGTGTCGGATCTCGGCCACCAGCTTCATTCCAGGGATGGCTGGTCGGTGTTGTGTAGGGCCGATGTGGGTTCCTGCATGCACACTAAGTCGAAGCGTTTGGCCGCTGTCGCTAGTATGTCTGCCTTGCATCTGGAGAAGCCTTCAATATTGATTGAGGCGATTGACAGTGCAGGCCCCGAGGAGGGCGAGTGTCTGTGGCGCTTCGGCATCGTCATCTAATAGATTGCTTGGGTAGGTGCACAGATAATGGCCTACTGGTGGTAATAATATCAAATTATACCATTCAGTGTTTCCCAGGCTGCACCACGGGAAGGTTTCTGTATTAGCAGCCCAAGCAATGAGTAGATGGCGTCGATGTTGGGAAATCTGGTCTGTGTGATACATCCACAACTCTCTGCGGTTCCTTGCAATCTTGCGCAGAACTGTTCCCAGGCCAAGCAACGTTTAGTTTAGTTTATTTTTAGTTTAGTTCAGAGATACAGCGTGGAAACAGGCCCTTCGTCCCACTGATTCCACGCCGACCAGCGAGCCCCACACATTGACACTATCCTACACACATTAGGGACAATTTACAAATACGCCAAGCTGATTAGTCTACATAACTGCAAGTCTTTGGAGTGTGGGATGAAACCGAAGATCTCAGAGAAAACCCATGCAGTCACGGGGAGAACGTACAAACTCTGTACAGACGGCACCTGTAGTCGGGATCGAACCCTGGTCTCCGGCGCTGCAAACACTGTAAGGCAGCAACTCTACCGCTGCGCCACCATGGCCGCCCTCAATGATGCAGCCCGACAGTGTGTTTTCTATGGTGCATCTGTGGAAGTTTGTAAGAGTCACTGGACAGGCTGAATTGGGTAAATAGAGGGGTTGGTGCTTTCTTGGCTATCACCTCAATGTGGTTGCTCCACGATAGATTGTTGGTAATATTTATGCAAGGAACTTGAAGGTCTCAACAATTTCCTCTTTTGGTTTTGTGTCTATTATTCCTTTATGTATCCATGGAATGGCTTGGTGATATATGGGACACACTTTAAGTAAATGCTAGTTATTATCACTGTTACAGTAGCTTTTAAGTCTGATATGGCCTATGTACTCATTTAGTGAGCATTGTCCCAAATATAATGTGTGAAATGGTTTTCCAAACTGCCTTCACTTGACCCAAAGAAATATTTTAAGTTTGGGGAATTTAGAGGTGGCGAATTGGGAAATGACAGCAATTTACTACTTCAAAACATTATTAACAAATTAATTATAAGGGCCAAAATGCTGATATAAAAGGTATATATAGCTTATTAAAACATGGCTCCAATTTTATTTTATGTTTCTCTATCTTAGTCTGGATTACAAAGGTGATGAAAATGTGAGGGAGTCACAAATTAGATTGCCGCTACAAATTCCTTGTGTCAGCACCAGTGGTAATAAATGGGAAACCTGCCTTTCCCTCGATCTATGGGGAAAAGATTATGTGGTTAGCTTGTGCTTATCACGCTGAGCGTAAGTCTAATTGGAATGAACTATTGCAAAGTTTATGAAGTCCTGGGGCAGTTTGTTACAGAACTGTATCAATTAATCTATTCTTTTTTTTTAATGAGTTAGGGATTTCCTTTGGAGCCAATTGCCGTGGAATCTGACCAAAGGCCCAGAGGAAGCAGAGATTCCATATCATTGACCCCTTCAATTACAGTACACACCTCCCTCACAAGGTAACAAATTAGATCCAACCGCTCTATAAACAGGGAAGGGTTTTTAAACCATGGCCAAGGTGTTAAAGGGGAGGGATTGCTCAACATAGCGGTGTCGCAAGTTTGCTTCGATTAAAGCAGAAAGAACAAAACACTATATATCCTGCTGGGCACCAAATTGCTTCCATTTAACCCAAGTTTGTCCCAACACTGTAGCTCCCTATATAGGAATGATTAATGACAGAACAGGGAGAAAGGATCTAACATACTATGTGAATGGTTGTTTGAAGTCTTAACTGCTCAGCATAAATGTTACAAATGACAATTTAGGTGGATACCTTTTGCTGTTAAGTCTTTTCATATGTTGAATAAATCCATTGAGATTGATTCAAGTGCCTTGTGAATCATCTATTATTTATTTACAGGCCTTCAATGAAAAATAACCAATAGAATAATTTGTTTCGAAATATATCTGCGATGTTTTCTTTACATTCTGAATAAACAGATTAAAGTTAACAAAGTAACGATTTAGAAAAGAGAACAATTTATGTTTCGAGCGAACTGATGCCAATATCAGGATTGACCAATACCTTTAACAAATCACTAGTGACATTAAAAAACACACTAAACACTGTTCCTTTTATCAATAGTCCATTCCCCAAGTAGATTGATTCATGATATGTTTGATCACATCCAGAGTAGATTAATTTTATTAAACTTTGACAAACGTTATCTCACGGATGTTATTTTTCAGTTATTTTCTCGTGAGCCGACATTATTTATTCACTTCACTGAAGCTTCTGTTGAAAACAGTCACAGCAAAGTGTTGCATTATTTAAAGTTGATTGAAGAAGAGAAACAAGAAAATGCGGCTGCTGGTTGATCACGGAGAGACACAGAGTGTTGGAGTAACTCAGCGGGTCAGGCAGCATCTCTGGAGAACAAGGATAGGTGACGATTCAGGTCAGGACCCTTCTTCCGACTGATCCGTCAGAAAGGTTCTGACCTGAAACGTCACCTATCCTTGTTCTCCAGAGATGCTGCCTGGCCCACTGAGTTACTCCAGCATTTGAGGTGGAGGTGGTTCCTGAAGTTACATCAAAGAAGCCTCATTTTCTGAATAAGATCTTTGTTGGCAGTTTGGTTACCTGATCTCAGATGGATGTTGGAATTGCTCGAGTCAGTGCTGAAAGTATACGGCATGGTTTTTCACTCCAGCACATGTAAAAGAAGCTACGAATGTTGGAAACTTGAACAAAATACAAAGTGCAAAGTAACTTAGCAGATCAGGCGGCATCTGTAGAGGGAATGGATCGGTGATGTCTCGGGTCGGGACACTTCTAAGTCTGAAGAACTTAGAAGGACCGGTCTGAAATGTTTCATATTCAGTCTAGTTTAGTTTAGTTTAGTTCAGGTCATAGATACAGCATGGAAACAGGCCCTTCAGCCCACAAAGTCCATGCCGACCAGCGATCACCCTGTACACTAACACTATTCTACACACACTTGGTACAATTTACCATTTTACCGAAGCCAATTAATCTACAAACCTGTACGTCTTTGGAGTGTCGGAAGAAACCGGAGCTTGCGGAGAAAACCCACGCAGGTCACGGGGAGAACGTACAAACTCTGTACAGATAGCGCCCGTAGTCAGGATCGAAACTCTACCGCAGTGCTACCATGCCACCCAGTTCCTCCACAGCTGCTGCCTAACCTGCTGATTCTTTGTGTTTTACAGGAGAATAAACTATGAGGCTCAACAATCCTCACTGAATCCTTTAAATGTAATCTTGAAGACCACACAGCCTCTTGCCCAGAGTAGGGGAATCGAGAACTCAAGGACACAGGTTTAAGGTGAGGGGAGAAAGATTTAATAGGAATCTGAGGGTAACTTTTTTCACACAAAGGGTGGTTGGTGTACGGAACAAACTGCCAGAGGAGGTAGTTGAGGCTGGGACTATCGCAACGTTTAGGAAACATAGACAGGGCAGTTTTGGAGGGATATGGGCCAAACACAGGCAGGTGGGACTACTGTAGCTGGGACATGTTGGCCAGTGTGGGCAAGTTGGGCTGAAGGGCCTGTATGACTTTAGGACTCTACTTGTTGTTCTGCACAATTTGTATTGCATTGGTCAGCCCACAATGACACTGATTCCCCTGATCACGATGTTTAATAGTAATAATTGATGACTTGAACTCCTGTCCCCAGCTGATTTAGAATCAATGTGCATGTTTACTGGGACAATCAATATTGATACCAAATGCCTATAATTGTGTAATGTAAACAGCCGAGGCAAACTAATATTGGAATATTCATCATATATCATTTGTGCTGAAAGTACAAGGGACTTATTGAAGTGATGTGCCATATTAATATGGTTGCTATTTCTATAAAATACACTCAATATATATCAGAACAAGTCCTTCCAACCTGCCATCAGGCCGCCGATATAAAGTCCCCCTATCTAAGAAAAACATCCACAAAAACTCATTCATACCCATTGCCATAAACAGCTTAAATAAAAAATGAACAATGGACAAATTAACCCTGACGCACTGTCACTTTTCACGTATCCACAACTTCCATCTTGGCTATTTTTACAGTTTTTAATCCTTATACTTGTTTTTAAGATCTATACACACGGTGTGTGCTCGCAGAAATCTGTGTTGTATGACTGCTTATCAGTACATTGTCCTGTTTGTATGTTGAGCCACGCCAAAGAAGATTTTCTGTTACGACAGACAATAAAGCTTTCTGAATCTGAATCTGAACCTGAATCTGAATACCTATCTTCCACAGATTTTGATTTCTAATTCTTAAACCTGTTGTTCAAGGGTGGCATTGTGGTGCAGCGGTAGAGTTGCTGCCTTACAGCCGTTGCAGCGCCAGAGACCTGGGTTCAATCCCAACTATGGGTGCTGTCTGTATGGAGTTTGTACGTTCTCCCTGTAACCCCGTGGGTTTTCTCCGGGTGCTCCGGTTTCCTCCCACACTCCAAAGACATACAGGTTTGTAGGTAAATCGGCTTGGTAAATGTAAAAATTGGCCCTAGTGTATGGAGGATAGTGTGCGGACACTCAAATCAAATGTGGCCTGATTATTTCATAGAACACAAAATGCTGGAGTAACTCAGCGGATCAGGCAGCATCTCTGGAGGACAGGGTCATGTATCTGGTCTGGACCCTTCAGCCTTAACAAAGGGTCCTGATCCAAAATATCACATAACCCTCAGTCTGAAGAAGGGTCCCAACCTGAAGCATTGTCTACCCATGTCCTCCAGAACTTATAGTCGCTCAGAGGTGGAGGGTATATGCATCGAGCTGCTAGGGGAGGTAGTTGAGGCAGGTACTGGAACAGCATTTAAAAGCCTCTTGGACAGGTACCGGCATAGGAAAGGTTTGGAGGGATATGGGCCAAAGGCAAGCAGATGGGACTAGCTTAGATGGGACATCTTGGTCAGCATGGGCGAGTTGGGCCGAAGGGCCTGTTTATATGCTGTATGAGTCTATGACTCTATGACATTGCAATGCCCTCAATGGAAATAAAAGTGGAGATAAATGACAAGCTACCAACCATCCACTGATTTAGTTTAGAGATACAGAGCGTAAACAGGCCCTTCGGCCCACCGGGTCCGCGCCGACCAGCGATCCTCGCACACTAACACTATCCCACACACACTAGGGCCAATTTTTACATTTACCGAGCCAATTAACCTACAAACCTGGACATCTTTGGAGTGTGGGAGGAAACCCAAGATCTCGGAGCAAACCCACTCAGGTCACGGGGAGAACGTACAAACTCCGAACAGGCAGCAACCGCAGTTGGGATCGAATCCAGGTCTCTGGCGCTGCATTCGCTGTAAGGCAGCAACTCTACCGCTGCGCCACCGTGACCTCCCTATGTATGCCCTAGTTATGTTGTTTTCCACAGCTGGGATGTAGGATAACAAGTGCGGGAAGTATCAGTGGGATGTAACTGATGAGGAACCTTCAAAGGATGGTAATTCATTTTTGTTTATTAAGCAAAGCAGAAAATGAAGCAATTGATATTTGTTGAGGAAGCTGAGTAAATGGCATTTCACAGCATTCATTTTTAACAACACTGTTTCTCTTTAATTTCCCAAGAGCAGTACTTTGCTTCGCAGTGGCCTCACATTTTTAAATATTCTGGGATCGACTCAAACAGGACGCCACGCTCCAGGACTGTTTAGTTTAGTTGAAGTTGGAGATACAGCGTGGAAACTGGCCCTTCAGCCCACCGAGTCCATGCCGACCATCGATCCCCGCACAGTAAAAGCCCTGTCCCACTGTACGATGTTCATTCAAGAGTTCTCCCGAGTTTGCCCTGATTTGAACTCGGAGAATTACGGTAATGGCCGCTCGCAGGTACTCGGGGCTCTCGTGGACATTTTTCAACATGTTGAAAAATCTTCACGAGTCTTCCCGAGCTTACCGCGTTTCCCGAGTACCTGCCGTTAGCGTTACGAGCAGCTAAGAGACGTCCCCGAGCTCCGACGTACCCGCTACGTACATTCTACGTGCTTACCGCGAGTTTGATTTTTTTTTAAACTCGGGAGAGCACTTGAATGAACTCGTACAGTGGGACAGGGCTATAACACTTTCCTACGCACACTATCGACAAATTTACAATTTTACCGAAGCCGGTTAACCAACAAACCTGCGCGTCTTTGACGTGTGGGATGAAACCGGAGCTCCTGGAGAAAACCCTCGCAGGTCATAGGGAAAATGTACAAACTCCATACAGACAGCACCCGTACGTAGTAAGGAATGAACCTGGGCCTCTGGCGCTGTGAGGCAGCAACTCTACCGCTGCCCCACCATGCCGCCACATTAGATATTTTACCATTTTGATTTGGATGGAACCAGTTACTTTGCTTGTAGTTTCCTGATTCAATACATTCAGGAAGTGTGCTGTGGAAGCTGCGTTAAACGTTCAAATTGTATTGTAGCTTGTTTTAAAATAATAACCAGCTGAAGGGCCTGTTTCCATGCTGCACGACTGTATGACTAAATTCATCCTCAAGATAAAAAGGAGAGCTGGGTGTAAATTAGTTGTTGACTTTGACCTCCATTGTAGAAGTTATTGCAAAGCTGTATCTATTCCTCGATTTATTATTAACGGGAGCTCAGAAGTAGCACGTTAGCTCATAAATCAGATGGTGATGAATGCAAGTCAAGATATCTTAACAGTGTAGACATTTGTGCATGATGGCCCCATAGCAGAAGCGTCCACGTCGCGGGGCTGGAAACTGGAAGTATCCTGAGCTAATTCTGCTACCCACTTCATCCATGGTGACAAGTGATGGCTCCCACTGATTGTCGCCGGAAGCTTGTGTCCTTTTCAGGACGGACGATGACAGCGAGGTCAACATTTGTAGCAAGATGGACACGAAAAGAAGAAGATTTGTGCATATTGAGAAAGGCTTGTGTTGCCGCTGTTCCCTTTCAGAACATCCCAAAACTCTTTGCTCATGGGCGCATTTTTTAACTGGAGCCACTGCTGTAATGTAGGAAATATGTCACCATATTTCTGCACAGCAGGATCCCAGAAATAGCAATGATCTGAACACCTGTACTTGCTTTTAGTGTCATGGGGCTGAGAGAGCAAGAGAGAGAGAGAGAGAGAGAGAAGGGGGGAATGTTCCCTAGATTATTTTAAGAGACAAGTAGACATGTACATGGATAGGACAGGGTTGGAGGGATATGGGCCAAACGCAGGCAGGTTGGACTAGATGGGGCATGTTGGTCATTGTGGGCAAGTTGGGCGAAAAGGTCTGTTTCCACGTTGTATGACTCTATGACTAGTCCCTCTAGCTTCATCGTGACCTACAGGGAAGGTGGATGATATCACAGGTTAGATGGTGCTTGGACTTGAAAGTGGATTCACAGGTGGATGGGGTGGTGAAGAAGGCATTTCATTCATTGGCCTTCATCAGTCAGGGTATTGAGTGTAGAAGTTGGGACACTATGTTACAGTTGTACAAGACATAGGTAAAACCCCGCTCAGAGTATTGTTTTCCATTTGTGTCATGCTACCATAGGATGGATGAGAAAAAGTAGCTGGGAAAAGTACAGGGAATTTACAGAATGTTGTCAGGACTCGAGGCCTGAGCTACAGAGAGAGGGTGGGCAGGCTAGCACTTTATTCCTTGTTGTGCATGAGGCTGAGGGTCTAAAAAATCACACGGAAAATAGTTGGAGTGAATGCACAGAATCTTTTTCTGATGGAGAGGAATCAAGATCGAGAGGGCACAGGTTTAAGATGAGAGGGGAAAGTCTTAAAATGAACCTGAGAGGCAACCTAATCACACAGAGGATGGTTGGTACATGGATCGAGCTGCCAGAGGAAAGGGCCTGTCCCACCAGCATGCGACTGCACGCGGCAAGCGTGACCTAACGCGGTCGCTTGAGCCGTACGGCCTCGCGGGGCCGGTCCCACTTCGATCGCCGGAGCCGTATGGAGTTGTGCGGAGCTGGTCCCGACATCGCGCGGGGCTCCGAAAAACTGACTGCCCAAAAATTCCGCGCGGCAACGGCCTGCCGGCCCACAGCCGCATTGAGGCCGTACGCACCGCCTCGTCGGGCATGCGCAGCGTCTCGACGCCGTACGCAGCTTCTTGACGCAGTACGCAGCGTCTTGACGGCGTACGCCTAGCGCGAACTTCCCGCGGACTTCGCTCGAACTTCACGTCATCTCTTACGGGATCACTCGACCTCCGCGCGGCCCTGCTTCCGGTTTGCTCGCGCTCGCCGCCATGCAGTCGCATGCCTGGGGGACCGGCCCTGTACGAGGATCACTCGACCTCCGCGCGACCCCCGCGCGGCCCCCGCTTCCGGTTTTGGTCGCGCTTGCCGGCATGCAGTCGCATGCTGGTGGGACCGGCCCTGTACGGGGCTCACTCGACCTCCGCTCGACCTCCGCGCGACCCCCGCGCGGACCCCGCTTCCGGTTTGGTCGCGCTTGCCGCATGCAGTCGCATGCTCGTGGGACAGGCCTGAAGTAGTTGAGAGATGTACTATAACAGCATTTAAAAGATACTTAGAGAGGTAGTGTCAGTTTAGTTTATTGTCACGTGTGCGAGGTAGAATGAAAAGCTTTTTGTTGAGTGATATCCAGTCAGGGGAAAGACAACACATGATTACAATTGGGCCATTTACAGTGTATAGAATCGTGATAAGGGAATAACTATTACTGCAAGGTAAAAGCCAGCAAAGTCCGATCAAGGATAGTCCCGAGTGTTTCAGAAAGAACTGCAGATGATGGAAAAATCGAAGGTAGACAAAATGCTGGAGAAACTCAGCAGGTGAAGCAGCATCTATGGAGTGAAGGAATAGGTGATGTTTTGGGTCGAGGCCCTTCTTCAGACTGATGTGGGGTGGTGGGGGCGCGGGAAGAAGAAAGGAAGAGGCGGAGACAGTAGGCTAGTGGGAGAGCTGGGAAGGGGAGGGGAAGGAGGGAGAAAGGAAGGGCTACCTGAATTGGAGAAGTCAATGTTCATACCGCTGGGGTGTAAACTACCAAGCGAAAGATGAGGTGCTGCTCCTCCAATTTGCAGTGGGACTCACTCTGGCCATGGAGGAGGCCCAGGACAGAAAGGTCGGATTTGGAATGGGAGGGGGAGTTGAAGTGCTGAGCCACCATGAGTCCGAGGGTCACCAATGAGGAAGACAGTTGTTCAGCACTGCTCTCCGGTTGTGGTAGGATGGTTCGTTGCCTGATAAAAGCTGGGAAGAAACTGTCCCTGAATCTGGAGGTGCATGGATAAGGAACATTTAGAGGGATACGGGGACGAACGCAGGCAAATGGGACTAGCTTAGATGGGGCATGGACAAGTTGGGCTTGTTTCTGTGCTGTGTGACTCTATGACTGGTGTTGAATTAACCAGCATCATATGAATCTTTAAACCAGATGGGGGAAAAAAACTTCATCAGTTCTTTCACAATCTATTCTGGATGGTTTGCTTCATCTTGTACTGTACATGAGCTGATTTCTATTTTGAAATCAAATTGCCTGAGGCAAAGATTTGACATTATGTGTTGTATCTGCATTGTGACACGTGACGGGGAATGAGAGGTTGAGAATGGAGAACGGGTACAGCTGCCCTTTCTTCTTCCACCCTTTGCTCCAGACCTCTCCACTTAACTTAACTTTGCTTTCTTTGATGAGAATTTTTGATTTCACATACTGATAAGTACGGTGCTTTATTTATGATAAAGTCCTGTACGGGCACTTCTGTAAAGTTAAAAGCGAGATTTTTCAATTTTTAGAATTTTAATTTGATTTGATACTTTTTCTAACGTGGAGCAGTACAGCACAAGAACAGGCCCTTTGGCCCACAATGTCGGTGCTGAACATGATGCCAAGTTAAGCTAATCTTCTCTCCCTGCACGTGACCTATATCCCTCCATTCCATATCCATGTGCCCATCTAAAAGTCTCTTAAACGCCACTATTGCAACATGTTTCAGGCACCCACCACTCTGTGTGAAAAACTTGCCCCGCACATCTCCTTTAAAGCCCTATCCCACTGTACGAGTTTATTCAAGAGCTCTCCCGAGTTTAAAAAAAATCAAACTCGTGGAAGCACATAGAATGTACGTAGCGGGTACGTCGGAGCTCGGGGACGTCTCTTAGCGGCTCTTAATGCCAACGGCAGGTACTCGGGAAACGCGGTAAGCTCGGGAAGACTCGTGAAGATTTTTCAACATGTTGAAAAATGTCCACGAGAGCCCCGAGTACCTACGAGCGACCATTACTGTGAATATCCGAGTTTGAATCAGGGCAAACTTGGGAGAACTCTTGAATGAACTTGTACAGTGGGACAGGGCTTTTACATTTCACCCCTCTCATGTTAAAGCTATGCCCTCTGGCCTTCTTCTTATCAAGTCCACACACAAGATTAGAAGTTGTTCAGCCAGAGCTGAACACACATCTCAGCATCTGCATACAATGGTGTCTGTCTTGTTGCTTCTTGTGCTTCTTGTGCGTGGTGGTGGAAAGATTGGTGGAAACAAGGGCCGCGACGTGAACGCTCTTTCCTTGACCCCATGCCCTCTGGTAAACAGGGAGGTAAATTGATGCGGAAAAAAACTTGATAACATTTTTTAATTGATATATACACTGGCAACTTTTTGTCCACAAAAAAACCACAGGGTTTGTTAATGGTACAATCAAAAATTGCAGAATCTCTCCAATTTACTCTACACTATCCAATTTTGTGGGAAGGAACTGCAGATGCTGGTTTACAATGAAGATAGACACAAAATGCCGGAGTAACTCAGCGGGACTGGGTACATCGTTGATAGAAGGCATGGGTGACGTTTCGGGTCGAGACCCTTCTTCAGACTCATTTCTGAAGTCCAGTCTGAAGAAGGGTCACGCCCCGAAACATCACCCATTCCTTCCAACCAGAGATGCTGAGTTACTCCAGCATTTTGTGTCTATCCACACTGTCCATTTGATGTGGTCTCATCGAAATCTTATGTCACGCTTTGGATTGTGTTCTTTAAACTGAGGGTATTTGCAGTTTTGTACAAGTTCCCTGCATCAGTTTAGTTGTTACTTTGTTCAAAATCCATGAGAAGAGTTGATGGAAGATGTTTGTACTAATACTTCATATTTTACATTCAATGGAAGCAGCTTCAAAGAATTGATGTAAACTTGTTCTTCTTTTGTTTTAAATACTTAGCTTTCTCCATTGAGGAAAGGCAAGCGGGAGGTGTTGATTCCAATGCTGAACTACGATTTACCTCTTTGGTAACGCTCGGACGATCCTTGATCGGACTTTGCTGGCTTTACCTTGCACTAAACGTTATTCCCTTATCATATCCCTCGCTAGAATTTAGGAGATTGAGAGGGGATCTTATAGAAACGTACAAAATTCTTATGGGGTTGGACAGGCTAGATGCAGGAAGATTGCTCCCGATGTTGGGGAAGTCCAGGACAAGGGGTCACAGCTTAAGGATAAGGGGGAAATCCTTTAAAACCGAGATGAGAAGAACTTTTTTCACACAGAGAGTGGTGAATCTCTGGAACTCTCTGCCACAGAGGGTAGTTGAGGCCAGTTCATTGGCTATATTTAAGAGGGAGTTAGATGTGGCCCTTGTGGCTAAAGGGATCAGAGGGTATGGAGAGAAGGCAGGCACGGGATACTGAGTTGGATGATCAGCCATGATCATATTGAATGGCGGTGTAGGCTCGAAGGGCCGAATGGCCTACTCCTGCACCTATTTTCTATGTATCTATGTATCTATGTATATATACACTGTAAATGGCAGAATTGTAATCATGTATTGTCTTTCCAGTGACTGGATAGCATGCAGCAAAAGCTTTTCGCAATACCTAGGTGACAATAAACTAAGCTAAACTAAACTCCTTGCATTTCAAGTCAAGTCAAGTCACTTTTATTTCTATAGCACATTTAAAAAACAATTCTCGTTGGCCAAAGTGCTTTACATTGGTGGAGGTACTAACGTTATACAACAGTGGTTCATAGAATTAAGTACATACATCAATACATACATATAGTCCTCACTCGGAGGACGTCAAGAAAGGCTTTAGAGTAAAAACCATTTCCTTTCCATCCCTGCTCATTTTTTTTTACCTTCCCAGCTATTAAAATGCTTCGTGCATTTCAGTGGGAATGAATTACTGTCTATTATATGATTTTTATTCTTTAATCAGTTTCCCTGAATTAACTAAAAAATATCAATCTTATAGTCTCCCAAGCACAGCCTATTTCATAATGGTTTTGCATGCCAAATTACCTGTGTTATTGGCAGTCGAAACAAAAATAAAGTTGTTGAAAAAGGGTCCCGGGTTTCATTTTCTTTTGTACACCACACTCATTCTGTGATTCGATCAATGTTCCATCAGACAGATTATGGTTTATTTGCTGTAAATCATAGTGAAATAGCAACAGGCAAAGCATTCACAGTTGGAAGGTAATTGTGTCTCAGTACCTCCATTAGTTACCTAAGTATCCGTATCAACCCAACAATAGATTATTTGACGCTAATTTGGAACGAGAGCATTTCCGTGGCGACACTATCCATAAAGAGCAGCCAAAAGCAGTATTTTGTAAAACTCTATTTAGAACCAAAAATAACTTAGCAATGAAACCTGACAAAACTAAATAAGTGAGATGCAAAAAACTGTGTTAAAAGGAAGGTAGACAAAAATGCTGGAGAAACTCAGCGGGTGCAGCAGCATCTATGGAGCGAAGGAAATAGGCAACGTTTCGGGCCGAAACCCTTCTTCAGACTCAAGGAACACAGGGGCGGCACAGTGGTGCAGTGGTATAGTTGCTGCCTTACAGTGCCAGAGATCTGTGTTCGATCCTGGCTACCAGTGTTGTCTGTAAATAGTTTGTACGTTATTCCTGTGACCTGCGTGGGTTTTCTCTGGGTGCTCTGGTTTCCTTCCACACTCCAACAATGTACAGACTTGTAAAACTGTTCCCAGTGTGTAGGATAGTGCTGGCGGAAGGGGTGATTGCTGTTCGTCGTGAACTCGCTGGGCCTGTTTCCCCGCTGTATCTCACCAACTTGAACTACAAATGCTGGAATCTTAATTAAAACACCAAGTGTTGGAGGAACTCAATGGGACGGGGAGCATTTGTGAAAGGATTGGACAGAGGCCATTTTGGGTTGGGGCCCTTCTTTCGACTCAGGTCGACCCGCTGAGCTCCTCCAGCACCTCGTGTTTTGATTCAGATTTAACAACTTTGTTTCAGATTGAATTAAATCAATAAAACACTATCAATTTGTGACCGCTCTTCCCTAAAAGCACAATAACTATTCAAATCGTCAATTAATCTTTTCTGTTTCCGGTCTCAGAGATGAAACGGAAAAGATGAAAACAGAGCAAACAGGACAATCGGGTTTATGATCTCAACCTAATATCTCAGGTTACACTATTCTGCATATTTCCCTTTATATATATATAGAAACATAGGTGCAGGAGTAGCCACTTGGCCCTTCGAGCCAGCACCGCCATTCAATATGATCATGGCTGATCATCCACAATCAGTACCCCGTTCCTGCTTTCTCCCCATATGCTCATCTGATATATATTAAATAATAATAATATTATAATACAACTTATTACATAACAAACTTCTCCTTATCATATATCTGTACACTGCGGACGGCTCGATTGTGATCATGTGCTGACTGGTTAGCATGCTACAAAACCTTTTCCCTGTACCTCGGTTCATAGATACATAGATACATAGAAAATAGGTGCAGGAGTAGGCCATTCGGCCCTTCGAGCCTGCACCGCCATTCAATATGATCATGGCTGATCATCCAACTCAGTATCCCGTACCTGCCTTCTCTCCATACCCCCTGATCTCCTTAGCCACAAGGGCCACATCTAACTCCCTCTTAAATATAGCCAGTGAACTGGCCTCAACTACCCTCTGTGGCAGAGAGTTCCAGAGATTCACCACTCTCTGTGTGAAAAAGTTTTTCCTCATCTCGGTCTTAAAGGATTTCCCCCTTATCCTTAAGCTGTGACCCCTTGTCCTGGACTTCCCCAACATCGGGAACAATCTTCCTGCATCTAGCCTGTCCAACCCCATAAGAATTGTGTACGTTTCTATAAGATCATGTGGCAAGAAACTAAACTGAACTCAAATAGCTGCAATCAGATGGAATGGCATCCCAATAACTACAGTTTAAGATAAGAATGAACGATTATTCACTTGTTGGCTTCCAAGACGCAAAGGGTTAAAAGCCGACCATGTATTTCATTGACCTACACGTACTGTAACTGTAAGAGCTGCCGACTGCTTAATGACATGAATCATGTCTGCGTTTATGTTTGGCACTCCGGGACTTTCTAATGTATTTTAAGATGTTCTAGGTTCAGCAAAGGCCCTTCTGTCAATTATGGTGATGTCAGGAAATCACTGAGATCACTATGCGTCAATGCATAGCATTTAGACAAAGGTTTTAGCATGTCAGCTATTGTGACTCGCAACCCTATCGGTTTAAAAGAAAAAGTCAAATGCATTTGCTTTGATGAAATTTGTTTGGGATATTTTACAATGAATATTAATCAATTATTAAGTGAGCTAGTTTTGTTCCCTGGTAATAGAACGCAGGGCTAGCTTCTGAAATGCCTGTCACACCGAAGAACTATATACATGCCTTGAATCCACTAAGTCTTCAGAATGGTAATGTTATTAATGTAGTGGATACCAGATGCCAGTGCTTTAATGCAGCTTTTAACTTTTGTTTTAAACAGAGTTCTCTACCTTGCCTATTCCCTGCTGAGTATTTTCAACCCATTCCCCCAGCAAATTTGAGTGTTGTTTTAAATCCTTTTAGATCATAAATGGAAGACGTCCAGGATCTGACAGCTGACTGAGCTGCATCCTCCCAATGATCACTGAACGAGATCACAATCCGCAAGTGACCCATGCTCGCCAACTTCTATATTTAACTCCGTTTCCAGGATGATGGCTTTGGAAGCGTTCTGCTTTGTTTTTTTGTTATTAGAAGAATGCCGATTTAAATGCGCAAAAGTCAAATGGTTCTTTCTTAATGTGAATGCTGTTATTCGTGCTGCAGTGCATGCGACTTGTTCAGGTCATTTGGTGGGTGACTTGGTGCCAGTTGAAGCTGGGATAAGCGGGACATTTAGAGGTCTCCCATAGTTCACCCCTGCCCTGCCCTGAAGAGAGTTGATTATTGCTTTAGAGTCATAGAGTCATAAGGTCATAAGTGATAGGAGCAGAATTAGGCCATTTGGCCCATCAAGTCTACTCCGCCATTCAATCATGCCTGATCTATCTCTCCCGCCTAACCCCATTCTCCTGCCTTCTCCCCATCAACTCTGATGCCTGTACTGATCAGGCCATACAGCATGGAGCCAGGCCCTTCGGCCCAACTTGCCAATGCCAACCAACATGCCCTACCTACACTAGTCCCACCTTTGGTCAGTCAGGATTGAGCACGGGTCCCTGGTGCTGTAAGGCAGCAAAACCAGCATCTGCAGCTCCTTCACAAGCTCCTCCTCTCAGACCCTGGAAGCAGACAGCTTCTTGGTATCCTCCTTGGGGGGGATGCCGAAACCTATCATCGATGCAACTGCAATAAGCTCTCAGCACTGAACGAATGGACAGTCTCTGAATGTCATCATCTGCGGAGGTCAGTACTACAAAAAATCCAATGACTTTTTCACAAGGGTCAATCGCTCACATTCAGTTGATTTGCTGTTTCCAGCAAGAGTCTTTCAACATCAACATCTCACATGTCTTGTTTAGTACGGGTGTCGGGGGTTATGGGGAGATGGCAGGAGAATGGGGTTGCGAGGGGAATGTAGGACAATTGGATAGATCAGCCATGATGGAATGGCGGAGTAGACGCGATGGGCCGAATGGCCTCATTCTGCGACTATAGTTTAGTTCATTGTCACGTGTACCGAGGTGCAGTGAAAAGCTTTTGTTGCGTGCTAACCAGTCAGCGGAAAGACTACACATGATTACGATCGAACCATTCGCAGTGTACAGATAGCGTAGTTAAAGTAAAACGTGGAGCGATTGTAATGCATGTTTGCTGATCGATGTCTGTGACCAGCACACACAGAGTCGCCTGGCTTGGGCGACCTTAAAGGGCCTGTCCCACTTGGCCGTCATTTGCGCCTAATTTACGCGACATCATTTACGCGTCACGACGCACGACGTGCGCATGGTGCGCGATGACATAGGCAGTGACGCGCGGCAGCACGCGGCGTCGCAGGAGTTTGTGATGTACAAAATCTTTGCGCGCTATCTGCGTGACTCGCAAATGACGGCCAAGTGGGACAGGCCCTTAAGGTTTCTGTTGAATAATTGCTGGGGGTTGGGAGACTGGATACGGCATAGAAAAATCTGTAAATTCACTCAAGACACAAGTAACCGCTGACGCTTGTTTAGTTTAGAGATACAGCGCGGAAACAGGCCCTTTTGGCCCAACCGGGTCCGCGCCGACCAGTGATGCCCGCACGTTAACACTATCCTACACCCACGAGGGACAATTTTTACATTTACCGAGCCAATTAACCTACATACCTGTACGTCTTTGGAGTGTGGTTGGAAACCGAAGATATCGGTGAAAGCCCACGCAGGTCACGGGGAGAACGTACAAACTCCGCACAGACAGCACCCGTAGTCGGGATCGAACCCGGGTCTCCGGCGCTGCATTCGCTGTAAGGCAGCAACTCTACCGCTGCGCCACCGTGCCGCAGTTTGCAAAAAATGACGCAGAGTGCTGGAGTAACTCAATTGGCCAGGCAGCATCTCTGGAGAATATAGATAGGTGAAGTTTTGGGTCAGGACCCTTCTTCTGACAGATTGTGCTGGGGAGGGGGTGGGGGAGGAGGAGAAAACACCTGGAAGAGAGGAGGGGGAGAGCAAAGACTGGTGAGTGATATATGGATACTCATTTGTATCGACCTGTTACTCATCAGGGTTAGTCCTTCCCCTCATCTCTTTTCCAGCTTTCTGCTCCCAACCCTCCCACCACAATCGTTCTGAAGAAGAGTCCCGACCCGAAACATCACCTATCCATGTAATAACAAGGAACTACAGATGCTGGTTTATACCAGAGATAGACACAAAATGCTGGAGTAACTCAGCGGGTCAGGCAGCATCTCCGGAGAAAAAGGACAGGTGACATCTCAGGATGGGACCATTCGAAAGGTCTCGACCTGAAACACCTCCCATCCATTATCTCCAGAGATGCTGCCTGACCCGATGGGTTGCTCCTGCTTTTTGTGTCCAGCTATCGGTGTAAATTCACTCTGCTGTTTTCATGAGTATAAATGCCGTTGGACAGAGTTGAAATTTTCCCCCATCACCAATAGTTTAATCTGGAGTGGTTAGTGTGTTTAAGAGCAAATAAAATAGAGTCGGGATTCTTGAGAGGCTGCTTGACCAATCTGATTACCTCATTACAGAAGGCAGTGGTTGCACTCTGACTGTCTCAGGGCAGGTTTCTAAGGGAACCTGACAGATTTCATGCCTCTACTTAACGCCGAGATTAAATCACAAACGGCAACAAACCATTT
Source organism: Malacoraja senta (assembly GCA_038087875.1). Classification (NCBI taxonomy): domain Eukaryota; kingdom Metazoa; phylum Chordata; class Chondrichthyes; order Rajiformes; family Rajidae; genus Malacoraja; species Malacoraja senta. Next base: position 20,807,054 of record CM075989.1, read on the forward strand.
CTGGCATTTCACAAATAAAGTATCTGTGCTTAGCAGTACTTCGAACAGCTTCAGCGATGTACAGGTCCACCAATGATGTACAGGTCCACCCTTGGTTCCAGAGCGTTGCTGGATTATTCGCTTTGCCGGACCAACAGAGGTCACGGCTTCCGAGAGGAGTCCGACGGCCGAGGGGGTCGAGACACCGGCCCGCAAGGTCGGCTTCGGCCGTCGGCTGATGGGAACGGATCAGGGGTTCCACAGCCCCGGCTGCAGGGGGGCAAATTCCACCCGCCGATCGGCCACGGAAGTCCCGATGAGGTCGAGATCGGCCGCCTCACCCGGCCTAGGTGCCATATTTTCGTGGGGGGGGGGATTCCAAATACACTCTCGTAATTTAATCCGGATTAAAGGAGATGCAGGACCACCAGTTGTCAGAGAATTGGTGGAGGACCTGTATTTGTCTGTAATGATCTGCCTTTGGTGATGATATCATCATACTGTATATCTGCTATAAACTCATGTGGTACTTGTTGCAGGAATCTCTCCTAAGATTAATATAGTTTGGAATGTAAGATTGTAAGTCTGGTTTATTGCTCAGCTACGGGATTCACTAAACCTGATGACAAAGATAGACAAAACAACTAAATACATAGGGGGAAAAAACACCAGTGTAGCAAAACTCTTCATCGTTACCCTGGTCATGCCCTCATTTCACTCACTATGACCAGGAAGAAGATATAGGGGTATGAAAACCTTGGCCACCAGATTCAAGAATAGCTCTTTCCCAACAACCATCAGGGTCTTGAACTCTGCACAACACTAACCTCAACTATGAACGTCTATGGTTGTACTGAGGAACACAGAACATAGAAAGGTACAGCACAGGAACAGGCCCTTCGGCCCACAATGTCTGTGCTGAACATGATGCCAAGACCAACTCTTATCAGCCTGCACATAATCCCTTTCCCTCCATATCCATGTTCATAGGTTCAAATGTTCATAAGTTCTAGGAGCAGAATTCGGTCATTCGGCCCATCAAGTCTACTCTGCCATTCAATCATGCCTTGTCTATCTTTCCCCCTTAACCCCATTCCCCTGCCTTCTCCCATTAACCCCTGACACCCGTACTAATCAGAAAATTGTCAATCTCTGCTTAAAGATACACAGCAGTCTGTGGCAATAAATTCCACAGATTCACTAAAGAAATTCCTCCTCATCTCCTTTCTAAAGGTACGTCCTTTTATTCTGACGCTGTGGCCTCTGGTCCTGGATTCTCCCACTAGGGGAAACATCCTCTCCACATCCTCTTTATCCAGACATTATCTGGTAGGTTTACATAGAAACATAGAAACATAGAAAATAGGTGCAGGAGTAGGCCATTCGGCCCTTCGAGCCTGCACCGCCATTTGATATGATCATGGCTGATCATCCAACTCAGTATCCCATCCCTACCTTCTCTCCATACCCCCTGATCCCTTTAGCCACAAGGGCCACATCTAACTCCCTCTTAAATATAGCCAATGAACTGGCCTCAACTACCTTCTGTGGCAGAGAATTCCACAGATTCACCACTCTCTGTGTAAAAAATGATTTCCTTATCTCGGTCCTAAAAGTCTTCCCTCTTATCCTTAAACTGTGACCCCTAGTTCTGGATTTCCCCAACATCGGGAATACTCTTCCTGCATCTAGCCTGTCCAACTCCTTAAGAATTTTGTAAGTTTCTATAAGATCCCCCCTCAGTCTTCTGAATTCCAACGTGTACAAGCCGAGTCTATCCAGTCTTTCCTCATATGAAAGTCCTGCCATTCCAGGAATCAGTCTGGTGAACCTTCTCTGTACTCCCTCTATGGCAAGAATGTCTTTCCTCAGATTAGGAGACCAAAACTGTACGCAATACTCCAGGCGTGGTCTCACCAAGACCCTGTACAACTGCAGTAGAACCTCCCTGCTCTTATACTCAAATCCTTTTGCTATGAATGCTAATCAAATCCTTTTCAATGAGATTCCCCCCTCATCCTTCTAAATTCCAGCAAATACAGGCCCACAGCCTTTAAACACTCATCATATGTTAGCCCAGTCAATCCTGGGGTCATTCTCGTCTCTCCAAAAGTCTAAGCCATTCACGTGCCTATTAAAAGTCTATTAAATGCTGCTATGATATCTGTTTCCACCACCATCACCCCTGATCGCTCGTTCCAAGTACTTTGGACTTTGTTGATATTGGTATTGAATTACTGTTTATTCCATATTATTCTATATTATCGAGGTGCATTGTGTTTACTGCTGCCGGAAGGAATAATTGCATTGTTCCATTGAAAGTACACATGACAATTACACGCTCTTGACTCTCTTGGCCGGCTGCAACAAAACGCTGCAGGCAGGAAAGAGAAAGCAACTCAATGGCAAAATGCTTTGGATGGGTGCAGTGAGATGATAATGCACATGCAGCGACAATTATAAAAGTCACAGTGACTTTCAGCAGCACTGAAAGAGATGTTGATAACAGCGCTGAACATCCAGGAGACCAGGCAGCATAGGGTGGAGAAGGCTTAAGTGCAAAAGCATCACTGGTTAGTTTAGGAATCGGACACAATGGCAGCTGAAGCGCAGACAGGCTAAATGTGTAGTCAAAAATGTGCAATCAAGCATGCAAATTCTTCATTACATCAGTGGACCGGATGGAAATGTTCTTTAATGGTAATAATATTGTTAAAGTAGAAGGTAATTTAAGGTAAGGGAGGAACGATTTAGTGTACAAAATCATGAGAGGAATAGGTTGGGTAAACACACAGAGTCTCTTGCCCAGAGTAGGGGAATCAAGAATCAGAGGACATAGGTTTATGGTGATGGGGGCAAAGATTTAGTAGGAATCTGGGGGTAACTTTTTCACTCAAAGGGTGGTGGGTGTATGGAACGAGCTGCCGGAGGTGGTAGTTGAGGCAGGGACTATCACAACGTTTAAGAAACATTTGGCTAGGATAGGTTTGGAGGGCTATGGGCCAAATACAGGCAGGTGGGATTAGTGCAGATGGGGCATGTTGGCCGGTGTGGGCTAGTTGGGCTGAAGAGCCTGTTTCCATGCTGTAAGACTCTATCACGTTGAATATGCACAAACACTAGAAACTGCTGAAAACTGCTGCAGGAGAGAAATCTATTGACAGTCATTGGCTAAGGGATCTATTGCATGTTTAATAATCTGGCAACTGCTCTGAAAATAAAGATGTTCAGAGCAATGTAATAATTGGAGCATTATCTGAATCCTTAGTGATTTGAAACGGCGTCGAGGTTTACAAACCTGATGTGCTGCCGCGAGTGAGAATTTAATTGTTCCATTTCTGTACATCTGACAATTAAACACTTTTGACTCTTGAGTTACAAATTTGGCACCTGGAATCAAAGGGCAGGAGAAAATGCAGACTTTGGTTTCAGTTCCTTGGGGACTGGTATACTTCAGAACCTCTCCCCTGAGGCCACTTTTCTTCAACAGCCTTCAATAATGAAGGTTGGCAGGCTACTCAGGCGACTTAACCAAAGAGGCCATCAGGGCAAAGGCCTACCCTGTTATATTTCCTGTGAGACTGGGCTATTGACTCTCCTAATGCTTTATGCCACTTGTACCGACGGGGAGAGAGATTGCTCTTTCTTACCAACAGCAGCCGAGGCCTACGTTTAAATGCAATGATGACACTGAGATAAATACGCATTCGGATCATCAATGTAAGAAGGAACTGCAGATGCTGGTTTACAATGGAGATAGACACAAAGTGCTGGAGTAATTCAGCGAGTCAAGCAGCATCTCTGGGGAAAATGGATGGGTGACGATTTGGGTCGGGACCTTTCCTCAGACCCTGGGTGATGTTTCGGGTCCCGAAACTTCCTCAGATGGTGATGTTTAGGGTCGGGACCCTTTCGTAGAGTCTGAGGAAGGTTCCTGACCCAAAACATGATCCTTTTTCTCCAGAGATGCTGCCTGACCCGCTGAGTTACTCCAGAACTTGGTGTCTATCTTTGAATCATCAAGGTTAGTAGTGTAGTGTGTTCCGACCACTTTGGTAAAATGGGGGCTGACCTACGATGTGATGTGGCTCACTGATAAAAGGAATGTGGACATTTAGAGAGCAGCTGCCATTTTTTTTAGTTTAATTTTTGGAGACAAATTTTATAGATGTATTTTGGTTTGGTGCCACTCTGTTTTCTATTGCTGGTGTCAAATGTTTGGCCACATTCTGGGCTCAGTCACCTCCACTGGATTTTAATAGGATGTTGCCAGGACTCGAGGACCTGAGCTATACAGAAAGGTTGAGTAGGATACAACTGTATTCCTTGGAGCTCAAGAGGATGAGGGATGATATTATAGAGGTGTGTAAGATCAGGTTGAAGATTAGATAGCTAAATCACTTTTACACAGAGTAGGGGGAATCAAGAACCAGAGGACATAGGTATAAGGTGAGTGGGGGGGGGGGGGTTGGGGGGTAAGAATTAACAGGAACCCGAGGGACAACTTTTTTTACGCAAAGGATGGTAGATATGTGGAGCGGACTGCAGAGGAGGCGGTTGAGGCAGGTATTATCACAATGTTTAAGAAACATTTGGGCAGGTACATGGATAGGACAGGTTTAGAAGGATATGGACCAAATGCAGGCAGGTAGGATTAGAGTAGATGGGGCATGTTAGTTGGCATGGTCAAGTTAGGCTGAGGGCCTGTTGCCACGCTGTCTGACTCCATGTCCCCATTTTATTTGGAGGAGGACTTTGAAACATCTTTAGAAATGCAACAACACAAGAACCAGAATCTATGGCTCAGGGTCCATTTATCTATTTTTGGTCTTTCTTTGTAGAGTGTTCTTCATGAACGAGGCCTTTGTACATTTTTGTTGTCGATGGGTAACTTGCCACCCTCTAGCTCAACATGTCACCACATATACGGTTTACATCTTAGCCACAGTCCCGTGTGTTACTGGATACATACATGAATCAAGCAACTATTGAGCATGACCAGAGGCGTGTTGAACTAGAGGTTGAAGGCCAGACCGGGGGATTGACCTACATTTATGGGCTGACCAACAACACCAGCATCTTGTCATTGGATGCCCACTGGCTAATTTTGCAATGCAATGAAGCTTCGGAGGAGAGAGAGCCTGAGAAGGAGATATCTTCTCACAACCGGTACTAGTGAGGAGACAACGATGTAGCCTGAAGGTTTCATTTAGTTTAGGGATACAGCGCGGAAACAGGCCCTTCGGCCCACCGGGTCTGTGCCGACCAGCGATCCCAGCACATTAACACCATCCTACACCCACTGGGGACATTAAAAAAAAAAACATTTACCAAGCCAATTAACCTACAAACCTGTACGTCTTTGGAGTGTGGGAGGAAACCGAAGATCTCGGAGAAAACCCACGCAGGTCACGGGGAGAACGTACAAACTCCGTACAGACAGCACCCGTAGTCGGGATCGAACCCGGGTCTCCGGCGCTGCATTCGCTGTAAGGCAGCAACTCTACCGCTGCGCCACCGTGACCATCCTGACTTATGAAGCCCCGTTGCAGGATGCTTGAGCTGCTCATTGTTCCCTTCGGAATGATCTCCCATTGACATTGCACCACCAGAGAGAGGACTACCTTTACCACATGTAGTAGCCCTAAACATATTGCCCTGAGCCATAACTAATTGACTTGGGGTCCCTTTCCAGAATTGTGGAAAAGTATTGATCATCTCTTTGCCCAGTGCCATCATATGTTTAACTCAATCATCCCTAGGATAATTCTCGTAAATCTCCTCTGGACCTTCTCCAAAGCCAGTACATTCTTCCTCAGGTATAAGTCCCGAAACTGCTCACAATACTCCAAATATTACTTCAAATGTTTCCTTGCACACCTGTTTGGCCACTGTTTATTGGTACCATATCATCCAGCTGCGAGATAGTCTGGTGAGATGGCGCTGTTATTGTATTCCGTGTCTTGTGAATTTTCTCCTGATGTATGATACCACCTCCGGCTGCTTGCTGAACCTTCCTACCTTTTGGCTGCAATTATAAATTGAGAAAATCCACAGGGCGGCACGGTGGTGCAGCGGTAGAGTTGTTGCCTTACAGCGCTTGCAGCGCCGGGGACCCAGGTTCGATCCCGACTTAGGGCTGTCTGTCGGGAGTTTGTACGTTCTCCCAGTGACCGCATGGATTTTCTCCAAGACCTTTGGTTTCCTCCCACACTCCAAAGATGTACAGGTATGTATGTTACTTGGCTTGGTATTTAGTAAGTGTAAATTGTCCCTAGTGTGTGTAGGGTAGTGTTAATGTGTGGGGATCGCTGATCGGTGGGGACTCGGTGGGCCGAAGGGCCTGTTTCCGTGCTGTATCTCTAAACTATATACTAAATTACACAGCCGTGCATTGTTTTGCAATGCAAGGAGTGTACAGGATAGAGGTGTTTATATCTGTCCCATCAGCTTTAGACTGGACATAGTGATACATTTTACCAAGTCCGCATTTAATTGTATAGGATCACCAGCTTTCACTAAAAAGGGTAGGTGAAGGCAGGCAGTATTCATTTCATTTGTAATTAATATTAATGGTTTAATTAATTTAAATGTTGAATGAAGTTTTAAATAAATGTGTTATTTTTTAATTTTTAATTTTCTATTAAAGGTTTCTACCGGCACGCTTGTGGCTGTGAGACCAAAATACTCTGTGTAACAGTGAGACACGGCTGTGAGATACTGGGCAAGTCTTCCATATGAATTGGTCCATTCCTCACTAAAATGTTTCCGAGGTTGTTCAAACAAATGGACACAATCTGATTGCAAAGTTCTTAAACAGAGATGACAATTAGTTGCAGGATTTGGTCAATGGCATTAACTTACTTCAAGTGATATTTGGCTGTTAGTCACATATTTAACATCTGCAGCAATTTCATAATCAAATGTCCCAACATAGTGCAGATTAGACATTTTCATGTAGTGTGGATAGGATCAGGGACTGAAGCTTGTATTGAGCGAGAGCTTTTTTATAATGCAAATTAAATCTCGGTTTATACTTAATTCAAAACTTGGCCATTAATTTCACTTTGATCATTTGCATTACAGATGTTCAGAGAACATAGATAGAACATAGAACAGTTTAGTTTAGTTTAGTTTATTATTTATTGTCACGTGTACCGAGGTGCAGTGAAAAGCTTTTGTTGCGTGCTAACCAGCTAGCGGAAAGACAATACATGATTACAATCGAGCCATTCGCAGTGTACAGATACATGACAAGGGAATAACGTTTAGTGCAAGGTAAAGCCAGTAAAGTCCGATCAAAGATAGTCCAAGTACTTTGCAAGAACAGGCCCTTCGGCCCATTATGTCTGTGTTGAACATAGAGTCACAAAGTCATACAGCATGGAAACCGGCCCCTTGGTCCTACTTGTCCAAGCCAAACAAGATGTCAACTGTAAACAGGCACCTGAGACAGTATCTGATTTAAACACATCTTTAATCAGCACTGTAACTTGGCAGCATTTAAAGACAAGGTGTTGTCAGTTCATCCTAGCGGCTTAGACTGCTGGTGCTGGGAATGGGCGTTGGTATAAATGTTATAGTGGGGTGGAGTTAGTGATGCTGGCTAAGTGTGATTGGTTCACATGCATCAGCAATCTACATCAACCATCTAAGCTAGTCCCATTTGCCCATATCGCCCAACAAGGTCATGTAATAGGAGTAGAATTAGGCCATTCGGCCCATCCAGTCTACTCCACCATTCAATCATGGCTGATCTATCACTCCTATCCCTATTCTGCCTTACCTAGACCATCACTTACCTACCTGCACATAACCCATATCCCTCCTTTCCCTGCATATTAATATGCCCATCCAGAAGTCTCTTTCATGCCACTAACATATCTGTCTGCATCACCCCTGGCAGGCACCCACCACCCTCTGTGTATAAAAACCTGCCCCGCACATCTCCTTTATACTTTGCCCCTCTCACCTTAAAGCTCTGCCCTGTACGATTTAATTTCTCCATCTTGGGGAAATTGATTCTGAATGTCTACCCTATCTATGTCTCTCATTATTTTATATACTTCTATCTGGTGTCCCGCAACCTCTGGCGTTCCAGAGGAAACAGTCCAATTCTGAGAGGATTGGAGCCCATTTCCCAAATTTGGTTTTATTGAGGTCAATTTCCAAAGTAGATAATGGGTCAAGTGAACTATTAGACTTTAGACATACAGCGTGGAAACAGGCCCTTCGGCCCACCTACTCCACGCCGACCAGCGATCACCCCATGCACTAGCACTATCCTACACACTAGGGACAATAGGGCGGCACAGTGGTGCAGCGGTAGAGTTGCTGCCTTACAGCGAATCCAGCACCAGAGATCCGGTTCGATCCCGACTACGGGTGCTGTCTGTAAGGAGTTTGTACATTCTACCCGTGACCTGCATGGGTTTTCGCCGAGATCTTCGGTTTCATCGCACACTCCAAAGACGTACAAGTTTGTAGGTTAATTGGCTTGGTAAATGTTTTTAAAAAATTGTCCCTGGTGTCGGATAGGGTTAGTGTGGGGAGATCGCTGGTCGGCGCGGACCCGGTGGTCCGAAGGCTCCTTTTCCGCGCGGTATCACTAAACTAAACTAATTGACAGAAGCCAATTAACGTACAAACCCGCACGTCTTTGGAGTGTGGGAGGAAACCGGGGCACCCGGAGAAAACCCATGTGGTCACGGGGACAACGTACAAACTCCGTACAGACAGCATCCGTGGTAAGGATCGAACCCAGGTCGCTGTAAGGCAGCAACTCTACCGCCGTGCCACAGTGCCGCACCATTGGTCATTAACGTCAGGAGAGCAGGTCTAAACAAAACATAAGACTATATAATACATATAAACTAATTAAGGGGTGCTACATAAACAAACTAAGTCCAATACTCATCTTTGGGGAGTCAGGAGAAGCAGAGATGAGCCACACTGAAGATTAAGTAATGGGTTAGATGACCCCTCTTGGATGCTGCCCGGCCCTTTGAAACCACGATGTATTCTCAGCAGAAGAGGAGGCATAAAGGGACGGTGCAAAGCTCATTTGTGGTGGAAATGGCTGAGCAAGAATCTCCTTCCTTCTTGTGCTTACAAATTCACAACATAACTATTTTACACTGACTTACCCAGAGAGAGAAAAAAATGACTGTTATTGGTCATTGTTAAATTAGCTGCTTTGGCTATTAATATATTAAGTCCTCATTCACCAACAGGGTGGCAGAGTGGCACAGTTGGTGGAGCTGCTGCGTGACCGTGCCAGAGACCCCGGTTCGATCCTGACTGTGCTGTCCGTATGGAGTTTGCACATTCCTCCCACTTCCCAAAGATGTGTGGGTTTGCAGGTGGACCGGTCGCTGTCAATTGCCCCCCAGTGTGTAAGGAGTGGGTGTGAAAATGGCATAACATAGAACTAGTGTGAACGGATGATTGATAGTTGGTGTGAATTCAGAGGGCCGAGGGTTATATCTTTTCCAATGTTATATCTCTCTAAACTAAGCTATTATCATCAGTTCATAAGTTAAAGGAACACAATTAGGCCATTCGGCCCATCAAGTCTAATCCTCTCTTCACTCATGGCTGATCTATCTCTCTGTCTCAACGCCATTCTTCTGCCTTCTCCCCATAACCCCTGATACCTTCAGCACGTTATATACCACGGGTCGGGATAAAAGAATTCAGAGACGTATTTAGTGGGCTGGAAATAATGCAGGGTTTTGTAAAATTAACCTGAGACAAGAATGATAATTTTCAGAGATAGCAACATTTTAACAAAACAGAGGCATGATTTATTCCAGTAATATTGCATGGTGACGAAAAAAAAAAAGCTGCCAGGGTCAAACTGGCTTCCGCGCACATTTCATTAATTTACTTCAGATCAGAGCCAGAGTCATTATTCCCAGTGACTTAAGGCCCTGGGGGCAGATGTGAAATGGAAAGAGCATGCTGCCTGCTCCAAAATGATGCTTACTGAATCTGAAAGGTCATGTCATGTTTTCTGGCAATTGAGTCGATGGATTTGGATTCTACAGCATAAGGTCAGGCAGCTCCACTCAGCACATGTTTACTGGGAAAAGTGCCTCCCAGTTATTTCACAATGACCTTATTACCCTGCGAGACTGATGAGCTCTGCACAGGGTCCCTCAGACCTCCTGTTCTGCTGAGAACACGTCTTGCTTTCAAAAGGCAGGGCAGGTTCCGAAGGGTCAGGCAACCCATTAGTTAATCTTCATCGGCCGTCTCCCCATAGATGAGTATCAGTCCTATTTGTTTATCTAACATTCATTATTCAATTCATAAGTATTACGTAGTCACACGTCTGGGAAAGAAACTGCAGATGTTGGTTTGCACCGAAGCTGGACACAAAATGCTGGAGTAACTCAGTAACTCAGCGGGTCAGGCTGCACCTCTGGAGAAAAGGATTAGGTGACGTTTCGAGTCGGAACCCTTCTTCAGACTTCAGACTATGATGTGGTCTTATGGTTTTTTTTTTTCAAGTGCTCTCCTGACACTAATCATCCACTTGACCCCCTCCATGTTGCCCATTATTCCAAGTGACAGTGAGTGTTAGCAGGCCGTTTGACTGGATCATCACAGCCAATCCTGTCTTCGTTGTGTAAGCACATGCTAGTTCATGTCCTGTCCCTGAAATTTGAATGAATGAATGAATGAATACTTTGTCACATGTGATGTCACAGTGATATTCTTTGTTTTGCCTACCCAAGGTATGCAAAGGGTTACCATGTAAAGGGCGCCGACAGAGTTACAAAGTATCCCACGCCAGGTCCTCTTTTGTTCCCCCCCGCCCCTCCCAGCTGTTCCCGCACATTGGGTCCTCCTTTGTTCCCCCCCCCCCCCCCCGGTGGAATCTGCAAAATCTCCCACCCGCTCTCCCATCTTCCATTCTCCGTCAACTTGAAGTGGCGGCACGGTGGCGCAGCGGTAGAGTTGCTGCCTCACAGCGCCAGAGACCCATGTTCGATCCTGACTATGGGTGCTGTCTGTACGGAGTTTGTATCATCTCCCCGTGACCGTGTGGGTTTACTCCGGGTGCTCTGGCTTCCTCCCACACTCCAAAGACGTACAGGTGTGCAGGTTATTTGGCTTCTGTAAATTGCCCCCTACTGTGTAAGATGTGAAAGAGGAACAACATAGAACTAGGGTGCGGGTGATCGCGGGGCGGCATGGACTCGGTGGGCCGAAGGGCCTGTTTCCATGCTGTATCTCAAAAAAAAGCTTTTAAAAGTCTTCCAAAACATTATCACCTGCATCCTAATCCAAAACTTTCATTTTCTGCCAGCCTTGATCTCGCTGAAAATGCATAATGGGTCCAGGTCTACCAATGACTTTGATTTTCAAAATCATCTTTTTATTTTTAACCCCTCTATGTTGCCACCTCATTCAGATTCATCAAACTCTCTTTGCTCTTCCGACTTAGCCTTGCCCATTTAAATGTCCATTCTATTTGTTACCATCGGAGCCATGGAGCCATGGAGCACAGACACAGGCCCTTTGGCCCATCTTTTCCATGCTGACCAAGATGGTACATCTAAGCTATTCCCATTTACCCACTTATGGCCCATATTCCTCCAAACCACTCCCATGTATTTGACATTATTATAGTACCTGCCTCAACTACTTTCTCTTGTTGTGCTGCCTGGGCTAATGCTCTAGACTTCTCTCTCATAAATCTCTGAGTCTTTATGCATCTATGTCCTTCGTTCATAAGCTTCTTAAAACCGAACGTTTTCACCAACCTCTCTGCTTACTTTATTGAGTATTTGTCTCTGTGCAAAACACAAAGTACTGGAGTAACTCAACAGGTCAGGCAGCATCTGTGGAAGGAATGGATAGGCAACGTTTCGGGTCGGGACCCTTCATCAGAAGAATCCAGACCTGAAATATCATCTGTCCATTCCCTCCACAGATGCTGCCTGACCCACTGAGTCTACTCTACCAGCAGCTCTGTGTAGGATCGCTGGTCGATGCGGACTCTGTGTCGTAGGGCCTGTTTCCACACTGTCTCTCAAAACTAAACTAAACTTATGTGACTATTTATGATTTTAGGCCTGACGCTTAGAAACATGATCTATTGAAGAGGAAATTGGGTTACTTTGAATTTCACTGGTTCTTTACTTAGCTCAGACCCACAGAATATGCTACAGTGCCCTTGGATACTGTATGGATAGAGCTAGTGTGTGGCCGATCGCTGGTCCGCACAGGCTCGGTGGGCTGACGGGTCTGTTTCTGCGCTGTATCTCCAAAGTCTGAAGACAAAAATTATTTTGTTTGATCTAATTTATCAAGAGAAGTGGAAGAAACAATGCCTTTAGAACCATAGGGGCCATATGATCCACTTACACGTGTGACGGGAGCCAACGAATATGACAAAAGGCCCCACATAAATACATGAATGCACCATTCCTATTCAAGCAGGCAGCGAAACCCCAGTCGGGGATTTTGTTTGCAAACATTTATGAAGGACAATTATTTAGGTTGTGAATCTGTGGAATTCACTGCCACAGACGTCTGTGGAGGCCAAGTCAGTGGATGCTTTTAACGATGAGGTTGATAAGTTCTTGATTAGGAAGTGCATCAAAGTTTACAGGGAGAAGGTAGGAGAATGGGGTTGAGAATAAATCAGCAATGGTTGAATGGCAGAATAGACCTGATGGGCCAAATGGCCTTATTCTGTTCCTATGTCGTGGTTTAATTGTCTTATAATAAGTCTTTCTCAATTATTTTCTTTGGTGGATATGTAGAACGGATGTTTACAATGTGTATGTTGCTAGACAGGTGACCAAAGTCGCCAGGTTGGTTTGCTACAGTGATTTTATTAGGCTGAAGCCCAGTGAACGTCAGGACTTTAGACTTTAGAGATACAGCAAGGAATCAGGCCCTTCGGCCCAGCGAGTGTGTGCCATCCAGCAATCACCCCATACACTAGCACTCTCCTACATACACTGGGGACAATTTACAGGAGCCGATTAGCCTACAAACCTGTACGTCCTTGGAGTGTGGGAGGAAACCGGAGCACCCGGAGGAAGCCCACACGCAAGTCACGGGGAGAACGTACAAACTCCGTCCAGACAGTGCCCGCAGCCAGGATCGAACCTGGGTCTCTGGCGCTGTAAGGCAGCAACTCTACCTCTGTGAGACTGTGCCGTATGTGTCAGACGCCTAGACAGGTGACAAACGTCAACAGGCCAGTTTGCTGCATTGAATTTACTAGGTGGAAGCCTAGCAAACTTCAAGCCTTCCGCCCATAGCCCATCTCAAAACGTAGGCGTCTTAAGCAAGGGATAGAGCTCTGTTCCAAATTGTTGATGATCACAGAGAACTGTTGACTACATCCCACGCTCAGTCCTCAGGTAAAATGATTCAAACATGGACGAAGGAAAATATACGGTGGTCGCTTTTATTCTCTGTTAACAATGTTTCACATCCAGCAAAGTCATTTATTTTTCCATTGGAGGCACAAAGGCACGCGTGGAACTGGAGAAGATGTTTGTAAATGCTGGGACCCTGGAGGGCCTTCAGTGCTCTGACAGGATGTACATTTAAATTATCCGGAGCCTCCTCCTCATTGCAGATGACACACTGCAATAACGTGATCAGACATCCCTGAAAGTCTCTCAATGAGTTTGCCTCGGAGGTCTCTCTAGGCAGCTGTCCACATTTCTGCTGTCTCGTACACGTGTACAAGTTCTTCAAACTGTCTGCCTTCTACTTTTGACTTGCCTACTCCACCAAATAGCGATTTTATATTTGGCTGGTCCGTAGAACAAATCCATGAAGGACACAGTGGCCCAAATCACTTAGTGTAATTTTTTTTTGCAGCACAGTAGATTGAGTTCCAATCACGAGACTCTTCTTGTCAGCACTTTTAATTTGAACGTGAATGTTAATCTTCTTGTATCAAGAGGGAGGCACGGTGGTGCAGCGGTAGAGTTGCTGCCTTACAGGGCTGGAGACCCGGGTTCAATCCTGGCTACGGAGTTTGAGCTGTCTTAGACTTAGACTTAGACTTAGATTCCTTTATTGTCATTCAGACAAAATTAAAAACAGACGGACTGCCGGCGAGCCGCAGCCGTGCAACAGCGCCGCCACTTCCGGAATGGCCTGTACGGAGTTTGTACATTCTCCCTGTGACCTGCGTGGGTTTTCTCTGGGTGCTCCGGTTTTCTCCCACACTCCAAGGACGTACGGGTTTTGTGGGTTAATTGGCTTGATAAAATTGTTAATTGTCCCTAGTGTGTGTGGGATAGTGTTAGTGTGTGGGAATCGCTGGTCGGCATGGAATAGGTGGGCCGAAGGGCCTGTTTCCGTGCTGTATCTCTGAACTAAACTAAAATAAACTACCAATAGTACCTATTGTATCTACCTCCACCACCACACCCCAATGGTCAATGGTCATTGATGCTTTTACTGTCAAATGTGCTAAGGGAGAATGCAAAGTGAAAATGTCCAAACATTCCAGTGGAGTATTGCCACGGCCAAGCACATCCCCTATTAGCAAATTGCACAAAAATAGTCCACTGATCCTGCATGCAAGGGGCGCCATGTTTTGGTGCCATTTTCAGAGTCCAGTCCACGCTCTAGGTATTATAAGCAGTGCCAGTTCCAGGCGAGCCCCAGGCTGCCGTGAGGCCTCCAGCCGTAGCCATCCCTTAGACGTGCGGGTCGACCTACGATCCCACATCCCTCTCCTCGCCCGTCCACCTTTGTACCTCGGAGGCACCTCCCGTAGCCGAGCTCAAGGGCATGATAGGTCGAAGCACAGTTCCCTCTCCTCTCCCACCGGTACGAGGGTAACTACCCATCACTTACAGACTTAACCGTACCCAAGTTAAGGGGCGTTTGAGGAACCAATGTGGTCCACATATTTGAATGCACAGCCCCCTCTCTTCACACGATATTGGTATGGAGCGCTACTTACATAGCAATTGCCCTGGGATAATGTCTATCTGCTCCTTACCTTTCTCCCTCTATCTCACCAGCCATGGGACCCACCCAACATTACGCAACAAACCAGCTAGTCAGAACATATGGGTGCCATGTTATTGTGCTGTACAGCCTTCGCTCTGGTCAAGTGTGCAATGGCCTGCAATTAAATAAGTAAGTAAGTAAGTAAGTAAGTTTATTGGCCAAGTATTCACATACAAGGAATTTGCCTTGGTGCTCCGCCCACAAGTAACAACATGACATACAGTGACAGTTACGAATGAATAGACAATCAACCTTCCTTCTGGACAATAAATTGAACTGAGGATGTAAAAGTTGTCCCAAGGCAGATGTTTCATCTCGGTTAAGGGTGCATTAATAACCTTAAAATAATGATTGTGAGAACTATTAGTTCCCTTCCCCCGAGCTAAACGGTCACAACCACAGATAGTCTATGGGCAAACAGAACCTGTACACTGGAAATAATTCAAGCGATTGCCCAAACTAAATATTTAAGAAGGAGCTGCAGATGCTGGAAAGTCAGAGGTAGACAAAAATGCTGGAGAAACTCAGCGGGTGAGGCAGCATCTATGGAGCGAAGGAAATAGGCAACGTTTCTGGTCGAGACCCTTCTTCAGACTGATGTGAGGGTTGGGGGGGGGGGGGTGGGGGAAGAAGAAAGGAAGAGGCGGAGACAGTGGGCTGAATAATCATATAGTTTCCATTGGAGACCCTTAACGTCACCCACTCCTTCTCTCCAGAGATGCTGCCTCACCCGCTGAGTTAAAATCCAGTATTTTGTGTCTACCCGAGATTTGTGTTCCCACAATTCGAAACAAAGACTCAGATTGTCGAAATGACATGAACCATAAGGAGAGCATTTAGACTTTTGTGCACAGTTTCGGAAAGTAACATATTTCACCCAAGATGCTGTTGATAGAGGGGGGTCAAAAAATAACTGGTTGATTCAAAAAACTAATGGAATTGGACATTGTCTTTCTTAATTGGCCTCAATAACAGCTTGACATTTGGAAATTACTTGAACAGCTTGAATGGCTAATTGTTACAGCCTTATTAAACTGCTTCTGTGGCCTAATTAATAAAAAATCACAGGCTACCATCAACAAAGACTTTTAAGAAGTTTCTTAATAATCATTTATGTTTCAAAGGTTTGGCTAATTGGAGTTTCATCTTTTGAAGAGAAAGCTGTGACTTTCTGCAACAACCCTGTGGTAGAAATAATCGTTTTTGCCTAGGGGTGGCATGGTGGCGCAGCGGTAGAGATGCTGCCTCGCAGCGCCAGAGACCCAGGTTCGATCCTGACCACGGGTGCTGTCTGTACGGAGTTTGTACCTTCTCCCCGTGACCTGCGTGGGTTTTCCCCTGGTGCTCCATTTTCCTTTCTCACTCCAAAGACGTACAGGTTTGTAGGTTAATTGGCTTCGGTAAAGATTGTAAATTGTCCCTGGTGTGTGTAGGATAGTGTTAGTGTGTGGGGATCGCTGGTCGACGTGGACTCGGTGGGTCGAAGGGCCTATTTCCGCGCTGTATCTCTAAACTAAACTAAATTTATGTGACTATTTACCATTTTAGGCCTGATTCTTAGAAACATGATCTATTAAAGAGGAAACTGGGTTACATTGAAATTCACTGGTTCCTTACTTGTCACAGCCCCACAGAATATGCTACAATGCTCTTGGATATCAGTCTAAAGATCCCAAGTATGTACCTGCTCATAGAACATTTAAGCACAGGAACAGGCCCTTCGGCCCACAATGTCCATGCCAAACATGATGCCTAGATAAACTAATATCTTCTGCCAACACAATATCTATATTCCTCCAACCCTAGTGTCCATCTAAAAGCCTCTTAATTGCCACTATTGTATCTGCCCCCAACACCAACCCTGACAGCATGTTCCAGGCACTCACCTCTCTTTAAAATAAACACCTTAAAGCGGGGTGGCACGGTGGCGCAGCGGTAGCGTTGCTGCCTTACAGCGCTTTCAGCACCAGAGACCCGGGTTCGATCCCGACTACAGGTGCTGTCTGTATGGAGTTTGCATGTTCTCCCCGTGTCCACATGGGTTTTCTCCGAGATCTTCGGTTTCCTCCCACACTCCAAAAACATGCAAGTTTGAAGGGTAAAAAAATGTAAATTGTTCCTAGTGTGTGTAGAATAGTGTTAATGTGCTGGGAACGCAGGTCAGTGTGGATTCGGTGGGTCAAAGGGTCTATGCCCATGCTGTGTCTCTAAATTAAACTAAACTATGCCCTCAAGTTTACCCCCCTGGGAGAAAAGTTCTGACTGTCCACCATATTTATGCCTCTCATAATTTTATCTACTTCTATTGGGTCTCCCCTCAAAGGTTTGGAGGGATATGGGCCAAAGGCAGGAAGGTGGGACGAGTGTAGATTGGGCATGTTGGTCGGCATGGTGGTACCAGTGTGGATGGGCATGTTGGTTGGCATGGTGGTACCAGTGTGGATGGGCATGTTGGTTGGCATGGTGTGGAAGGTGTAGATGGGGCATGTTGGTCGGCATGGTGGTACTAAGTGTAGATGGGGCATGTTGGTTGCATGGTGGGACGTGTAGATGGGGCATGTTGGTTGGTGTGGTCGTACTAGTGTAGATGGGGCATGTTGGTTGCATGGTGGGACGTGTAGATGGGGCATGTTGGTTGCATGGTGGTACCAGTGTAGATGGGGCATGTTGGTTGCATGGTGGGACGTGTAGATGGGGCATGTTGGTCGGCGTGGTGGTACTAAGTGTAGATGGGGCATGTTGGTTGCATGGTGGGACGTGTAGATGGGGCATGTTGGTTGGTGTGGTCGTACTAGTGTAGGTGGGGCATGTTGGTTGTTGTGGTGGGACAAGTGTAGATGGGGCATGTTGGTCATCATGATCAGGAGTTATGGGAGAAAGCAGGAGAATGGGGTTTAGAATGAAAGATAGATCAGCCATGATTGAATGGTGGAGTAGACTTGATGGACCAAATAGCCTAATTTTGCTCCTATGAACATACGAACTCAGGTTCCATCCTGACCTGGGATGCTGTTGAGTGGAGTTTGCACTTTCTCCCTGTCACCATGAGGGTTTTCTCCGTGTGCTCCGGTTTTTATCCCACATCCCAAAGACACGGAGGATTGTAGATTAATTGGCCTCTCTAAAATTGTCCCTAATGTGCAAGGAGAGGATGAGAAAGTGAGATAACATGGAGTTAATATGAACAGGCGATGAACAGTTAGCGAGGACTCGGTGGGCTGTAGGGTCTGTTTCCATGCAGTGTCTCTAAACTATACTAAATCGGTCTGAAGAAGGGTCCCAACCTGAAAAGTCACCTATCCGTGTTCTCCAGAGATATTCCCTGATCTGCTGAGTTACTCCAGCACTTTGTGTCTTTTTTTGTAAACAAGTATCTGCAGTTCCTTACATCTAACCCTATTCAAGGGCAGACAGACCTACCATGCATTTTTGGTGTGTTCTTGCTGTATTTTAGGCCATTTAGACTTTACTTTAGATTTCGAAAAACAAAGTGCAGAAACAGGCCCTTCAGCCCATCGAGTCCCTGCCGACCAGCAATCTCTATGCACTCGCACTATCCTACGCACTAGGGGCAATTTATAACTTTACCAAAGCCAATTAACCTACAAACCTGCACGTCTTTGGAATTTGGAAGATACCAAAACAACTGTAGAAAACCTATACAGTCACGGGGAGAACGTACAAACTCTGTACAGACAGCACCCATAGTCAGGATCGAACCCGGGTCTCTGGCGCTGTGAGGCAGCAACGTTACTGCTGCACCACTGTGCTGCCCTTCGCTTGCATTGTTTAAACATAATGATTTTACACCATTGTAGTCAGTTGTGATTGTTCTGTAGCCCGGACCTTGACAAAAGGAAATGGGGCATCTTGGGTCGGCATGGTCGAGTCGGGTCGAAGGGCCTGCTTTTATGCTCAGCGACGCTACGACTCTAAGAAGATGGGAGAGCGAGCCGACATTTAGATTCTGCCTTTGTCTCTCTTTGAACAAAGGCAGCACCATATTCACGATTCAGGACTAGCTTCTGTGGAGCAGCAAACTAGATTTGTGGCAGGCGGCCAGAATCACTTAGATCATTTCACCAGGGGCATAGAGGGAGCAGTTGGAGACCCGGGGCGCCCTGGGAGAGCAGCTCTTTCTGCTCCAGCGCATTACACAGTGTGACATTTCTCTCGCAGTTGTCCCCTGTACATCATGGTTGGCGACATAAAAAAACACTCATTGTCTGTAGATATAAAATCAGTTTAGCTACCGCTGGGGTCAAACTGCTGTCAATGAATACCGTCGTAATTCTGCTCTTATGAAAAGCATTTAAGCTCCTTGGAGATGAGCGAGTGTGGGCTTTATGTAGGATCAACTCCTGGTCAAGATACTCTCTTGTAAGAAATCATTCTGGTGAAAATGTTCATCTACGCGGTCACGTGTCTCCAAACAGATGGTATTTTTTGAAGAAAATGTTTCTGATACCAATTAACCCTTGCTTTCACCATAAATATGCAAGAGCTATTAACCCTTTGCCCTATTATGCAATTGCTGGTACACTCTATAATATATATTTTTTACACTCTCTCTCTCTCTCTCTCTCAGAAGAAGAAGAAACGGAAGCTGCCCCCGAAGAGGGCAAGCAGGGAACAAACGTGGACTGACATCAGGAAGGGAGTTGTGCAGATTTAAAATGTGTTCCCATCTTCATGGATTTTCGCCACAATAGTAAATTCCGTTCTGAGTTATTCCTTTACTGTCTCTGCTATTATTTCTGCCCGGAGACAAACAGGCTTGTTGTCAAATCACACATAAAGCACAGTAATGATATTCAGCGGAAGCAGTAGCTGTGACGTGATCTAATGGGAGACAGACACAAAAAGCTGGAGTAACTCAGCGGGACAGGCAGCATCTCTGGAGTGAAGGAATGGGTGACGTTTCAGGTCGAGACCCTCCTTCAGACGGCCACAGAGGGGGAGCAGCGAGAGAGGATGTCGCAGAACTTCTTCAAAGTAGGCGTACCTTGAGGAGATTCCTACACATGATCTAATGGGTCTACACTTAGTTGGTTTGGGGTACTTTGCCACTGATTTCCTGCTGCTTCAGTCAAGCCTCTAGATGTGGACCCTCTCCTGCAGATCATAAGAAAGATTGTTTTCATCACCCAGAGAGTTGTGAATCTCTGGAATTCTCTGCCTCAGAAGGCAGTGGAGGCCAATTCTCTGGAAGCATTCAAGAGAGAGTTAGATAGGGTGTGGTGGAGTAGAGAGGACAGGGGGGAACTCAGTGAAGATAGACACAAAATGCTGGAGTAACTCAGCGGAATTCTGTGGAATTCTCTGCCTCAGAGGGCGGTGGAGGCCGGTTCTCAGGATGCTTTCAAGAGAGAGCTAGATAGGGCTCTTAAAAATAGCGGAGTCAGGGGATATGGGGAGAAGGCAGGAACTTGGTACTGATTGTGGATGATCAGCCATGATCACAGTGAATGGCAGTGCTGGCTCAAAGGGCCGAATGGCCTACTCCTGCACCTATTGTCTATTGTGACATTATACTACTTTTCCACCTTCAGATCAGGATGCAGCACAACATGGTTTGGGAACAGAAATGTCACGTATTCCTTTTCTCGAGACGCCGCCTGACCCACTGCATTACTCCAGCATTTTGTGTCTATCTTCGGTATAAACCAGCTTCTGCAGTTCCTTCCTATACAAAAAAAATGATAGTTTATTCATGATCTTAACCTGGCCAGAGGAAGTTGTAGATACAATTATGAGTTTTAAGACATTTGGACAGAGAAATGAACAAGAAGGGTTTACAGAAGTCTGGATGAATCACAGGCAAGTGGGAATAGCCCAAATCACCAATTTAGTCAGCATGGAAAATGCGGGCCGAAGGGCCTCTTTCTGTGCTATATTGGTCTATTGGTCTATGACTAAGAAAGAGCTTCAAAGTCTCTCTGCAATTCACTACAGATGCAAACCGTGCTATAAGAGGTCGGTTGGAACATTGTGCTTCTTGTAAAAAATTTACTTATTTCGAATACGACAAGGATTTGGTAAAAAACATCTTTTACAGTAATTTTAGCCCTTTTTTCCTGAACCAGACCGATTATATTTTCATTAAATGACAAATTCATTACAACCCCCCCCCTCCTAATGGTTGCAAGCAGCATTTGCCATCATTGCTCAGGACAATTTGACATATCAGTCCGCTAACTATTTAAAAACTCAATAAGTTAATGAGTTGCTGCACAGGACACACTCATCACCTTTAATTAAGTAAGTTTCTAACTGATGAAGAGGACTCTTTTAATTGCAACAAGCTTGCTCTTGCATGTGTTGCCGCTGTTATGTCCCACGAAATTCAATGGGGGTGGTGTTTGCAAGCCTGCCTCTTCTGCGCCTGATCAAGTGTTCCATCGGCAGAGGTCTCTCAGAGACTGCACATTGCATGTGCTGCCAACAGGTTTTGTCAGAGTCGAGATTTTATTTAAACATGAACCCTGAGGAATTCAGCGAATCTCATTAATTTAGTGAAGCGTACATATTTCGCCACTCGCACGTTCTCTCCTGTTCTGTCACTAACAATGGCAAGCCCACGTCATCACATGCACCCTCTGATCCCAATGGTTTCCAATATATCCTTACGTATTTTGAAAAAATATTTTTTTTCTGGAACATTTTAAAACATTATCGGAAAATTTCAGAAATGGGCAGATAGTAAGAATTTCATTGTTCCCTTTTGGGATATATCACAATAAAACACTCTTGGGTCTCTAGACTCTTGAAGTAGCCAGAAAGCAGTAGGAGAGAAGTCTAGCAGCACACTGGTGCAATGGTAGAGTTGCTGCCTTACAGCGCCAGAGACCCGGGTTCCATCCTGACCACGGGTGCTGTCTGTACGGAGTCTCTACATTCTCGCTGTGATGTGGGTTTTCTCCAGGTGCTCCGGTTTCCCCCCCACATTCCAAAGACATGTAGGTTTGTAGGTTTAAGAAGGAACTGCGGATGCTGGAACAATCGAAGGTAGACAAAAATACTGGAGGAACTCAGCGGGTGAGGCAGCATCTATGGAGCAAAGGAGTTATTTCCTTCGCTCCATAGATGCTGCCTCACCCGCTGAGTTTCTCCAGTATATTTGTCTACCTTAGGTTTGGAGGTTAATCGGTGTCTGTAAATTGACCCTGGTGTGTCGGATAGAACCAGTGTACAGGGTGGTCATCGGTCGGCGCAGACTCAGTGGGCCGAAGGGCCTGTTTCCACGCTGTACCTCTAAATGAAATTAAACTAAACTAATATTCAAGTAACTCAGTGGGACAGGCAGCATCTCTGGATAGAAGGAATGGGTGACGTTGCGGTTTGAGACCCTTCTTCTGAAGGGTCCCGCTGAGTTACTCCAGCATTTGGTGTCTATCTTCAGTGTAAACCAGCATCTGCAGTTCCTTCCTAAACTAATATTTATATTGTGTAAAGATACGCTACCTTAGAAGGGCTTTTGTACATTGGAGTCACTTTAATTCATTACTTCTTCCACTACTCTTGTAGTTTTTCTAATCTAATCCTGGAAAGATGAGAAATGTGGAATAATGAGGACGGAGTGAACAGATTCGCTGATAATTCTCAAATGTCAAAAATAATTGTCCTGGGAGGGATAAAAATATTTTCTACTAACATCTAATTTATTTATGGTTTGTCAGAAGTGTGAAATGGTTCCAGGTGTTTTGGGGAGGGGAGATTTGTTAGTGAACTTGTTGGGTGAGTGTAAAAATATTTGGGCAGAATTTCTTCATTGCATGCATTTGGCAATCCAGACACCAATTAACCTCCAATTTCATCTCTCTGACAGGCTTCGTTATCACATTATAATATCAGTAAATTAAATGTGTGGGGAAGGAACTGCAGATGCTGGTTTACACTGAAGATAGGCACTAAAAGCTGGAGTAACTCAGCGGGTCAGGGAGCATCTCTGGAAAGAAGGAATAGGTGACATTTCGGGTCTGGACCCTTCTTCAGACTTCCGTGACCTGAAACATCACCTATTCCTTTTCTCCAGAGATTCTGTCTGACCCGCTGAGTTACTCCAGCTTTTTGTGTCTATCTTCAGTAAATTAAATTTTTGTCATGAATTTGGCAGCCTTTCAGAAATAATATTTTACTACCTTTTGAAGAGCACAATTTTTAATTTGGTTAATATAGTTGATTTTGACTTCAACATAAAAAAAATGAGCATGTATTAATCTTGTTCTTCACTTGTCAATAACTTTTTTTTTTTTAAAGGCAACAAAATATGTTAATTTTGGTTTTCAATGTTCAGCACTGTTTCTCAGTAATTTAGTATTGAAATGGATTTAAAACATTCTTAGATCCAAAAGCAATATTTTGGAATCTTCATCAATGACCACTAAACAGTCACTACTGTTGGTGATTAAATTAATCTGGGGACATGATTAGTTTTATGGATGGGATGGTTGCTGGCAGATGGAGGTTAAATTAGCACAAAATGTACATGGAAACCTGATTTTGACTTGAAACTACACAATATCTTGTGGCAGTTTCAGGTGAATACAAGTCAGAATGGTGGCGCAGGGGTAGAGTTGCTGCCTTACATCGCCGGAGACCTGGGTTCGATCTTGACTACCAGTGCTGTCTGTACAGAGTTTGTACGTTCTCCCCATGACCCGCGTGGGTTTTCTCCTGGAGCTACCGATTCCTCCCACACTCCAATGACGTACAGGTTTGTAGGTTAATTGTCTTTGTGTAAGTGTAAAATTGTCCCTAGTGCATGTGTAGGATAGAGTTAATGTGTGGGGATCGCTGGTCGGTGTGGACCCGGTGGGCCGAAGGGCCTGTTTCCGCGCTGTATCTCTAAACTAAACTAAACTAAACCAAACTATTTCCCCAGGTTGAAAATATCAAATACAAGAGGGCAGAGCTTTAAGGCAAGGAGATAAAGGAAATGTGCAGGGTGTTGGGAGCAAAATGTGGCCTTTCCATTTGCTCCTACACAGGGCAAGCCTTTTATACAGAGAGTGGTTGGGGCCTGGAACACACTGCCAGGGGTGGTGGTGGAGGGAGATACGATCGTGGTATTTAAGAGGCTTTTAGACGGGCAGGTGCACATGCAGGGAATGGAGGTACCGTATATGGATCATGTGCAGGCAGTGGAGACTAGTTTAACTTGGCATCATTTTCAGCATGGACATTGTGGGCTGAAGGGCCTTTTCTTGTGCCTTATTCTTCTATGTTCTATGATCTATGTACCTGATGGAATCTCCAGAGAGCAGAAATTGATCCTCTGTCCTTCATGCTAAAGGTATCATGCTGAAAGAATGTGTAGGAAGGAACTGCAGATGCTGGTTTACACCGAAGATTGGCACAACATGCTGGAGTAACTCAGCGGGTCAGGCAGCATCTCTGGAGAGAAGGAATAGGTGACATTTCAGGTCTAGAACAATGGGTCTGAAGAAGGGTCTCGAGCCGAAACTTCACCTATTTCTTTTCTCCAGAGATACTGCCTGACCCGCTGAGTTACTCCAGCATTTTGTATCTATCTTCAGATACTTCTACAGGTTGAACTCTACTTTTGACTACAATGGACCAACATTTAGAGACAGGTTTAACATCACTCTATTGTCAAAATTCAAAAAAAGGACACATTTTCACCCAGTATCGCATTTCTTAGTGCTATTCAGCAGGGAGAAGTTTGTGTTGTATATATTTATTTAGTGTTTACATGACCACTTCATTCAGTTTTATGAGTTTCAAAAAAGCCTTAAAATGTAAAATAATTAAGGATTATAATGTAAAATGATTAAAATGTAAAATAAGTAAGGATTACAATTTAGAGTAATTTTTTTTTTTTTCAGCCTATTCCTTTTTCGATCATTGATTATGTGAACGTTGTGTGAAATGGATACAGTGTTGGTTCATATTCACACAGATTGTAAAGTTTCCTTAATTATGGCCTGATAATGGCGAAAAAACGTATACTTAAATTTTGGAAAAATACATCTGCCCCTACTCTTAAAATGTGGATTACAAACATGTCTGAGACGCTACATCTTGAAAATATGAGACTTGCATTGCAGGAAAATCAGAGCAATTTTCAAAGACATGGATTCATTACAAGGATAGTATGGTGCAACACAACATCGGAATTAAACCGATTTACGGACTTCGTGATGGGTGGGGAGAGAAATTAAGCAGGTATATCAACACTTTTTTTTTTTCCCCCCCCGATTTTGTCTTTTTATTTCTTTACGTTTTTCCTATTTCTTTTTATACTCACTCTTCGACTACACTCATTTGGTAGTTTAGGGGTTCTATTCTTACACATTCACGCTCTCTTTCATTTTCTTTCTTTCTTGCTCTTTTTCTATTTCATCTTTTCTAAAATTAAAATTGAAGCTGTACAGTAAATGTATTATGTCATATGCCGCGGTTTATACTTTTGTACACTTTCTAATAAAAATATAAATTAAAAAAAAAAAATTTAAAAAAATTGGTAAGTTTTGTTCTTTTTAATATATGACCGAAATAAACAATTCATTCATTCATATCCAATTTAACAGAGCACCTCAACTATTTGTATCCAGAGTAACAACTGGATAAACGGAAACAAGATTTAAGGAGGAGAGGGAAATGCCAAACAACTTCAGGCAGGAGAAAACGCACAGTATGGTCATTAAACATGACGTGAATGATCATTCAATCATGACATTATAATTAGGCAGCATTATATCATAGGATTTTTCTTATCATTATTAGAAGGTGTAAATTGTAAAAGAAAATCTTAAATAAACATTCACGATAAGTATTGTGCTGTTGTTGCAGTAGGATCACTAAAATGTGGCCATGCTTATTGAGCAGCCCTGACTAATGAAAGGATGGAGCATGCCAGCTGATTCTCCACCATTGCATTAATAAGGCCAGTTTCTGTACATTTATCATCCATTAAAGATACACTAGTTAGCACCGTAACACCACCTACAACTAGACATTTGGGACATCTTGTCATATATTCTCCACATGGCTCGGCTTGTAGTTAGACTTGCCTTACAGCATGGAGTGACACCTTGTATGAAACAGCACTAATTGTAAGATCTCAAGGGTAGTCTTTGCTGCCTTGCCACTAACGCTGCAGCTTGTGACTTGGGAAAATAATTTTGCCATGCCTGTGAATTCAGAAATTAAACAGTTCACATAAATGTCTAAATATCACAACCAGGCAGTTCATAATCTGTAAGGAAAATTAATGGAACTGTTTATTTTTGTATTGGTAATTCAAATGTTTTTTTTTATGGCTGTGGATCTCAATGCCACGGTTTCCATAAACCGACTTATATAATAATAATACGGTGCCCATTATCGGAACTGGAGGGGACCTTATAATTCTGAATTATTCTACTTGCTGCTGTGGCCTCTCGTGATCCTATTCTTTCAATTAAGTTTACTTTCTGAGAATGATAATGAAAGTTTCTTATCATTCTCAGGAGACAAAATAATTTGTTGAAGCCATGACGTTTCAGAGAGGAATGAAGCTGATAATGGGAGTCCCTCCGGCCGAGGTCCAATACTGGGATGTGTCAAAGGGTCATAGAGTCTCAGGGTGTGGAAACAGGCCCATCGGCCCAACTTACCCACACCGACCAACATGTCCCATCCACACCAGCCCCACCTGCCTGCGTTTGGTCCATATCCCTCTAAACCTATCCTAACCATGTACCTGTCTAAATGCTTCTTAAATGTCGTGATAGTACCTGCCTCAACTACTTCCTCCGGCAGCACGTTCCATATACCCATCACCCGTTGTGTAAAAAAATTTGGCCCTCAGGTTCCTATTAAATCTTTCCCCCGTCACCTTAAACCTATGTCCTCCGGTTCTCGATTCCGAGGTACAATGAAAAGCTTTTTTAGCTGCCTGCTATCCAGTCAATGAGAAGACTATACATGATTGAAATCAATTGGTCTATAGTACACAGATACAGGATAAAGGGAATAACATTTAGTGCAAGATAAAGTCTAGTAAAGTCTGATTAATGATAGTCCGAGGGTCTCCAATGAGGTAGATGGTAGGTCAGGTCCAATCTATAGTTGGTGATAGGATGGTTCAGTTGCCTGATAACAGCTGGGAAGAAACTGTCCCTTAACATGGAGGTATGCATATACTATACCTCCATGCATATTCCTAATGAGTATTGTATACAGTCTTCTATAATAGGGGTCTACTAGTCTCTGAAATAATTGACATAGAGACTGGCCACCATGATCCACTGGGTTTATCTAAGTATGTCACCATAATAGATACAAAGGTATGAGTATGAAAACCATGTAGAATGGTGACAGGTATATTTTACTGAAAGGAGAAGCTTCAATGTTGTACATTCATTATTTCATTTCCAGTGAAATGCTTGTTGTTTGACCGCTCAATGTTCTAACTCTCCTGCCTGCTGAACTAAGGAAGATGTTACAAGCTGAAACTAAAATAGCCAACATGCTATCTTTTCATTGACAATTAAGTTGTTACTGTAAGTCATCCAAACTTGTTCTGCCGCTCAGCAAGATCAAGTCTTCTTGTGATTCATATCCCACTTCCTTTATTTACTTTGCATGAAAAATACTTTTAGTTTCTTGCTTGAATGCCCTAACTCAAAATACATGTTCTTATGTATTCTCACACCATAGGAAATTGGTTCTCATCTTCACTATCTCAGCCCCAAAACATTTTGAACACAGTGATCATATTATCTTTCATTCTTTCATGGTCGAGGGAATTAAATCGAGTTTTTACAGCCCCCCTCCCTTTTGCAATTTAATAGCCCAGTCCCACGGTGCGAGTTCATTCCAAGTGCTCTCCCGAGTTTAAAAAAAAATCAAACTCGTGGTAAGCACGGAGAATGAACGTAGCGGGTATGTCGGAGCTCGGGGACGTCTCTTAGCGCTAACGGCAGGTACTCGGGAAGACTTGATAACGGCAGGTAAGCACGGGAAGACTCGTGAAGATTTTTCAACATGATGAAAAATGTCCACAAGAGCCCCGAGTACCGACGAGTGGCCATTACCGTAAATCTCCGAGTTCGAATCAGGGCAAACACGGGAGAGCTCTTGGAATGAACTAGTACCGTGGGACAGGGGTTTAACTCTTTAAGCAGCCTCAAGTATTCATAGATAGGCACAAAAAGCTGGAGAAACTCAGCGGGACAGGCAGCGTATCTGGAGAGAAGGAATGGGTGACGTTTCGGGTCGAAACCCTTCTTCAGACTTCTGAAGAAGAGCAAGGAAATAATTCTCCTTACTTGACAACAGTACTTTGTGTCCATGGTGTTTAATTGAGGGAAATTTACACTTAATTTCAGCAACTATTTTTTTTAATATACAGGTGCTCCTCAACTTACGATGGGGTTACGTTCCGATAAACCCATCGTAAATCGAAAATATCATAAGTCGAAAATGCATTCAATACACCAAACCTACCAAACATTCTCTCTCTTCTGATAAGACTCGAGAATAGTGGGAGAAGTCACTGGGGCATCAACACTTGTTGATTGTTTAGCAGGTATAGTGTTCTTCAGGAAGATTTCAAGTTTCGACTGCTTAGTTTGTTTCTTCTTTTCATTATATATTTCCCTGTAGCGGGCAAGGGTATCCTGTATCCACCTGGCAGTTTTTGCCAATCTCTCGTATTTGACGTCCATTTCCTCCAACATCCGTACGTCACTGCTGATAGCAGCAAACGCCTCCGCCAGTTTCTTTGTTGTGAATGTTTTCATTGCCTCGGTTATTCCTTCTTCTTCCTCTGCCTCAGCTTCTTTACTTTTATCTTCCCCCAGTTCGATCAGCTCCTCATTGGAAAGTTCTACGCTGTAGAGCTGCGGCTCGCTGCCGTTGCCCGGCATCACCAGAGAGTATCGTACCGCATATCGCTAGCCCGGGAAAAGATCAAAATTGAAAATTCAAAATACCGTTTCTACAGAATGTGTATCGCTTCAGCACCATCGTAAAATCTAAATATCGTAAGTCGAAGCATCGTAAGTCGAGGAGCATCATTATCATTTTTTTGTATGGGTGATGATGGGGTAGAAGGTAGCCAAAAATGCTGGAGAAACTCAGCGGGTGAGGCAGCATCTATGGAGCGAAGGAAATAGGCAACGTTTCGGGCCGAGACGTTGCCTAGTTCCTTCGCTCCATAGATGCTGCCTCACCCGCTGAGTTTCTCCAGCATTTTTGTCTACCTTCGATTTTCCAGCATCTGCAGTTCCTTCTTAAACATGGGGTAGAAGGGTTGTTTTAAGTGTGATTCGCCAAAACCCCCCAGCATATCTTCAAACTCAACTTTGTGTGAAGAAGTCTGAAGAAGCGTCCTGACCCGAAACGTCACTCACCCTCTTCTCGAGAGATGCTGCCTGTCCCACTGAGTTACTCCAGCACTTTGAGCCTATCTTTGGTATAAACCAGCATCTGCAGTTCTTTGTTTCGACATCTCAACTTTGTGTGAGATTGGTTCTATCAGCTAAAGGGCCTGTCCCACTTGCCGATTTTTTTCGGCGACTGCCGGCGTCATATCAGGGTCGCCAAAAGATTTTGAACATTTCAAAATCCAGCGGCGACAAAAAAAATGTTGCAACACTTGAAAAAACACCGTGCGTCATACGTCATCACGTTGCGTCACGGCCGCATCACGCCGCAAATTTTTCGGTGACCTGATACATCAGTCAATGATGCCGGCAGTCGCCAAAAAAAATCGGCAAGTGGGGCAGGCCCTTAACTATTTCACATTAATCAGATTTATTCTGACAGCTTCTGTTTGTGCTTCCTGACTGATTTCTTCCGTATTGACGACTTTCAATACCGGTCGAGTAACATCTGCTTTTTTTTGGTGAATTGCTGTCAAACTGACACTTGTTTATGAAGGCTCAGAAGGCTGATAGTTAATATGTATGATGAATGAAAGATGATATGCGGTTTATCTCCTCAGAACAAGATGTCATTGGTGTTGACGTTATTGTCAAAATGCAAAATAACATTGATTCTGGAAATCCAAAATATGCACAGAAAATAATGGAAAAATTCAGTAGGTGAATTAATAAACGTGAAACTAGAAACATCGACTTTCTCGGGCAGAAATAACCAAACACATTCAGTGGACAAAAGTGCTGGAGAAACTCAGCGGGTGCACGTTTCGGGACGAAACGTTGCCTATTTCCTTCGCTCCATAGATGCTGCTGCACCCGCTGAGTTTCTCCAGCACTTTTGTCTACCTTCGATTTTCCAGCATCTGCAGTTCCTCCTTAAACACATTCAGTGCCCATGTTCTACATATCACCATAGAAAGCTCATCAACGCCTCGATTTCCAAAGAAGATTGAAGAGATTCAGAATGTCGACAAAGACTCTATTCCGCAGGTATACGGCAGAGAGCATGCTGACTGGTTGTGTTATGGTTGGTTCAGCAACTCCACGGCGGCACGTTAGACGAGTGGTAGAGTTGCTGCCTTACAGCGCCAGGGACCCGGGTTCGATCCTGACTGGGGGTCTTCATGGACTTTAGTTTGAGTTTAGTTTTAGTTTTTGTTTAGTTTAGTTTAGTTTTCGGACACATACGATTTCATTTATTTATAGATATTGTTTATGACACTTTATAAATATTCTTGTTTTGTTTTTTGTATGCTGTTTCACACTTGCTTTTTATTCTTTTATTCTGTTCGAAATAAAGAATTAAATAAATTTAAAAAATAAAGTTTAGTGATGGCTTAGCGATAGAGTTGCTGCCTTACAGCGCCAGAGACCCAGGTTCAATCCTGACTACGGATGCTGTCTGTACGGAGTTTGCATGTTTTCCCCGTGACCTGCGTGGGTTTTCTCCAGGATCTCCAGTTTCCTCCCGTACTCCAAAGACCTACAGGTTTGTAGGTTTATTGGCTTGGTGTAATTGTAAATTGCCCCTTTTGTGTGTGTGGGAGAGTTAGCGTGCGGGGATCGCTGGTCGACGCAGACTCATTGGGCCGAAGGACCTGTTTCTGTGCTGTATCTCTAAAAACCTCGAACGCTCAGGAATGAAGGAGATTACAGGGAGTAGTGGACATTGCCCAGTCCATCGCAGGTACTGACCTCCCCACTAACAGAGGGATCTACAGGGCGTATTACCACAAATACGCGGCTAAGTTCATAAAAGACCACACCACCCTGGCAATGCTCTCATTTCATTCCTACCGTCAGCAGGAAGATACAGGAGCCTGAAAACTACGAGCAACAGGTTTAAACATAGCTTGTCCCCAACAGGTCAAGTTGAGGGGAGGTCAGGTCGGGGGGGGGGGGGAGTTCCCCCCGCCACGGGCACCATGTAATCCCGTGCCACCTGCTCCATGGTCGGACAGTCGGCGATTAAACCTTCTCCCCCACCTGGTTTGCCAGGTGAGGTGGGGGCTGTGGACCCCCAGCAGGACCAAAAACAAGATCTGTCAAAGGGCGGATGAGCTTCTAGTGAGCCATCGGCCATCCATACTTCAGTAGAAGTTGCGATCACTGTCGTACACGGCATTGTAAGGAATGATGATAAAGCACACACACACCAAAATCCTATACTTCCAGACCCCACAACACAGAGGTTAGTATATCTGAGATACATTGCAAGTCTAGTTTTGGTTTTTAAAACAATGAATCTTGATTCAACTCTACAAATAAGCCTTGAAATTTGGAGACCACCTTCCACATTACTTGCTAAATCATGATCAGGGCATATATTCAAATGCTCTTTCAGACGGAATGGGGAATAGAGGGACTCCTTCTTATATTATTTATCATCTCTCACTGTCATAATTTAGCATTAAGCATATCGCAATACTCACTCCAACTACAATAAACATAATGGATGGGAAAAGCTTTGGCCATGATAAGCTCTACAAAACTCTCTCGGCTCATAAATACTCAACCGTGGTCTACAATTATCACAAAATGGGAAACTGCTATTCATTAATCCTTCGTTGAACTATAGTCAGTAGCCCACCTGGCAATTACCTGCCTGTAACAGTTACAAATTCTTAGTTCAAACATTATTACTTTAATTTATAGATGTGGGATTATAGCAGTGAGTTCCTGTGCACACAGCGAGAGTGAAGAAACTGCACTTAATAGTGTTTTAACTTAATCTATCATTGCCTTAGTGATCTGCCATATTAATATTACATCTCTCCTGAGGTTGGGGCTGAGAAGATCCATGGGTAATCATATATGGAATAATATTATTGCATCCATACATACATAGCATCATGTTCAAGACATTTATGGTACGGTAATTGTCAAGGAGGTGCTGTTTTACCAGCATGGTAAAAATCCTTTATTTATCATCAACAAGGTGCTGTTCACCTGCATGGTTTTGTTTCGTTTAGAGATACTGTGCGGAAGCAGGCACTACGGCCCACCGAGACCGCGCCGACCAGCGATCCCCACACACTACTATCTTACACACACACACACACACGAGGGACGATTTACATTTGTACCAAACCTATTAACCTACAAACCTGGACGTCTTTGGAATGTGGGAGGGAACCAAAGTTCTTGGGGAAAGCCCACGCGGTCACGGGGAGAACGTATAAAAACTCCGTACAGACAGCACCCAAGGTCAGGATCGAGCCTGGGTCTCTGGCGCTTTAAGATGAGCATTTGACAGCACTGGGCCGCTACTCGCTGGAGTTTAGAAGGTTGAGGGGGGACCTCATTGAAACTTACAGAATAATGAAAGGCGTAGATAGAGTGGATGTGGAAAGGATGTTTCCACTGGTGGGAGAATCTAGGACCAGTGGTCATAGCCTCAGAGCTAAAGGCGCTCTTTTAGAAAGGAGGAAGAACTTCTTTAGTCAGAGGGTAGTTAATCTGTGGAATACTTTGCCACAGAGGGCTGTGGAGGCCAAGTCAGTGGACATTTTTAAGGCAGAAATAGACAAATTCTTGATTAGAGCGGGTGTCAAGGGTTATGGGGAGATGGCAGGAAAATGGGATTAGGAGGCAGAGATCAGCCATGGTGGAATGGTGGAGTAGACTCGAAGGGCTGAATGTCCTAATTATACTCCTATAACTTGTGAACTTGTAAAAGCCCTGTCTCACTGTGCGAGTTGACCCACGAGTGACCCCGAGTGAAAGACTCGTGGTTGGGTACGAGACTCCAAGTTTATGACCAAGAGTTTCACCGAGTTCCCACGGGTATGTCTAAGTTTGCCGTTTACTTCTCATTTCTGCGATGTTCCAAGTTCGTCTCCCGAGTGTACCAAGTTCCTCTCCCGTTAATCTTGAGGCAACAATGTATATCGACGTGTTGAAAAATCATCACATGTTAAAAAAATGATGTCATGCTTTTTTTTTAACATACTATAAAAAGCCTGCCTTGTTTAAAT
This sequence comes from Malacoraja senta, assembly GCA_038087875.1. Lineage (NCBI taxonomy): Eukaryota > Metazoa > Chordata > Chondrichthyes > Rajiformes > Rajidae > Malacoraja > Malacoraja senta. Next base: position 20,840,409 of record CM075989.1, read on the forward strand.
TGGCTCATTTGGAGAAAATGTCTACAAGAAGGCTATTGGAGTCCAGAATGGTGATGTTTTTTGTTCGAGTGCTGTATGCAGCAGCCCTTTATGTGATGCAAGGACGCTTGTGTAATGAAGGCAGAAGAGAGAGAGTAAAGAGGAGAATTAAGAAGAGGTCTCAGTGGGTGAAGCCCCTGTTTCAAAGGAGATCTCTCTTGGACAGTATGAAAAGCTGCTTAATGTGCTGTGCGAAGAGGATAAATCTGCATTTAAAAATTTCATCAGAATTTCACCTGAGCTCTTTAATGAGCTGAAGAATAACTTGTGGATGTGAAATCTCACCTACCTGTTTCAGTGACAGGCACCCGCAGCCAGTGAATGAAGACACCCCCATCTGTCTCCCCCTCCTCTCTCCACCCTCTCTCCTCCACCCCCCCCCCCTCACCCCCCCCCCCCAATTTGGAAATGTCATCCCATCACACATTCCTTCTCTCCAGAGATGCTGCCTGCCCGCTGAGTTAAAGAGTTCCCACTTGCAGCAGCATAACAGGCCAGTAAACACAATACTCATAGATAATATACTAAACAAAGAAAATATATATTAAAAAAAAGTATTATTGCAAAAATCCCAAAGTCCTTAGTGCAACCAAGGCAGTTTGGAGTTCATAGTTTAGTTAGCATTTGTAGCGTTCAATGGTTGTTGGGAAGAAGCTGTTCTTGAACCTGGAGGTCATGGTTTTCAGATTCTTATACCTTCTGCTCAGCAGGAATGAAATGAGAGCATGGCCAGGGTAGTGTGGGTCCATGACAATGCTGGCTGCCTTTTTGAGGCAGCACCTCCTATAGAACCCTTTGATTCAGTAAAGTTCAGTAAAGAGATCGGGAATCTGGCATCATGGCTTGAGAATAAAACCCAGCCTTTAACATCCGCATAATGAAAGAGTTGGTGTTGTCCTACGGAACAGGGGTGCAGGAGAGGTGAACACAACCCTGTCTTCTTCAACAGCACTGGTAGAGATGGCTTCTGGACGTGACTGGCAAACCTCAGATTAGGCTGCCATGAAGTGTCATAAAATGTTCTCACGCTGTTCCTCAATACTGGTTTGTCTTAAGGTTGTGAGCTCAGTCCCAAATACACAAAATCTATATATAAACTTCAAGCAATTTTTTCTTTTCAACCCACTCTGTCACCTTATCAATAACTTGCTTAACTTTGTTAAGCAGAATTTGTCTTTAAAAATTCTATGGTGGTGTTCCTTAACTGATCCATACTTATCCAAGTAACTGATATTTCTGTCCCTGATTATTGTTTCTAAAAAGTGTTCCCACGGTAGACTCACGAGTCACAAAGGTAAACGCACGGGCCACTACGTTCTTACAACGAGTTTAAAATGTTTCAAATTTTAACCTCAAGAGTACATTTTACTCGTGGAAAAGTTTAAACATGTTTGAACTTTTTCAAGAGTTAACAAGTTTCACGGGTACCATGCCGTTAGCGCCAAGAGTCGCTAAGTTGCGTCCACGAGTTCCGACGTTCCCGCTACGTTAATTGTATGTGATTACCACGAGTTAAATTTGTTTTAAACTCGGGGTACCTCGTGGGTCAGTTCGCACAGTGTAACAGGGGTTTAAGGCAGAAACTCTACCGTTGTGCCACCGTGCTGCCCTAATATTTATTTATCATTCTGACTTCTCTGGTTATCACGTGCAATGGAATTACTAAAAAGTTCTGTTTAGGATTAAATTAAAATATGATTATAGTGTTGCAAAGAATTCTGAAGGTAGACAAAAATCCTGGAGAAACTCAGTAGGTGAGGCAGCATCTATGGAGCGAAAGAATAGGTGACATTTCGGGTCGAGACCCTTCTTCTTAACCCAAAGAATTCTGATGTAGTTCATCACAATAACTAATCTGTACACCTTGTGGTAACAAATAACAATGAAGTTTCAACATTTTTGATGTATTAGTTGAAATATCAAACTTAAAACCATTTCATTGGTGTGTATAAGTAGGACATGCTTTCACTGGCACAGAACAAATGAGAAGGGATTTAAAATATTCACATCTGACGAGTAGTTGAATCAGAGGTTCACTGAATAAGGTGTGGTGGAGACAAAAGATCCTGGCACAAGTATAACCGAATTGGATGGGCAAGGTTTCTATGGAGATACACCAGCAAGAATTGGAAAATAGAACTGTCAACAGTGCCTCTACCAAAGATAAACACAAAGTGCTGGAGTAACTTAGCAGGTCAGCATCTCTGGAGAAAAGGATGGGTGATGTTTCGTGTAGGGACCCTTCTTCAGATTCACAATGATCTGAAGAAGGGTCCCGACCCAAAACATCACCTATCTTTTTTTCTCCAGAGATGTTGCCTGACTGACACGCTGACTTCCTCTTGCACTTTGTGTCTATCAGCGCAGTGGTGCAGCGGGTAGAGTTGCTGCCTTACAGCACTTGCAGCGCTGGAGACCCAGGTTCGATCCCAAATGCAGTGCTGTCTGTACGGAGTTTGTACGTTCTCCCCGTGACTGCGTGGGTTTTCTCCAAGATCTTCGGTTTCCTCCCACACTCCAAAGACGTACAGGTATGCACACTCCACACAGACAGCAGCCGAGGTCAGGATCGAAGCCGGGTCTGCGTTACGCCATTGCAGCATCATTTCCCTGGAAACCCAAAGGCGGTCTGTTAACATGGAGGCATTCATACCTCTCTGTCTGGGAGGTCAAGTGTCTCCCATTCACTTGTAAAGCAGGCAGGCTAAAAGGTTTTTACTCTGAAGTAGCAGTTCCTGAATAATTACTATGGGGTTAAGGTAAGTGAATTGCAGATGACTCACTAATCGATGCCGCCAAGTATTCAAAACAAGAGGTTTAATGGCCTACACACTCTCCAGAGAAGTGGTGAGTACATCAAGACATCTTTCAAAGTTTGAACATCACATTTGCTGCTCAGGCATAAAGTATATTAGGTCAAAATTAGTTTATCCTGTCAGTGACTTATAGAGATGCCAACTTCCTGGTCAAACTAAATCATAATTGTTTGTCAGGCTCTCCCACCCCATTCGAGAGCAATTTGGTGAATTTGTGATTAAACAAGTGATATCAATCGCCAAAAATAAAATCTTTATTTTGCTGACTTCGGTTTTTGTTGTTGTTAAAGTAATGATACTATTTCAAATTTTATGTCGTAGGGGGGGGGGGGGGGGGGGTCCAGTCACCGGTTTTTGGGTGACCTGCTACGACTATGACAGTCGCCTAAAAATAGCCTAAGTGGGGCAGGCTCTCAAGATTGTTAAAGAAGGAACTGCAGATGCTGGAAAATCAAAGGTACACAAAAATGCTGGAGAAACTCAGCGGGTGCAGCAGCATCTATGGAGCGAAGGAAATAAGCAACATTTCGGGCCGAAACCCTTCTTCAGACTGATGCAGGGTTTCGGCCCGAAACGTTGCCTATTTCCTTCGCTCCATAGATGCTGCTGCACCCGCTGAGTTTCTCCAGCATTTTTGTGTACCTAGGCTCTCAAGATTATTGTTCTCAGGATCCTTTCACACCCATCTTCGAGAGAGAAAGTAGCATTATATCATCTGTCCAGGATTGGGCAAAACAAGACAACGCACTAACTAACCTAAATGGGAGCAGAGAAATTCCAATCAAAGAATAATTCTGTGGTAGGAATAGTGATGGGCAAGGTCGCAAGGTCATAAGGAATAGGAGTACAATTAGGCCATTCGGCCCACCAAGTCTACTCCGCCATTCAATCGTGGCTGATCTATCCTAACCCCATTCTCCTGCCTTCTCCCCATAACCTCTGACACCCGTACTATTCAAGAATCCATCTATCTCTGCCTTAAAAATATCCACTGACTTGGCCTCCACAGCCTTCTGTGGCAAAGAATTCCACAGATTCACCACCCTCTGACTAAATAAATTCCTCCACATCTCCTTCCCATAAGAACGTCCTTTAATTCTGAAGAATTATGCTGATTACTGACATAAACATAGCTTAAGAGAAATGAAAAGAGCTCCTTTGACAGGAAAAATATTCCCGATGTTGGGGGGAGTCCAGAACCAGGGGTCACACAGTTTAACAAAAAGGGGTGGGCCATTTAGGACTGAGTTGAGGAAAAACTTCTTCACCCAGAGAGTTGTGAATCTGTGGAATTCTCTGCCACAGAAGGCAGTGGAGGCCAATTCACTGGATGTTTTCAAGAGAGAGTTAGATTTAGCTCTTGGAGCTAACGGAATCAAGGGATATGGGGAAAAAGCAAGAACGGGGTACTAATTGTGGATGATCAACCAGGATCATATTGAATGGCGGTGCTGGCTCGAAGGTTTGAATGGCCCACTCCTGCACCTATGTTTCTATGCTCCATGTTGTAAAATAACTAATTTAGCTGTGAAGTACTGACATCGCTCCGCAAAATGTAAACATTGCAATCCTAATGCACATAATGGGTGTCACTGGTAAAATTTGTTTTGAGGAAACTCTTAAAAAGCTATGTTGAATTTGAATTAAATCTTTGCAGCCAGACTTGCCGGCAATTAGTCTGTAAAGCAGTTCATAACATACCTAATCCAATACTTTTTAGCAATATTTATAGATTAACTTGCAATTAGTGTTTAGGAGGAATTCGATCAGCCATGATCATATTGAATGGCGGTGCTGGCTCAAAAGGCCGAATGGCCTACTCCTGCAACTATTTTCCACGTTTCTATATTTTTACGTTTGACAGCCGGGCACTGATCATCTAAAGGCTTCACACTTTGTCTCCTCGCATTAGAAAATAGATTTTACATTTTCCTTGATCTTTGTCCCCATCTGTAGTCTTGTTTCTTATTTTACCCATCCATATCTCTGCGCCTCCCTCTCCCCTGACTCTCAGTCAGAAGAAGGGCCTCGACTCGAAATGCACCCATACCTCCTATCCAGAGGTGCTTCCCACCTCCCACTGAGTTACTCCAGCATTTTGTGTCTATCATGGGTGTAAACCAGCATCTGCAGTGCCTTGCTACACCGTACAGCACAGGAACTGTTCCTATGCCGACAATGCCAGTGTCAAACATAAGACCACGGGACCATAGGAGTGGAATTAGGTCACTAAGGCTCAACGTTGCAAATCAGACAGGAGAGGGGCGACTTAAGGTCAGCGAGATATTTAGCACTCCACTTAGTTTTACCCCAAAATAGAGAGTTAAATATACTTGGTGTGTCATAGCTCCTGCTTCTATACTGTCGTCTCAATGATTCACAGTGGTGGCACGGTGACGCAGCGGTGGAGTTGCTGCCTTACAGCGCTAGGGACCCGGGTTCCATCCTGACTACAGATACTGCTTGTATGGAGTTTGTACGTTCTCCCTGTGACCTCATGGGTTTTCTCCGGGTGCTCCGGTTTCCTTCCATATTCCAAAGACGTGCAAGTTTATAGGTGAATTGGCTTCTGTAAATTGTCCCTAGCGTTGGATAGAACTGGTGTACGTACGATCATTGGTCGGGGTGGACTTACTGGACGAAGGGCCTGTTTCCACGCCGTATCTTTAGTTTAGAGATACAGTTCGGAAACAGGCCCTTCGGCCCACCGAGTCCGCACCGACCAGCGATCCGCCATACATTAGGGACAATTTTACCAAGCCGATTAGCTCACAAACCTGTACGTCTTTGGAGTGTGGGAGGAAACCGGAGCACCCGGGGAAAACCCACGTGGTCACGGGGAGAACGTACAAGCTCCGTACAGACAGCACCCGTAGTCAGGATCAAACCCGGGTCTCTGGCACTGTAAGGCAGCAACTCCACCGCTGCGCCATCGTGCTGAATCACTACACTGAACTCAACTCAACTCGACTCAAGTCCATGAATTTCTGACTACTGGATTCTAAGCAGGAAATAATCAGGCTGCTTTACAATAGACAATAGACAATAGGTGCAGGAGTAGGCCATTCGGCCCTTCGAGCCAGCACCGGAAGTGGCGGCGCTGTCGTACAGCAGCGGCTCGCCTGCAGTCCGTCTGTTTTTACTTTTTTTGTTTTCTTTTGTCCTGTTTTAGTTAAATTTTAGTTTATTGGGTTGTGTATGTGTGGGGTGGGGGGGGGGTGAAACATGACTTTTGTCTCTTCCTTCGGGGGAATGCGACTTTTTCTTGTCGTATCCCCCTTCTCTGCCTCCGTCTGCGCCGAGGCCAAAATGGCGGAGCTGCCGGCCTCCAACTCCAACTGCGACCGACCGACCTCGAAGCTCCGGAGGCAGAGCCAGGACTTACCAGCGCGGGGCTGGCTGGCTTCGGGGCTGCGGTGCCGTTCCGGCGGTGGCGACCGAACGCTGGTGGCGACCTGTATCCGGAGGCTCGGCCGCGGGCCCGGTGGACGACATCGTCGGGAGCTCGCAGGTCACAGGTTGGTGACCTGTTTTTCTGGGGCTCCCGCAACTACAGCTGCGTCCGCTGGACTGGAGGGCGGCAGCTTCGGCAGCTTCGGCCACCCCAGGCCACGGAGTTTGAACCGGCCCGTCGTGGAGCACGGATTCAGCCGCGGGACTGACTTACCATCACCCGGCGGGGTCACAACATCAGAAGCCTGGATCACCTCAGCGCAGAGGAAGAACAAAGCGGGAAGAGACAGAGACTTTAAGACTTTTGCCTCCATCACAGTGAGGAGGTGCCTGGTGAACTCACTGTGGTGGATGTTAATTTGTGTTTATTGAGTGTTTTGTTATTTATTATTATATGTATGACTGCAGGCAACGAAATTTCGTTCAGACCGAAAGGTCTGAATGACAAATAAAGGAATCTCTAATCTCTAATCTTACAACCAGCTTAGGTTGATTGTATAACCATGGAGTTGCAATAAAGCTTGTCACAATACTGTGTTGAGCATTAAATTTAGATATAATGGTAATGAAGGGAAGGTGAGAGTGGAAATATTTAACAGAATATTAAAAATTTCTGTTTAATATTCAGCTTTGTCACACAGAGGGTGGTACGTATAGGGAACGAACTGGCAAATTCAGCTATTAAATCTTTCCCCTCTCACCTTCAACCTATGCCCTCTAGTTCTTGACCCTTCTGCCCTGAAAAAATGACTGCGCATTTACTCTATCTATTCCCCTCGTTATTATAAACACCTCGATGAGATCACTACCCAGACTCCTAGCTTATAAAATGTTAGATGTGCTGTTGGTTAAGAAATAATCGATATTTGGTCATTTTAGTTCGGAAATGATTAAAAAACTTAAAGTCCTTGGAGTGCAGAAGGACAAATTGTTGGACGAAAGGAAACATGAAGAAATGGGTTTGATCATTTGATCTAGAGTCAATAGATCTAAGCTGCAGCCTGCCGCACTGATGTAGCAGTCGGCTTATGTGACTTGGTGTTTTCACTGGTTCTTTCACAGAGCAGATGCTCGACTTCAAACATTGTTGGTAATCAGCATGACAAATAGATCTGATATGTTTAGATAAAATCCAGCTCGGCTTTAGTTTAGTTTAGAGATACAGCGTGGAAACAGGCCCTTCAGCCCACTGAGTCCATGCCGACCAGCGATCCCCGCACATTAACACTATCCTACACACACTCGGGGACAATTTTTATATATATACCAGGCCAATTAACCTACACACCTCTACGTCTTTGGAGTGTGTGAGGAAACCAAAGTTCTCGGAGAAAATCCACGTAGGTCACAGGGAAAACGTACAAACTCCGTACAGACAGCACCTGTAGTCGGGATCGAACCGGGATGTCTGGCGTTGTAAGTGCTGTGAGACAGCAACTCTACCGCTGCGCCACCGTGCCGCCCACTTCTTATATTTTAGAATCTAAGTAAAGATCAACTTAATTTGATTTTGCACTATTATTGAACAAAGGGATTTCGCACTGATTTCACTGACAGTTCCACGCAAATACAATCACCTACCATCTATCATTTAATACATGCAACAAACTTGGCTATTAGGAAGCAGATGCTGTCTGTTAAAAGTAAAGACAAATTAAAGTCAGAACAGTACCAAAACCTCCTGAGAGTGGAAGTTTGTTTGCAAGGGAGATGCCATTAAACCAAGTAAATATTCATTGCAGATAGACACAACATGCTGGAGTAACTGAGGAGGTGCAGGAGAGAGGATGTTGCAGAGGTCTGTCTGGGATCTCACTATATCACCGTCTATATCTCTCCTTTCCCTTTCCCTTGACTCTCAGTCTGAAGAAGGGTCTTGACCCAAAACGTCACCTTATTCCTTCTCTCCAGAGACGCTGAGTTACTCCAGCTTTTTGTTTCTATCTTCGGTATAAACCAGCATCTGCAGTTCCTTCCCAAATATGCACTGCAGTTCTTTTGCTGGCTATTAGGTAGTTGGCTACTTTAAGCAATTTGTTTGAAGCAGCATGGCGCGGCACGGTGGCGCAGCGGTAGAGTTGCTGTCTTACACCGCTTGCAGTGTCGGAGACCCGGGTTCGATCCCGACTACAGTCGCTGTCTGTAAGGAGTTTGTACGTTCTCCCTGTGACCGCGTGGGTTTTCTCCAGGTGCTCCGGTTTCCTCCCACACTCCAAAGGCGTACAGGTCTGTAGGTTAATTGGCTTGGGTTTGTACACTTGGTATAAGTGTGTAAATTGTCCCTAGTGTGTGTAGGCTTGTGTTAATGTGCGGGGATCGCTGGTCGGTGCGGACTTGGTGGGCCGAAGGGCCTGTTTCCGCGCTGTATCTCGGAACTAAACTAAATGGCAGTGGATATAGAACTAAAACGCATGTTCAAAGAAATTCCGAGTCCTTGCTCCACAGCCAAAAGACTCGGGCATTTTTAAAAATGTACGCTATTATAATCAAATAATGCAGCAGATTTCTAAAGGAGAGGAGACCTGGTCCTGGAAGCTGAGAGCAGATGATTAATTATTGGTCACACCTCAATGACTCCTGTTCACACAAACGTGATGAAGAAAGATTAGCTCTGCTGCAAATGCCATTATAATTCTAGCTGACACACAACCTTGGTGATTAAAGTTGCAATCACACTGAACGAACTGTGCCTTGCTGGTGCCTGTGATATTAATTATGGTCTCAATGGTCATTAGGCCCTTCTCATTCAGTGACTGTGTTGGGAAACACTTTTTGCACCTTAGATAATTAAGTTCTCTCATCTTCAATAAATATTTAAATTCATATTGGAACATGAAACATCCAGTTGTCACTTTACCAACAATACAAATAAGATTGCCTTATGCACTTCATGTAATCTGCAATTTCTTTCATCATAAGCATTCTTTAAGTAATCCCTGGAGGTTAAATGTTTTATAAAAACGTTCAGTTCAGTTTAGTTTATTGTCACGTGTACCGAGGTACAGCGAAAAGCTTTTTTTGCGTGCTAACCAGTCAGCGGAAAGACAATACATGATTACAATCGAGCCATTTACAGTGTACAGACACATGATAAGGGAATAACGTTTAGTGCAAGGTAAAGCCAGCAAAGTCCAATCAAGGATAGTCCAAGGGTCAACAAAAAGGTAGATAGTAGTTCAGCACTAGTAGTCGTTTTTTACTGTTAAATTATTTTAATATAGCCGATAAACTTGTCATATATTCGAATAACTGGAAAATAAATTATAGAATATTAGTCGTGCAATTGGTTAACAAATATTTGTCATTTGGTGATGTTATTTAGCAGATGATTAAAAAAAAAACTTAGGAGAAGATTCAGAGGTTAATGCTTTTCAAGATGATGAATAATGAAGATGAAAGGGAACATTCTCTCGAACTTTGGTGGCAATGTGAAGCGTGCGTGTGTCAGGCGTGGAAGGGATGAAGTCGAGATTCTGGAACCCCCACCCCCCCCCTCACAAGGCACCTGAACCCCAGCCCTGCCAGAGGCATCCCCACTGCAACCCTGCGACACACTATCTACCATGTTATCCGTTCTGCCGCGTCGAGCAGGGTTGTCGTTGGATTCCTGCCAATTAGTGCAAATTCATGGTAATTTTATGCTTTGGATGTTTTTCCGCTGGGAACAAGGCTGAGGCTGCCCAGACTCATTTTGCTTGTGATACCTGACAACTGTCAGAAAGCAGGGACCCTCATCATCTCTGTCTGGATCAGATTCAAACTTGGATAGCAAAAGGTGAAAGCGCAGGTTTTTTTTTTTTTTTAGAACTGTCCTCCAATGCAGCTTGCCACACAGTCCCCCAAGTAACAAATTATTCAGAGCACCATCTCCTCACAGAAACAGTTTGATAGATATTGTTTATGACTCTCTCATTAAAACCGTATAAAAACTCTCTGTTGTACGCTATCTATTCCAACCAGCTTTCATTTGTCTCTCAAAGAGAGTGTTATACATGGGCTCTACATGTATGTATTTTACCAGTGAATAACAGTGCCATTGTAACAATGTTGGCACTTGGTTAAATATGTAGGTTATGTTCAATAATAAAACTTGTAAGAAATTTTCTTCTTGCTGTTAATTTTCTATTACTACTTTGAGTTCTGTTTTATTTAGAGAAGTATAAACCATAATTATAAATATTATATTTACTGATCCTGGAAAATGTAGCTGTAGGAAGGAACTGCAGATGCTGGTTTAAACCGAAGGTGGACACAAAATGCTGCAGTAACTCAGCGGGACTGGCAGCATCTCTGGATAGAAGGAATAGGTGACGTTTCGGGTCGAGACCCTTCTTCAGTCTGAGATGCTGCCTGCCCCGCTGAGTTACTCCAGCATTATGTGTCTATCTTGGATCTCCATGTGGAAATGTTGTTCCTCAGGTTCCTATTAGTAAGGTTCCTAATACTGTCGGCGGTAAGGAAGGCAAATTCAATGTTAGCATTTATATCAAGAGGGCTGGAATACAAAAATAGAAATGCAATGGTGAGGCTCTATAAGGCACATGTCAGGCCGCATTTGGAGTACTGTGAGCAAATTTGGGCCCCATATCTGAGGAAGGATTGGCTCTGGAGAGGGTCCAGAGGAGGTTTACAAGAATGATTCCAGGAATTAGTGCGTTAGCATATGATGAGCGCTTGACAGCACTGGGCCTGTACTCGCTGGAGTTTAGAAGGTTGAGGATGGATCTCATTGAACAATGAAAGGCATAGAGTGGATGTGGAAAGGGTTTTTCCACTGGTGAGTGAGTCTAGAATTCATAGCCTCAGAATTAAAGGGCGCTCTTTTACAAAGGAGGAGGAACTTCTTTAATCAGAGGGTAGTTAATCTGTGGAACCCATAGCCACTCATTCTCCGGGTGCTCTGGTTTCGTCCCATACTCCAAAGACGTGCAGGTTTGTAGGTTAATTGGCTTCTGTAAATTGTAAATTGTGTAGGATAGTGCCAGAATACAGTCTGATCGCTGGTCAGTGCAGACTTGGTGGGTCATAGGGCCTGTTTCCACATTGTATCTCTAAAGTATAAAGTCTAAAATCTAAAGTCCAACCTTCTAGCTGTGCACTCTAATGTTGAACGTTCCCAACCCGGAGAAAAAGGTTCTGACTGTTTACCCTATCTATGCCTCCCGAAATTGAATTCCCAGATATTTGACACTCGACTGTCCAGGAATGAACTCGCTGCCCTGAATAACCTCATTCTAATTGTAAAGTCTGGTTCCAACTATGGAATAGTATTATTGCAGATGGGAACATACGGCTTGGGATGCAGCAAGCAACTTGATAAAAAACAGAGAACGGCAAATGACTTTAGGTTGGAGATCAATAATTAATTATACTTACTGACCTGATCTATATGAAGGTATTGCAGAATGGCAAATCAGCTGTTGACGACTTGATCAATTAATTCACCTGTTGTAACGATCACTTGGAACCATGTGGTATGGTGGCAGAGAGGAGTTTACTTGCTGTTCAGGGTTGTGAATCTGTCAACTTACGTTGCCTTTTTAAAGGTAGCAAGTAAAAAGAGACACATTCTGCTTTCGAGGTGAAACACCAGTTGAGAGGCTGTTACCTGTGAATAAAGTTATGGGAAGAAATGCCCAGTGACTTGGTTTTAAATTAACGGCAAGAGTAGCAGGTGATTGTGCAGTGCTGTGAATTCCCTGATTATAATCCCCATTTTAATTAGATTGTTCATCCTTCTTGGGGTTAGCTACAGGGATTACGGCAGTTAGAAGACCATCTCGTATTGATCATTGTATCCAGCTGGGAGTAGTGGCCTCTCACAACAAGTCCGCTCCAGCATTTTATAAATCAAGGCAAGCACCCCTTGGTCTAAGGTGCATTGATCTGTGACTCTGTTGCTGCTTGGTATACAGTGTAAAAATAGCACGGTGGCGCAGCTGGTACAGCCGCTGCCTCTCGGCGCCGAAGACCCGGGTTCGATTGTGACACCGAGTGCCGTCTGTGTGGAGTTTGCATGTTCCCCTTGTGACCGCGTGGGTTTCCTCCCACATCCCAAAGATGTGCGGGTTTGTAGGTTAAGAGTCAAGAGTGTTTTATTGTCACATGTTCCAGACAGAGCAATGAAATTCCTACTTGCAGCAACACAACAGAATATGTAAAGATAGTACACTGTAAACAGTCTAATAAATGAGAAAACAGTTCAGTATAAATATCACATACATACATATTTCATATATCACACCCACACACACACACACACACACACACGCACACACGCACACACACACACACACACACACACACACACACACACACACACACCCACACACCCACCCACCCACACACACACACACACACACACACACCCACACACACACACACACACACACACACACACACACACACACACACACACACACACACACACACACACACACACACACACACACACTCACACTCACACTCACACACACACACACACACACACACACACACACACACACACACACACACACACACACACTCACACACACACACACACACACACACACACACACACACACACACACACACACACACACACACACACACACACACACAAGTACATCTCATAACAAACAAACAATAATAGTGCAGAAAGATAAAACCAATCATCCCAAGTCAATGTAGTTCAGAGCTTATTTGCGGGTTGTAATGTTTAATGGCGGTAGGGAAGTAGCTGTTCCTGAACCTGGACGTTACAGTTTTCAGGTTAATTGGCCCCTGTAAAATTGTCCCTAATGTGTAGGGAGTGATGAGAAAATGGGATAGCATAGAACTAGTGTACATAGAAACATAGAAACGTAGAAACTAGGTGCAGGAGTAGGCCATTCGGCCCTTCGAGCCTGAACCGCCATTCAATATGATCATGGCTGATCATCCAACTCAGTATCCTGTACCTGCCTTCTCTCCCTACCCCCTGATCCCTTTAGCCACAAGGGCCACATCTAACTCCCTCTTAAATATAGCCAATGAACTGGCCTCAACTACCTTCTGTGGCAGAGAGTTCCAGAGATTCACCACTCTCTGTGTGAAAAATGTTTTTCTCATCTCGGTCCTAAAGGATTTCCCCTCAATCCTTAAAGTGTGACCCCTTGTCCTGGACTTCCCCAACATCGGGAACAATCTTCCTGCATCTAGCCTGTCCAACCCCTTAAGAATTTTGTACATTTCTATAAGATCCCCCCTCAATCTTCTAAATTCTAGCGAGTACAAGCCGAGTCTATCCAGTCTTTCTTCATATGAAAGTCCTGACATCCCAGGAATCAGTCTGGTGAACCTTCTCTGCACTCCCTCTATGGCTATAATGTCCTTTCTCAGATTTGGAGACCAAAACTGTACGCAATACTCCAGGTGTGGTCTCACCAAGACCCTGTACAACTGCAGTAGAACCTCGCTGCTCCTATACTCAAATCCTCTTGCTATGAAGGCCAACATACCATTCGCTTTCTTCACTGCCTGCTGCACCTGCATGCCTACTTTCAATGACTGGTGTACCATGACACCCAGGTCTCGCTGCATCTCCCCATTTCCTAATCGGCCACCATTTAGATAATAGTCTGCCTTCCCGTTTTTGCTACCAAAGTGGATAACCTCACATTTATCCACATTATACTGCATCTGCCAAACATTTGCCCACTCACCCAGCCTATCCGTCACCTTGCAGCCTCCTAGCATCCTCCTCACAGCTAACACTGCCCCCCAGCTTCGTGTCATCTGCAAACTTGGAGATGTTGCATTCAATTCCCTCGTCCAAATCATTAATATATATTGTAAATAGCTGGGGTCCCAGCACTGAGCCTTGCGGTACCCCACTAGTCACTGCCTGTCATTCTGAAAAGGACCCGTTTACTCCTACTCTTTGCTTCCTGTTTGCCAGCCAGTTCTCTATCCACATCAATACTGAACCCCCAATACTGTGTGCTTTAAGTTTGTATACTAATCTCTTATGTGGGACCTTGTCGAAAGCCTTCTGAAAGTCCAGATATAACACATGCACTGGTTCTCCCTTATTCACTCTACTAGTTACATCCTCGAAAAATTCTATAAGATTCGTCAGACATGATTTACCTTTCGTGTAAACGGGTGATCGATGGTTGGCGTGGACTCGGGTGGTGCAAAGGGCCGGTTTCCATGCTGTATCTCTAAATTTAACTAAGCAGCTGGTTAAAGCTGAAAAGAGGGCAATATCTCGAAGCTAATAGCAACATGAATAAAGACCAACTCAGGCAAATAGTTCAGCCAGCTCTGATGCAAGGCTAGAGATGTTAACTCAGCTTCCGGTAGCCCTTGCTGTCTCTTCCCCTTCTTAGCTCTCCCTCAGCCCTCTGGCTCCTTCTCTTCCTTTTTTCTTCCCGCCCCCCCCCCCCCTGCATCAGTCTGAAGAAGGGTTTCGGCCTGAAATGTCACCTATTCCTTCGCTCCATAGATGCTGCCTCACCCGCTGAGTTTCTCCAGCATTTTTGTCTACCTTTGATTTTCCAGCATCTGCAGTTCCTTCTTGAACATTCTCTCCCCACAGCTGCTGCTCGCACTGCTGAGTTTGTCCAGCCATTCATTTTTCAATTCCAGGAGAATATAGAGTGAGAATTAGGTAGAATTCAGCTGACGATGTGGTAAAGGGTCGCAACCATTCAAATCATTACTAGAGTTTCATCTGGAGGTTCACCTTGTGTTTTAGGACTGTTGGCAAATCAATTTCACTCCTGGGATGAATAAAGTTCTGTCGTATCGTATCGTAGAGAGTGGGCAGTGCAAGAGTCAGATTAGACCACATAAAAGGAGTGACAGAATGGATGGAGTAAGGAAACACAGCGCTGGAGTAACTCAGCAGGTCAGACAGCATCTCTGCAGGACATGGATAGGTGATATTTCGGGTCGGGATTCTTTTTCAGCCTGGAATACAAAAACACGTAGAATGGTACAAAACCACTAAGCACCAGAGGGCACAGCTTCAGAGGAAAAGGACGTACCTTTAGAATGGAGATGATGAGGAATTTCTGTAGCCAGAGTGTGGTGAATCTGTGGAATTCATTGCCACAGATGGCGGTGGAGGCCAAGTCATTGGGTATTTTATAAAGCGGAGATTGCTGGCTTCTTGATTAGTAAGGGTGTCAAAGGTTGTGGGGAAAAGGCAGGAGAATGAGATTGAGGGGAACGTATAGATCATCCATGATTGAGCGGAGGAGTAGACTTGATGGCCCGAATGTAGAGGAGTACCAAGAAAGATCATGCTTCTGCATTCTACAGGATTGAATTCAGGGAAAAGAAACAAGAACCTTGATGTACTACGATGTACCAGAGTGATTAGTCAAAATATTTCAACTCCTTCTGTTTAGTTTATGTACCCATGTACAATTACGTTGATCAGGCATAACTATTGGGCAGTCACCTCTGAGGTGAATTCCTCTCATTTGTCGCTCAGAATGGGTTTTCTGACGATAGACACAAAATGCTGGAGTAACTCAGCGGGTCGGGCAACATCTCTGGAGAAAAGGAGTAGGTGACGTTTTGGGTCAGAATTTGATTTGTGCAGAATTAGGCCATTTGGCCCATCAAGACTACTCCGTCAATCAATCATTGCTGATCTTTCACTCCCAGCATCTAGCAGCATTACATCCTTGTTTTTGTATTCTAGCCCTCTTGAAATAAATGCGAGCATTGCTTTCCCCTAACTCTCAGTCTGGAGAAGGGTCTCGACCTGAAATGTCACCTAATCGTTTTCTCCAGAGATGCTGCCTGACCCGTTGAGTTACTCCAGCATTTTGTGTCTATCTTCGGTATAAACCAGCATCTGCAGTTCCTTCCTACACACGGGTTTTCCGGATCCCTGTGTTAAATTCTTCGTTGGATGACTGCTATAAAGAACAAAGTTCAAACTAATTTTCAGTATATAATGTTAACATACCCATTCTGTCACTCCTTTTATGTGGTCTAATCTGACTCTTGCACATCCATAGAAAGGACCTCTCTTAAACGTACGCACTAATTGTATCACATTAGCTTAAATTAGATTGTTTAAAAGGCAATCATTCTGCAGACAGGGCAATAGGAATAGCATGTCTTTGGTCATGTGTTTGCGTTTAACTGGATGGTTATGGGTTGATTTGATTTGAATAAGAACAGGTGGAATTCAAATTAGTGGCCCCACAGGTATTAATCAAATGTAATGATTATCTCAAATGACGACAGGCAATTAACTTAATTTTGCATATGCTGTTTTCATTCAGTGTACAAGACACTATAGATGTAGTGGAAATGATCTAACGTCGGATAGGAACTTCAAATCATTACTGTTGCTGAAGAAAATGCATTGGGAAAATTATGGATTCTAAACTGGGTAAATTTCATGAACAGTACCGTTCAGGAAACAGGA
This sequence comes from Malacoraja senta, assembly GCA_038087875.1. Taxonomy (NCBI): domain Eukaryota; kingdom Metazoa; phylum Chordata; class Chondrichthyes; order Rajiformes; family Rajidae; genus Malacoraja; species Malacoraja senta. Next base: position 20,857,134 of record CM075989.1, read on the forward strand.
CATGTGCATACCAATTGTGATGCCGTTAAACTCCCCATGCCTGTATGTGATCCATATCCTTCCATTCCCTGTCTATCCATGTGCTTAACCAAAAGCCTCTGAAAAGCCACTGCTGTATCTGCCTCCACCACCACCCCTGGCAGCAGGTTCCAGGCACCCACCACTCTCTGTGTAAAAACTTAGCCCCGCACATCTCCTTGAAACATTATCCCTCTCGATGAGAGTCATACAGCATGGAAACAGGCCATTTGGGCCGACTTGCCCGCACCAACCAACATGTCCCATCGAAACTATTCCCACCTGCCTGTGTTTGGTCCATATGCCTCTAAACCTGTCCTATCCATGTACCTGTCTAAAGGTCTCTTAAACGTTGGCATAGTCATCTTAAAGCTATGCCCTCTATTCTTTGATATTTCAATCTTGGAAAATAGGTTCTGCCTGTGTACCCTACCCGTAATTTAATATACTTCTATCCTGTCTTGCTTCAACCTCCGACTTTCCAGAGAGAACATTCCAAGTTTGCGCAACCTCTCTTTGTAGCTAATACCCTGGTGCTTCTGGTTAACCTATCTGCAGATTCTCCAAAACTCACATTCCCCTTGTGATCGGGCGACCAGAACTCCAAATGTGTGTAAGAGCTTGCATCTGTGGAATGGAAAATTCAGACTATCGATTGTAGAAGTTGGGAGTTTACTTTGTTGCTGTATAAGACATTGGTACGGCCACATTTTCTTTAGTCAGAGGGTAGTTAATCTGTGGGTCTCATTGCCACAGAGGGATGTGGAGGCCCAGTCAGTGGATATTTTTAAGGCATAGACAAATTCTTGATTAGAACGAGTGTCAAGGGTTATGGGGAAGAGGCAGGAAAACAGGATTTGGAGGTAGAGATCAGCCACGATTGAATGGCGGAATAGACTCGATGGGCCAACTGGCTTAATTCTACTGTAACTTATGAGCATTTGTAGTATTGTGTTCCGTTTTGGTCACCCTGTTACAGGAAAGATGCTGTTAAGCTGGAAAGGGTGCAGAGAGGATTTACGAAGACGCTGGCAGGACTCGAGGGCGTGAGCTATAGGGAGAGGTTGGGCACGCTTGGAGTGCAGGAGGATGAGGGGTAATCGTCTAAAGGTGTAAAAGATCACGAGAGGAATAGATAGGATAAATGCACAGTCTTTTACCCAGATTTGGGGATTCAAGATCAAGAACATAGGTTGGAACGGAATAGAATATTTTATTGGCACAAGTGACTGAAGGAGGAAAATTTAATGGGAACCTGAGGGAAAACTTTATTTACACAAAGGGTAGTGTGTACATGGAACTAGTTTCCAGAGGAGGTAGTTGAGGCAGGTACAATCGCAACATTTAAAAAATATTTGGACAGGTACATGGATAGGATAGGTTTAGAGAGATATTGCCCAATTCACCACAATTAGAAGGATCCCAACCCATTCATATAATTCAGAGATGCTGTCTGACCCGCTGAATTACTCCAGCACTTTGTGTCTTTTTTGTTAAACCAGCGTCTGCAGTTCCTTGCGTCTCCAAGGATGCATTGTGTTTGATATTCAATGCTGCACACTTTGCTGTAACTCATTTAAATTAGTTTGCTTCTCTGCTTTTGCCTATTCTCATTTTTATCTCATCTGCAATGTTTTTTACCACAACCTTTTGATCTATAATCCATAGCATTATTACTGACTATAATGGATTATGTTTATCTTTTAAGTCAATACTGTGTAAGTGGCTATAATTAATTATCATATATATCAGAGTTCACCTAATCAATGAACTGCTTACAAGCTGTGACCCAAAATAAATCTCAAATAATAAATAGCCCAGAAATGGAAAAAACATGTTCCTTTTCAGTACAGTTCCTAGTTCCAATCGGCAATAGGTACAATTGCCTAAATATTCCTATTTTCTAATTTCTAATAAAATATTCCTAAATTGGAATAATTTTTCCTTAATTCTGCTTCTTAAATACAGTTATACAGTTTTAATGTGCCTTTATTTGTAATAATTTTAGTTATGCTAGTTAAGCAGTCACATCTAGTCTTTATCTTTCAAGATTTCAGCTCAGATGGAGGCACTTTCAGCCTGACTGATCTTATGTGATCCCATCTTACCTACAACCACACATTTTTTCCAACAGATTCCAGGAATGGGAACTCTACGTTGAATTTTATCCTCTCCTGTTAGTTGGATTTCACTCCCCTTGAGATTAAGATGTGTGGACTCAAGGGACTGCAGATGGTGCAATTTTGACCAAAACACAAAGTGCTGGAAGAACTCAGCAGGTCAGGCAGCATCTGTGGAGGCAATGGACAGGCTATGTGTCAGGTTGGGATCCTTCTTCAGACATGGTTGAGGGGGGGAGGGGAGGAAGGAAGGGATGGGGAGGTGGGGGCAGGGGAGGGAGGGGGAAGGGGAGGGAGAAAGCTTGAAAATAGAGGTTGAGGTGGGACAAAGTCTGGCAAGTGATAGGAAGGAACTGCAGATGCTGGTTTATACCAAAGATAGACACAATGTGCTGGAGTAACTCAGCGGGACAGGCAGCATCTCTGGAGAAAAGGAATTGGTGACATGTTTGACATTGAACTACTTTAATGGAATTTAATGGCACCATGATATTGCAAGAAGCGATGTCAACAACGAAAGACAAATGTATCATTTGATTTTAATTGCAAATCTAGTTATTTCTCATTCTAACATCCCGAGACCAGACTAGGAAGGAAAGCTGTTCAGTGCGGTAGAATAGCAACACGTTGAATCACCCAGTTTGATATTTTCTGTAATTTGGAGTTCTAATAACTTTATTAAATGAAACCTCACCTTGTGATCATTGTGATAGATCACAGATTTCTTATTACAATGTAAGAGCCTGTGATATGTGAAAAAGAAATAAAAAAATTATTACGACTTTGAAAAGCGAAACCGAATAATATAAACTGGACAAAGAGCAAACTTGGTTGTTGCTACTGAAAAAATCATCAGTGTGTGTAAAAGTACAACGTGTTCAATGGGATCCTTATCAAAAGTTCATAAGTGATAGGAGCAGAATTAGGCCATTTGGCCCATCAAGTCTACTCTGCCATTCAATCGTGGCTGATCAATCTCTCCCGCCTAACCCCATTCTCTTGCCTTCTCCCCATAACCCCTGACACCAGTACTAATCAAGAACCTGTCTATCTGTGACTTAAAAATATCCATTGACTTGGCCTCCACTGTGGTAATGAATTCCACAGACTCACTACCCTCCGAATAAAAAAAACTGATGGGCCGAATGGCCTAATACTGCTCCCATAACTTATGAACATTTGCAGTTCCTTTCTACACATGTACAGAATGGCTTATTAACATTTGATCAACTTCCAAATTACCAGCGTTCCAACCAATCTTAGATATGGCATTCAATTCAATAATTTTAAAAAAATTACTTAACTATAACCTGATATAAATCCTAATAGTGATGTGCTCCAACTAACAGTTTTTGGTCCTTTGATTGCTTTAATGCCCACTACAGGTAGTATTTCTCCAGTATCCCTAAGTAAGTGTGCATTTATACTCTCTGTCCTTCAAAGTTCCCCTTTATGCTCACAACAATCTCAACCTTCCCTGGGGAGGTTAGAGAGGCAGATGAAAATGCGACACTCCAATATTTCACAGCCAGCTTTAAACCTATTAAAAATGACTACTTACTATGCTGAATCATGGGAACTGAAAAGGATAATGTGTCCTTCACATAACGAACTGCTCTTGGCACATTTTCTTAGGCCTCCTGTTTTTCATCTCGTCCAATTAAGATAGGATTGTTTTTTTTTACTCAGTTAGTTCATTTTTTCTCCCGAGAAGAATTGTTATTCTCCCACCCCCCCTCCTCCCCCTATCCGCAGCCTTGCAATTTGTTGTTCTCTCTTAAATAGATGTCACTTCTTGAGCCCTGAGATTTTTCAGATATACCCAAACTACACCTTCAGACTATGTACAGGTTTGGACTCAAGGGAGGCAGCTGTCACCCATGATAAAGCAGCCTTGCCAACTTGGCTGAAATCAGTGTTGTTATAATTCATTTTAATACATTCTGCTCATACTAATCATTTATTGAAACAGGAGGCTCCCTGATATGAACATGAATATAGGATGTGTCAAACCATTGATCATCCAGTGCGCATCAGATGATTAAAAAGGATTACTTTTCACCTCTAGACCATAGGGACAAGTGTTTGACTTTATACTCAACAGGGAAAGCAGTCTTTTCCCCTTCCCACTTTTCCTATAACTTTGATTGAGAAACCTCATAAGGAAAGGTCATTAGCTGGATCCCAACTTTCCGTCTTGACAGGAACAACATCCCGTCACATTAAGTTGCGAACATTTTGCAAGCCTATCAACACCTGGGACTAACCAGCCACAGTGAGATTTATAGGATTGATGAATAACTAGATTCTTCTTCCTAAAGACTGTGGATACACACTCGCCCCTTAGTGCAGCATTAATCAAAGTAGCGAAAGCAAAGTTACAGATTCGATAAAAGACACAGGACTTTTGTTTTGTTGCTGGAAAAAATTCTTCCTCGTTTTAATGGATTTCGATGCTCAGTTGAGTTAGGGACAGAGACAGAGACAGCGAGATCCTTGACTGATTATGCTTTTTTCTCTTCCCCTTTGCTATTCATAGTAGATAGATTCATCATTCCAATTTGTCAGGCTTACGCCGTTCAATTAATTATGTGAGAGTAGCTCGGGTTGTATTAGTCCGGTGTCAACCCAAGGCAGCCTCATTTATAGGGGGCCTAAATGAAGAGATATCAGAGGTGTTTCTTTTGGTAATTAATGTGATGAATGCCCTTATGATACAAATGGTGGCAGTCGTGTCTCTTCATCAGTGGCACACGCTGAAGTAATTTGAGAGCCGGTCGTCTGTTGAGGGACGATGTATTGCACGGACTTCTCCCACGAATCAAAGGTGTTTGCTGTCCTTTGTATCAAGCTACAAACTTCTGTCATCTTTGACCTTGCCTGAAAGATGTGGTTACGAGAATGGTGTCTCTGTTCTGTCACAGAGTTACAGAATCAGACAATCGTGGACACAGGCCCTTCGGCCCAACTCGTCCATGCCGACCGAGGTGCTCAATCTAAGCTAGTCTCATTTACCCACGTTTGGCCGATACCCAGTCTCTACTCTCCTCCTCATATTCCCCATCAATTGCCACACTGAAAATATGACATGCAATGTTAAATCTTTGCCTCGGCCTGGTTGATTTCAAAATAGAAATCAGCTGATGTAAGGGTGGGAGACTGCAACCTTCACGTGGTCCGCCTTGTTTCGACTAATGCAATCAACTCGACGTGCACAAACGGAAGGTCAAATAAAACAAGTTGTCCAACTGATGATGTTTTTTCCCATCTGGGTTAAAAATACATGTCTGCTGCTTATTTTAGCATCAGTCATTGCCATACAGCATAGAAGCAGGCCCTTCGGCCCAACTCGTCCATACCAACCAAGATGCCCCATCTAAGCTAGTCCCATTTAGTTTAGTTTAGAGATACAGCGCGGAAACAGGCCCTCCGGCCTACCAAGTCCGTGCCGACCAGCGATCCCCGCACATTAACACTGTCCCACACACACTATGGGCAGTTTACATTTATACCAAGCCAATTAAACTACAAACCTTTACGTATTTGGAGTGTGGGAGGAAACCGAGGATCTCGGAGAAAACCCACGCAGGTCACGGGGAGAACGCACAAACTCCGTAGAGACAAGCACCCGTGGTCAGGATCGAACCCGGGTCTCTGGTGCTGTGAGGCAGCAACTCTACCACTGTGCCACCATTGTCTGCATTTGTGCCATATCCCACTGACCTTTCCCATCCATGTACCCATCCAAGTGTCTATTAAATGTTGTTATTCAAGCACCTGTTAAATGCTGTTATTGTGCCTGCCTCAACTACTTCCCCCAGCAGTTTCTTCCATACACCCACCAACCTTTGTGTGAAAACTTTGCCTCGCAGGTTCCTATTAAATCTTTTCCCTCTCACCTCGAACCTATGCCCACTAGTGTTCCTAATTCCCCTATACTCGGTAAAAGACTCTGTGCATTCGCCCTATCTATTCCTCTAATGACCTTATTCCCTGTCTACAAGGTCACCCCTCAGCCTCCTGTGCTCCACGGAATGAAAATCCTAGTCTGCTCAACCTCTCCCCAGAGCTCAGGCTCTCGAGTCCTGGCAACATCCCATGTCTGGATCTGAAAATGATTGGAGCAGGATTAAAGGTGACTGTGGTATAGGAGCACAAGGAACTGCTGTTGCAAAACACAAAGAAGGTTGAATTATGGAACAACAAATGAAAAAGAAGAAATGATAGATTGGACTAAGAGAGAGAGAAAAAGCAGGCAGACGAGGTAGTTCAGGCAGGTAAACAGCATTTACAAGATATTTGGACAGGTATGTGTACAGGAATAGTTTGGAGGGATGTGGGCCACATACATGCAATGGGACCAACTTAAATGGGGCATCTTGGTTGGTATGCATGAGTTGGTCTGTTTCTATACTGTCCTTCATGATTCTAGAGAAGGCAGACAAGATAAGTGAGGAACGAAGTGAAGATATCAAATTTAACATGGAAATAAAAATTGTGTAATCTTCCCCAAGCACATAATTACATGACACATTGATGTTCTTCAACGTAGTCTCAGCATTGTGCTTGGACTAATTGCCCCAGTCGCGACTGACAGTGTTTCTAATTCACTAGGTCCTAATCGCTAGAGTTCACTAGCTGAAACCTCTTTATCCCTTTTCATCAAACCTACCGTAAAAGGCACTGAACTTTTAAGCATCTGCTTTAATATCTCTTTAAGTATTTTCGTGTCAGATTGAATGTGATAATGTTCCTAGAGTCACAGTCCAACAGCACAGAAACAGGCCCTTTGACCAAACTCATCCATGCCAACTATGATTGCCCATCTACCTTAGTCCCATTTGCCCGCATTTAGCCTATACCCCTCCACACCTTTCCTATCCATGTACCTTTCCAATGTTGTTATTACACCATGGCAACTGAACCATCCTACCACAACTAGAGAGTAGTCCTGATTTACTATCAACCTCCTTGAAAACCCTTGGACTATCTTCGATCGGGCTTTATTGGCTTTATCTTGCACGAAACGTTATCACCGCCAAGCTCGGTCCCTGCTTGTCCTGAAGACCAGGAAGTGGAGAGGAGGTGACGGGAGACAGAGATGGTGACGGCGATGGGCGCTGGACAAGGGATGGCAAGGGACGGTAGGAAGAACCGGGGGGTGAGGGGAGGGAGGGGGGGGGGGTGGCTTACCTTCCATGCCTTCAAGGTCAGCTGTTGGGGGCAACTCCAGGGCATGAAGGTCAAAGGTGGCCGGGCAAGTAGTTTAGAGATACAGCGCGGAAACACTGAATCCGCACCGACCAGCGATCCCCATACACTAACACTACCCTACACGCACTAGGGACAATTTACAATTTTACCAAAGCCAATTAACCTACTAACCTGTACGTCTTTGGAATGTAGGAGGAAACCGGAGCACCCGAAGAAAACTCACGCAGGTCATGGGGAGAACCCGTGGTCTGGATGGAAACTGGGTCTCTGGTGCTGTGAGGCAGCAGCTCTACCGCTGCGCCACCATACCGCCAACAAGTACTAGGACGGTGGTTCGCGGGGTGACCGGATGGAGGTGCTGACTGTCTCGATGTCCAGCTGCAGTTGGGGCTGTGAAATGCTGCCATAACCTGGTGACTCTTACATATGGACTCAGTGGGTGATTTAGACAATAGACAATAGACAATAGGTGCAGGAGTAGGCCATTCGGCCCTTCGAGCCAGCACCGCCATTCAATGTGATCGTGGCTGATCATCCCCAATCAGTACCCCGTTCCTGCCTTCTCCCCATATCCCCTGACTCCACTATTTTTAAGAGCCCTATCTAGCTCTCTCTTGAAAGCATCCAGAGAACCTGCCTCCACCGCCCTCTGAGGCAGAGAATTCCACAGACTCACCACTCTCTGTGAGAAAAAGTGTTTCCTCATCTCCGTTCTAAATGACTTACTCCTTATTCTTAAACTGTGGCCCACTGGTTCTGGACTCCCCCAACATCGGGAACATGTTTCCTGCCTCTAGCGTGTCCAAACCCTTAACCATGTTTCAATGAGATACCCTCTCATCCTTCTCTGCATTATGTACTGAGCTGGGGACTGTACTAACATATGGCAATAGTCTTACTGATCTGTATGCAAAAAAAGTCTCACTGTACCTTGCTACACATGATAATAAAGGAACAATTGAACTTGCTTTGATGATAACCTTCATTTTAAAAATTCCCTGCAGATATTGCCCGTGGTCTGGATGGAAACTGGGTCTCTGGCGCTGTAAGGCAGCAGACTACCACTGCGTCTTTGTTTTACCTAGATGTCTTTAGCCTTTCATAACAACTTAATCTTTCAAAAGGCATCGTATCCACTGTTGTTATGGCTCCTATTCTCTACAGTAACAAGTTAACATGTACACATGTTTTTTTCTATCGGTTCATCTGCATCGTATAAAATTGTAATGATCAAGTCTCCTAAAAATGTCCAAATGACATGATCTTGGCCCACGTTGTCTGCACACAAAGTTATCTACCATATGTGCTCTCTTCTGATTTATTTGCAATTCTAAAGCTTGTACCAAAAATGTTACAGGAGTTTATTCACATGCCTGGACTTCAAATTTGCTGATGCCATTAATCTTACAGTTACATTATCAATACCATTGCAAACCATTAATAGAAATCTTTGGAGAAACAAGGAACTGCAAATGCTGGTTTATAAAAAAAGTGCTGGAGTAACTCAGTGGGTCAAGCAGCATTTCTGAAGAACATGGACAGGTGACGATTCAGATCATAGAGTCATAGTCGTGCAGCGTGGAAACAGGCCCTTCGGCCCAACTTACCCAAGCTGACCAACCTGTCCCATCAAAACTAGTCCCACCTGCCTGTGTTTGGCCCACATCCCTCTAAACCTATCCAATCTATGTACTTGTCCAAATGTTGGCCCAATCGCAGAAGCGTCCACATCACGGGGCAGGAAACTGGAAGTATCTTGAGCTAATTCTGCTACCACCATCATCTAATACGACAAGTGATGGCTTCCACGGATTCTCACCGGAAGCTTGCGTCCTTTTCAGGACGGACGATGACAGCGAGGTCAACATTTGTAACAAGATGGACACGAAAAGAAGAAGTCCAAATGTTTTTTTAAATGTTATGATAGTCATAGGGTCATAAGTGACAGGAAAAAAATTAGGCCATTTGGCCTATCAAGCGTAGTGAGTGATAGGTGGATACAGCTGAGGGGGGTTTTGATAGGCAGATGGTTGGACAATGGCCAGAGATGAAAAGACAAAAGGCGTGAGATAAGGATAGCAGAGATGTGCATTGTGATGTTAGAGGAAGTAATATAGGTGGAAGGTTAAGGGCCAGTCCCACTTGGGCGTCATTTGCACGTCACGCAGGTGGCGCGCGAAGATTTAGTGAATCCCCAAATCCTGGGGCGCCGTGCGCGACCGCGCGTCACTGCCTGCGCCACCACGTCTCACCATGCGCCATGCGTGCGTAATGCACGCCATGCGCGCGTCACATGCGCGTCACAACGCGAGCGTAACACATAAACGATGTCGCGTCGTGACGCATAAATTATGTCGCGTAAATGACGCACAAATAACGCCCAAGTGCGACAGGCCCTTTAGAAATGGATGCGATTTCAGGTGGGACACAGGGAAAGGAGGGGGGAGAATCACTTTGCTTAAGGGTCTGTCCCACGAGCATGCGGCCAGCACGACCTAACGTGGTCGCTTGAGCCGTACGGCCTCGCGGGGCCGGTCCCACTTCGATCGCCGGAGCCGTATGGAGTTGTGCGGAGCTGGTCCCGACATCGCGCGGGGCTCCGAAAAACTGACACTGTTCAAAATTTCCGCACGGCAACGGCCTGTCGGCCTGCAGCCGCCTCGACGCCGTACGCACCGCCTCGACGGGCGTGCGCAGCGTCTCGACACCGTACGCAGCGTCTTGATGCCGTACGTCATGTGCAAACTTCCCGCGGACTTCGCTCGAACTTCACGTCACTCATTCGACCTCCGCGCGGCCCCCGTTTCTGGTTTGGTCACGCTCGCCGCATGCAGCCGCATGCTGGTGGGACCGGCCCTCTACGGGGATCACTCGACCTCCGCGCGGCCCCCGCTTCCGGTTTGGTCGATCTTGCCGCATGCAGTCGCATGCTCGTGGGACAGGCCCTTTAGTCTTTACATTGTCTTCCGGGCAATCTAGCAATTACTTTATGCATCTGTACTGCTTGGTATTGCTATTGAGAGAGTGCAGTGTAGGTTCACCAGGTTAGTTCCCGGAATGGCGGGACTGACGTATGATGAAAGAATGGGTCGACTGGGCTTGTATTCGCTGGAATTATGAAGGATGAGAGGCGTTCTTATAGAAACATATAAAATTCTTAAGGGATTGGACAGGGTAGAGGCAGGAACAATGATCCCCATGTTGGGGGGAGTCCAGAACTAGGGGTCACGGTTTAAGAAAGTTGTAATCTCTCACCCAGAGAGTTGTAAATCTGTGGAATTCCCTGCCACAGAAGGCAGTGGAGGCCAATTTACTGGATGTTTTCGATCAGCCATGATCATATTGAATGGCGGTGCTGCCTCGAAGGGCCGAATGGCCTACTCCTGCACCTATTTTCTATGTTTCTATGTTGGTTCCGTCCACAATAACTTGTAAACTGAACAGATTTTTAAATATTATTCCCAGTATTTCCTCCTGCTTTTCTATTTTCAATGCATGATGCATCTTGAATTAATTGGTTGCAGAAAATGATTCATGGTCCTTCACATGACAACCATTTCAAGTTTGTAGGAACAGTCAGTTCTCTTATCCTTCATTACAATCTCTTTATTTCCTTTTTTTGGCAAAATCTCCTGTTTCTGTACTCTGATCATTTATCTTGTTCGCATCTCTCGACTTTCAACTTTGTTTCTTTGTCCAACCTGGTTAAGAAAATGCTGACAATAGACTGAATGGTATTTTTTGAGAATAACTAATAAATCAATTATTGGTCAAAAATCTCCTTCATCCATGTTTATTGCAAACACATCTATCAGAGCAACAGGGGTCACTTTGATGGATATTGGAGTGGTTGGCATGGCAGCAGTGGACAACAAAGGCAGGTTGCTTAGATTAGAGATACAGTGTGGACACAGGCTCTCCGATTCCGCGCCGACCAGCGATCCACGCACACTAACACTAACCTGCACACACTAGGGACAATTTCCAATTTTGCCCAAGCCTATTAACATATAAATCTGTATGTCTTTGGAGGGTGGGAAGAAACCGGAGCACACGGAGAAAACCCACGCAGGTCACGGGGAAACTCCGTACAGAGAGCGCCCAAGGTCAGGATCGAACCTGGGTCTCTGGCGCTGAAAGGCAGCAACACTATCACTGTACCGCAGAGCCGCTGTTATATCTCTGGTGCGGGCTGACTTGCCGTGGGGCAGAGGAGGCACACAGAGTGAGTGGGAAGGAACTGCAGATGCTGGTTTACATCAAAGACATTTCTGTCCTGGGCCTCCTCCACTGTCAGAGTGAGGCCAGAATGCAAATTGAAGGAAAAGCACTTCATATTCTCCTTGGGCAATTTACACCCCAGTGGTATGAATGTTTATTTCTCGAATTTCAAATCAAGTGACCCTCTCTCAATATCCATTGACTTGGACTCCACAGACTTCTGTGGCAATGAATTCCACATATTCACCACTCTCTGACTAAAGAAATTCCTCCTCATCTCTTTCCAGAAGGAACATCCTTTAATTCTGAGGCTGTGGCCCTAGACTTTCCCACTAGGGGGGGGGGGGGGGGGGGGGGTGTTTAAGGCTAATTTAGGAAAACAATGAGAATAATAACCCTTCCCTATGATCTTCAGTAAATTAAACCCAATATAAAGATCTAATACAATCTTTATCTCTGGCTGTGTAGAAAGTCAAGTCAAGTCAAGTCAACTCAAGAGAGTTTATTGTCATGTGTCCCAAATAGGACAATGAAATTCTTGCAATGAAAAGGATCTGCGGATCCTGGTTTGACACAATGTGCTGGAGTACCTCAATAAATCAAACAGCATCTCTGGAGAAAAAGGGATGGGTAACATTTCAAACCGGGACCCTTCTTCAAACCTGGGTTCAGACGAGTCCCGACCCGAAACATCACCTACCCCTTTTCTCCAGAGAGCCTGCCTGACCTGCTGAGTTACTCCAGCATTTTGGGTCTTTATCTCTGGCTGTTGCCTTTTTCCCCTGGGTTTGATTTAATGTACATATTCAAAGCATATAGCCAGTCGGTGTACTTAGAGCTGGGAGTTCAATAGAACTTGATTTCTATAGAGTCTTTGATGTAGAAAAATGTTCAATATATATCTTTGTTTCCACGCAGTATCTCCAAACTAAGCTAAACTTCTCATATTTCCATGCATTGACAAGATAGAAGTGATTGCCAAATCATCATTATAGACTAACTCGCCCTCCTAGAATACAGATTAACCTTTAATTCAGTCAAATAACAGAAAAAACATAAAAAGGAATGACACTATAAAATCTGTTATTAAATTCAGCAGGAATAAACCTTTCTATCAGACTTCCTAAGCACATGCAACAATTTCCCCCATTAGGCTCGTTACCATGGCGATCCTTTCATTTTACTAAACCAGCATGAGTTTGTTCTTAATCTGTCAAACCATTCAAATAATGTCACAGCCAAAATTCAACTTCTAGGCATGGACAAGAACACGATACTTAAAGCTGAGTACTTAGTCATTGACATTGAAGTTACAAGTACATCCAGCTGTGGAAGCCACGTGCCCATTACAATGGGCGCATTGCGGAAACGTCTGACACTGCATCCAGTGCCTCCATTGGAGCCGTGGAAATGCAAAGTGCTTTTTTATTTTGAAACTTCTGTTATGGGAGCAGTTTTTCACTTTTCCACATTCTTAAGCCATTAACTTTCTCCGACTTTTATAATTTACAGTAGCAGAATGAGGCCATTTGGCCCATCAAGTCTACTCTGCCATTCAATCATGGCTGATCTATCTCTCGCTCTCAACCCCATTCTCCTGCCTTCTCCCCACATCCCCTGACACCCGTACGAATAAAGAATCTGTCAATCTCTGCCTTACAAATATCCATTGATATTCTAATTCTACTCCTATCACTTCTGACCTTAGGGTAGAAGAGGGAGAGGCCAGGGTGCGACTCATCCTTGATTATGCTGCTGGCCTTGCCAAGGCAGCGCAAGGTATCAATGGAGTCAATGGAAAGGAGGTTGGTTTGTGTGATCAAGAGCGTTGTCTCACAAATGTATTCATTGTGTCTCTCAAATTCCCTCCAAGGTCCAAGGCTTCCCGTTAACCTCTTCAGCTTTGGAACTGTTTACGTTTTATAATAAATAACGAGCTTCTGCCTCTGTGAGTCACAATCCGGGGCCCTCCGGGATAATGCACATTTCTTCACTCCCACTACTCATTAGTTTGTTGTCACCCTTGGATCCCAGTGTTTTTATTTTGAGTTTGTTCCCCAATATTGCAACAGTCTTATTAAACTTTCCTTTCGGGGACCTCAGGCCGACAGAATCCGTACGCAACAAAACCAGCCGGCGGGAAAATTGTGAATGACAAGGGTGGTCTTTGCGAGCCACTTTGTCACAGCTTCTCGGCTAAATATGACCCTCAGAAATTAGGTCGAACACATCCCAGAGACTGTTATACATTTTGCGGGTGGATTGAAAGATTGGGAGATTCAAAGATACAGCATGGAAACAGGCCCTATGTCCCACCGAGTCCACGCCAATCATCCATCACCCATTCACAATAGTTCTATGTTAGTTTCAATGAGGTGCCCCCTCATCCTTCTAAACTCCAGCGAGTGCAGGCTCAGTGCTGTCAAACGCTCATCATATGTTAACCCAATCGTCCTCAGGATCATTCTAGTAAGTAAGTATGTACATTTTATTTATATAGCACGTTTAAATCAACTCGCGTTGAAACCAAAGTGCTTTACATAGAAGAAATAATTAAGTTTCCGTACATCCATAGGAAAATTAATCCATAGAAAAATTCTGCTCCATTCCTCACAATCAGCTTCATCCTGGCAGCTAAATTCACCAACTTTAGGTCAGGTTATCTGACCAACTTGCTGTATTTTAGCCGTGCCAGAAAGCATCCCAGCTCAAATGTTATTATCAAAAGTATAAGAGACGATATAGAGGGACCAGTAAGTGATATGCAGACCGCAATGGTTTAAAATGACCGATATATTAGTTTAGTTTAATTTACTTAATTTCAGTTTAGTTTACTTTAGAGATGGAATTAGAGATCCAGCATGGATCCAGCACGGCCCAGCGAGTCCAGACCAACCATCGATCACTCGTTTGTGCTAGTTCTATGTTATCCCCACTGCCTCATTCATTCTCTGCACAACAGGGGTAATTTACGAAAGCCAATTAACCTACAAACTCTCACCTCTTTGGGATGTGGGAGGAGACCGGAGCACCCGGAACGAACCCATGCGCTCTCAGGGAGAACCTGCAAACTCCACACAGACAGCACCCGAGGTCGGGGTCGTGCCCAGGTCTCTGGTGCTGGATGGTTCAGTCGAATTCAAACCGAGCTAAATTAATAGAGAGAGTGAGATTTCCGGGAGTAGGCAAGATGACATCATCGCTGGACCCCAGTAGCAACGCTAACAAAAGTGCTTGAGGCTTTTGCTCGGAGAAGATAAGAACCAAACATTGTGACAGATTCAAGCTGTCACCAGCAAAATACAAGTCATTCATCACGATGCTTCAGGCAGAACAGTGAATGTTAATTTAACTTGCAGTCTCCGCCAGCATTTACAACTCCTCCAAGTGGCCATGACGGCGCAGCGGTAGATTTGATGCCTTACAGAGCTTGCAGCACCGGAGACTCGGGTTCGATCCTGACTGCGGGTGCTGTCTGTACGGAGTTTGTACGTTCTCCCCGTGACCTGCTTGGTTTTCCCTGGGAGTTCCGGTGTCCTCCCTCACTCCATAGACGTACAGGTTTGTAGGATAATTGGCTTGGCGTATGTGTAAATTATCCCAAGAGTGTGTAGGATAGTGTTACTGTGGGGGATCGCTGGTCGGCGTGGACTCGGTGGGCCGAAGGGCCTGTTTCCGCTCTGTATCCCTAAACTAAACTAAAAAAAACAAAACTAAACTCTTCTTTCCAGTCTTCACTTAATGAAAGGATAGGAGGCAATGTAACTAATATGTCCTTGCACGGATGTTCCTCATTCCTTGACCATCTCTTGGTGGGGTATATCCTTGACTTCAATATAAAAAATAATAACTGGGAGAGCTGGGAAATGGGCTGCAAAATTTGTTTCCTTGCTTATTATGATCAAATTTTCATATTCACCCAACAATTATCTCTACATTTAGATACTTGCCTCTCATTTTAACACAAAGTTATCTTTCATTTATATCTGTATCTCCTGTATTCTAAAATAACAAGGTGATTGAATTATGATTAAAACACGGCTCAGAAAATGTTCCATGCCAGTATAACAATGTTATATAGACTGTGCAGGAAGCATAAATATATACAACATTCCTGTCTTTCTCCATTCAAGGGAGATGTACAAAGGAGATCAAGTGTTGTTGTACGAGTCTTAGTTTTAGTGTAGTTTAGAGATACAGAGCGGAAACAGGCCCTTCGGCCCACCAAGTCTGCGCCGACCAGTGGAAAATCCTATGCACCATCCTACACATTAGGAACAACTTACAATCTTCACCTAAGCCAATTGACCTGTGTGTCTTTGGAGTGCGGGAAGAAACTGGAGCACCTGGAGAAAACCCGCGTGGTCACAGGGAGAACGTACAAACTCTGCACAGGCAGCACCCGTAGTCAGGATCGAACTCGGGTCTCTGGCGCTGTAAGGCAGCAACTCTACCGCTGCGCCACCGTGCCGCCCTTATGTCATGGAAAGTTCTGTATCAATGTAAAGTCTTTCTTGTGTTGCCTTTAAGTTAAATCACACAGAATTATGAATGGGCGAAATAACTTTAAGGTTTAGGGGAAACCTAATAGAAGTATATAAAATTATGAGAGGCATTGGTAAGGTAATTGCCCCGAGTATGTAGCATGAGAAAGTGGGATAACATAGAACTAGTGTGCAGGTGATCAATGGTTGGCGTGGACTTGGTGGGCCAAAGGCCCTGTTTCCACACTGTATTTCTAAACTAAACTAAAAATAAAATAATTATGTTTCACTTTTTAGACGTGCCAGTATACCATATCAACACAAAACAAGTGCTGCTTATCATTTAGAAGAGATAGACCTAATGGGGAAGGAAGAGTAGTGGAGAGAAAGGGTCTTAGGTTGGACATTCATGACATAAAAACCATTTGGATGAAGCTATAAGACAGCAAAGGGAACTACAATTATTGGTGGGAGTTATCTTTTAGGAACCAGACAGTAGAACACATTATATCAAAGATAGACACAAAATGCTGGAGTAAAGGCCCTGTCCCACTTTCCCGAGTTACTCACGAATTCTCCCGGGTTTTCCCCTTGGTTCAAACTCGGAGATGCCAGCCGTAGGTACTCGGGGCTATTTTTTTTACTCATGGACATTTTTCAACATGCTGAAAAATCACTCTGGCTTACCTGATGCCCCGAGTACCTACGGCTGGCATTACGAGCCTCTACGATATATCTACGGACTCGCTACGGACATTCTCTGAATTTGAATCATGGGGAAAACTTGATTTGAATTCTTGAGTAACTCGGGTAAGTGGGACAGGGGCTTAACTCAGCGGGTCAGGCGGCATCTCTGGTAAAAATGAAAAGGGGTGAAGGCAGGAGAATAGGGTTGAGAGGGAAAGATAGATCAGCCATGATTGAATGGCGGAGTAGACTTGATGGGCCGAATGGCCTAATTCTGTTCCTAGATCCCATGAACTTCTGAAAAGGTGACGTTTCGGGTCGGAACCCTTTTTCAGACTGAAGTCTGAAGTCTGAAGAAGGGTTCCAACCCGAAACGTCACCTATTCCTTTAATCCAGTGATGCTGCCTGACCCGCGGAGTTACCCCAGCATTATGTGTCTATCACAAGACATTGCAGTTTGGATTAGCCTCACCCATTACAGACATCCCCCTCTCGCACGTTGTTAAAGTCCTACACAATAAATCAAAGCACTGGTAACATGGGTAACACAGTCACCTTGGGAAACATTAGTCTGGACAAACAAAATTAGCAGTAATAGTGTGGAACCTTTTTTTTTAAACAAAAAGTCAACAAAAAATATTCAACACACTTGTAAATAATTAAAAAATATTGAACCAAACACAGATAATTAAAAAAATTGAATTTCTTTAATTCATGCCTTTCTTCCCCTGAAGCCAAATAACCAACCGCCGACCCCTTCACATCCAACACAGGATCCCGGTGTACACATCCCATCACAGGGGCAGTAGAATCTTGGAAAACTCCTGTTCCAAATTTGGATACGAAGAGAAGTCCAGCACCGGAGTACACTGGGAAATAGCCACTGGAGCTCAGACAGAATGGTTAGCAAATGGCTCTGAAACCGCTGGCGATACCCAGGTAAATCTGAACCCTGTGGTCTTTTTCCAAGTCTAGAGCAAAGAACATAGAACAGTACAGCACAGAAGTAGTCCCTTCAGCCCACAACGTCCTCACAAAACATGATGTCCAGATGTGTAGGGGGGGAACTGCAGATGCTGGTTTACACAAAATGCCGGAGTAACTCAGAGGGTCAGGCAGCATCTCTAGAGAGAAGGAACAGGTGACGTTTCAAGTCTGAAGAAGGGTTTCGACCTGAAACATCAGGGGTTATGGGGAGAAGGCAGGCGAATGGGGTTAGGAGGGAGAGATAGATCAGCCATGATTGAATGGCGGAGTAAACCTGATGGGCCAAATGGCCTAATTCTGCTCCTATCATTTATGACCTTATGATCACCATGTCTCTGGAGATGCTGCATTGACCCATTGAATTACTCCAGCATTTTGTGTCATTTTGTCACTGTATCTCAGTATAGCTGACAATAATAAACTGAACTAAATTAAATCAGACCTTCAGACTTGGGAAAATGTAATTTGTTTTCCTGTTTAGTTCCCTGCAAGCGTAGAAACCTTTGCGTGTGTCAGTCTTTCAAGATCGTGCAGCTGCAAAGCTAATGACAAACTTTTCTCCTCTTTAACTCTCAATTAAAAAAAGTATTTTTCTTCCAAAAAGTCCAACAGCTACCCAGCATAAGATGATACCACCATCGTTATTTACCCATTACTAATCATATTCACATCTCTTAGGTTGTGGAGCATGAAACAATGAGCAGATTTCTGTGGCAATTAAGAAGCGTTCGGAGAGTCATCTTGTCTTTGTGTACCATTGCAGTGTGTTACAATAATCATTTTCACTGCCTCACGGGGAAGAATTTAACATAATCCGTCCTGCACTCCATATCATACCGTTCCCTGTCATCTTAAGGTTTAATTTCCCTCTTTGTAGTTTATTTGGCACAGTGGCACAGCGGTAGAGTTGCTGCCTCACAGCGCCATAGATCCGGGTTCGATCCTGACTACCGCTGCTGTTTGTACAGAGTTCGCATGTTCTCCCTGTGACCGCGTGGGTTTTTGTCTAGGTGTTCCTGTTTCCTCCCCCATTCCAAAGACGTGCAGGTTTGTTGGTTAATTGGCTTCTGTAAATTGCCCCGAGTGTGTAAGATGTGAAACTGGGATAACGTAGAATTAATGAACGGGCGATCGTTGGTCAGCGCGGACTCGGAGGTCTGAAGGGTCTGTTTCCACGCTGTACCTCTAAACTCAACTATACATTAACGGTCACTTGAGCAAAGGAGACAATGAGCCTAATCTTATTGAAGGCTCTTGTCAACATGTTCATACTCATGTATAAGAACAGTGGAATTCTTTGCCACAGACGGCTGTGGAGGCCAAGTCAGTGGATATTTTTTAAGGTGGAGATTGATAGATCCTTGATTAGAAAGCATGTCAGAGGTTATGGGGAGAAGGCAGGAGAATGGGGTTGAGAGGGAAAGATAGATCAGCCAAGATTGAAAGACTTGATGGGCCGAATGGCCTAATTCTCCTCCTAGAACTTATGACCTCTCTTATCCATTTGTGGCCTCTTGCACTCCTGGATTGCCAGCGGAGTAGACATTTGCAACCCTGTGGTTTTGACATCTTATGGGCCTGTCCCACTTGACCGTCATTTACGCGACAGGCCGGTAGTGACTGACGCGCGACGGTCGCGCGCATCATCATGCGTCCGCACAGCCGTCTGGAGCGTGTGACGTCATTTGAAGATAGACACAAATGCAGGAGTAACTCAGGTGGATCGATAACTGTTTGAATAAGGATGAATCAATAAATAACACGATGTCCCACTGATAAACCAGAGCTAAACCTGTGATGTTGAAATCTCTGAAGACATACACAAAGTGCTGAAGTAACTCAGCGGGTCACCCATCCTTTATCTCCAGAGATGCCGCCTGACACACTGAGTTACTCCAGCACTTTGTGCCTACCTTCGGTATATACTATCATCGATACATTCAGTTTTAGTTTAGTTTAGAGATGCAGCGCGGAAACAGGCCCTTCGGCCCACCGAGTCCGCGCCGACCAGCGATCCCCGCACATTCACACTATCCTACACACTAGGGACAACATGGTTTGCATACACCAAGCCAATTAACATACATACCTGTACGTCTTTGGAGTGTGGGAGGAAACTGACGATCTCGGAGAAAACCCATGTGGTCACGGGGAGGACGTACAAACTCCGTACAGGCAGCACCCAGAGTCAGGATCGAACCCGGGTCTCTGGCGCTGCAAGCGCTGTAAGGCAACAACTCTACCGCTGCGCCACCGTGAAATCTGTGTTGGTGACCGGAGATAACTAAACAAGTATCAAACCTTCAGCAAATCGTAGATTCCCAAACAGAATTCTTCAAGCAGGATCAGTCTTTGCGAACTTTGCACTGACATTTCAGCTTGATCACTTCCTGTCTTCAGAGCTCCTGCCTTGGCAAGCGGCCTCTTGCATTTTTTAAAGAGTCAAAATCAAATAACAAAGTCATTAATTAGTAAAGCTGGAATTGTGCAGACTAGTGTCAAAGTCCGCGGTCAGCAGATGGGAGGAAGTGATGTCTTGACTGGGGGTTAAACAGGGGAAGATGGATGGAGATGAATTGACATTTAAAACTGCTTTACCTCTCCAGTACATGCTGACAGAATAATATTAACACATCACAACCGGCAAAATGTCTGGGGCTTGAAATTTATTAAAAGGTGAGACACTCTTTAAAGGAGTCTCATTTTGATAAATTTCCGGTGATGGTGTCTATTTAGAATATTAAAATAAGGACAGATAAAGTACATGTTAGGATTTAGTAGTGGAGCGTTCAAAGCTACTGATTGCATATTGAATAGATACAGGCACATTAACCTCTGCCATTTTGAGGTGAATCTTCTGAAAACGGTATTTAATCATAATTTCCTTCGGTGACTGACTTTAGTTATTTGCTTGTGTCTCAGGCTGTGGTGCCTCGCTCTGATTCAGAGTGGAATGAAGTAGCTCGCGTGGATCAGTAGATGGTGGTGTTGGCGTAGAATGCTCAGGTGACCCTTGCAACGGGGCAGATCTTCCTGCCGTCATCGTTTAGAATGGACGGGAGGGAATCTACTGATGCCAGCCGGCATCTCTCACTCACCCACATGCCCCAGCCCTGTCAATCCCTGCAGCTGCACGGCAAGGGCCGCACGGTGGCGTTGCTGCCTCACAGCGCCAGAGACCCTGGTTTGATCCAGACTACGGGTGCTTGTCTGTACGGAGTTTGTACGTTCTCCCTGTGGTGACCTGCGTGGGTTTTGTCCGGGCGCTCTGGTTTCCTCCCACACTACAAAGATCCAAAGATGTACAGGTTTGTAGGCAAATTGGCTCGGTAAAATTGTAAATTGTCCCTAGTGTGTGTAGGATAGTGTTGGTGTGCGGGGATCGTAGCTCTGCCAACTCTCACGCATTGAGCGTGAGACTCACGCATTTCACGTGAGACTCACGCATTTCACGCAATTCTCACGCTCTCACGCTGATCACAGAATTTGACGTCTTCAGTTGTCGCCGACAGGACCGTAGCTTGTCATATCTTGTCGCGGGTAAGTTGACTTCGGTTGTCGTAGGTTGTCGCCTGTGTGGCCGTAGGTGTGGTCGTAGGTGGACATCCCAATTCGCGGGGAATTGTGTCGCCGGTCGACGTAGCTTGTCGTAGACATTGTCGTAGGTTGGGTCCAGATTTTTCACTCTCAACTCTCACCCAATGTTGGCAGCCCTGGGATCGCTGGTCAGTTCGGGCTTGGTGGGCCAAAGGGCCTGTTTCCGCACTGTATCTCTAAACTAAACTCCTAGGGTTTTGCTCTTGCAGTTCAGGAGACAGCAACTAAGTGAGCAACAACTAAGCTGCACCCAATCATCTGCACTTAGTCATAGAGCGTGAAAACAGACCCTTCAGCCCACCTTGCCCATGCCAACCAACATGCCCCATCTACACCAGTCCCAACTGCATGCATTTGGCCCATATCCCTCTAACCTATCTTTCCAAAGGTAATTTTTTTGGACTCTTGATTCTTTTCTCTTCGTTTGGCATCACCGTGTTTCAGAACAATAAGAAAGAAAGCTTTTACATCAAGTCAGTCCTCCTTCAAGAAGTATGAAACACAACAAAACCAATGCGTTGTTCATTATTTTCTTTAATTACTGCAAAACTGTATCTGGTGTGAATATAATCGTGGCACAATGCTGTTGTGCTTCCCTCTTTATCTATCTTTGATTATGTGTGACTTTTTTTATTTGAGAAACCAAGTGACATGAATGAAAGATGAAAGGAAATGTTTTCGTCATCAAGGAATGAGTATGACATTGGTGGAACTGGAACAGGGGTGCATGTTATATTGAAGGATGGGTGTGACAGGGTGAATGGCTATTCAGTTCAACATAAACCTTTGTTAAAACTGTAAAATGACCACGTGTGTAGGAAGGACCTGCAGAGAGACACAAAATGGTGGAGTAACTCAGCGGGACAGGCGGCATCTCTGGAGAGAATGAATGGGTGATATTTTGGGTCGAGACCCGTCCTCAGACTGGGACCTATCATCAGACATGTGTCTATCATGAACGAGAGCCCTGTTTGTTGGGGCAGCACGGTGGCGCAGACCTAGAGTTGCTGCCTTACAGCACTAGAGATCCGGTATCAATCCTGACTACAGGTGCTGTCTGTACGCAGTTTGTACCTTCGCCCCGTGAGTTTTCCCCAGGTGCTCCGGTTCCCTCCCACATTTCAAAGACATACCGGTTTGTAGGTTTAAGAAGGAACTGCAGATGCTGGAAAAGTTCAGTCAGAAGTAGGGTTTTCGTGCCCGAAACGTTGCCTAT
This sequence comes from Malacoraja senta, assembly GCA_038087875.1. Lineage (NCBI taxonomy): Eukaryota > Metazoa > Chordata > Chondrichthyes > Rajiformes > Rajidae > Malacoraja > Malacoraja senta. The sequence goes on from CM075989.1 coordinate 20,879,679, forward strand.
TTCCTTCGCTCCATAGATGCTGTTGCACCCGCTGAGTTTCTCCAGCACTTTTGTCTACCTCCGGTTTGTAGGTTAATTGGCTTCGGTAAAGATTGTAAATTGTCCCTCGTGTGTAGGATAGTGCTAGTGTACGGGGATCGCTGGTCGGCGTAAACTCGGTGAGCTGAAGGGCCTGTTTCCACACTATCTCTAAACTAAACCCTATAAAACAATACAAAAGGATATTAAAAAGAACATGACTTTTAAGGAAGTGTGAATAATTTGACAGATAGTGGACTGTAGTTTGCAAACATCTCAGCGTTTGTGAAACTGTATCTGACATGCAAAGTGTTTGCCACACACATATAAAATCTCTTGGAAATTTTCCTGGATGAAATCACATTATTGCTTTGATACATATGCATATGTTTCAAATAAAGAAACAGATGGCAATTTATCATGTTGATAATTCAGCTGGTAATCATCTGCAGCATATTTTAATTCATCCCCAAAATCTATTCTTAATGCTGTTTAGCAAATATCCAGCTGTTCTCTGCACGTTATTGGGTATTTGTGTATCTGACATAACAGATCCAGCAGCCTTATTTTAGACTTTAAAAAAATCAGTATCAATGATCATCACATCCACCCCAAATCAATTGCTGATAGCAAAACGCAAGGAGATTAAATAAAGAGAAATCTAAAATGGCAGTAATTGAAACTTGGATCGCCATACGTCCCATTAAACAAAATTGAATCTCCCTGGTAAAATGGAAATCGCATACAAGGCAATTACAGCAGCATTTTCTTTATTAAATGGTGAACATGTTCTTCTGAACTTTATCTAAGATTATGAATGAGTGTAAGTGAGCTGTTGGGAAGTAAATACAGATTAATTAAAACAAGGAACATTTGCATTTATATAGCACCTGTAAAGTGGTTAAATGCCCCCAGGGACACATTACTGGAATACACTCATACTGGAGTTTAGTTTAGTTTAGTTTAGAGATACAGAGCGGAAACAGGGCCTTCAGCCCACCGAGTCCACGCCGACCTCGCGCACTTACACCATCCTAGGTGATGCCAACTAGTTGTCACTTCCGGGCGGAGCACCAAGGCAAATTCCTTGTATGTGAATACTTGGCCAATAAACGTATTCATTGCTGCCTCACAGCACCAGAGACCAGGGTTCGATGCCGGTGTTGTCTGTACATGCTATCTCTGGCTTATTTCACCTGGGTGCATCCCAAAGACTTGCAGATTGGTAGGTTGATTGGCCACAGTAAATTGCCCCCCTGGTTTGTCGGGGAGTGGTAAAATCTGGAGGGAGTTGATGTGAATGTGTTGAGACTAAAATATAAAAGTTGGATTAATGTGGGATTGGTGTAATAGGGTGGCTGATGGTCAGCATGGACTTGGTGGGCTGAAGGGCCTGTTGCCATGCTGCACGACTCTATAAAGCTTTATTTTATTTTACCAGATGAACAACAATTCTCTGGCAGGGCCAAGAAACCTTCTTAGTGAAGGAATGGTGTAGGAAGGAACTGCAGATGCTGGTTTAAACCAAAGATAGACAAAAAGTTGGAGTAACTCAGCGGGTCAGGCAGCATCGCTGGAGAAAAGGAATAGGTGACGTTTCAAGTCAAGACTGAAGAAGAGTCTCGACCCGAAACATCACCGGTTCCTTTCTCCAGAGATGCTGCCTGACCTGCTGAGTTACTCCAGCTTTTTGTGTCTAGCTTCTTACTGAAGGAGTTGATACCACCACAACTGGGGGCGGAGAAACCTCTAGACACACGGAACTGCAGATGCTGGTTTAAACAAAAGGCACAAAGTGCGGGAGGAACTCAGCGGGTCAGGCAGCATCTCTGGAGGACATGGATCGGTGATGTTTCGGGTTGGCTTACTGTCCCAATCTGCCACGCACTTTAAGAACTGACACATCCCTTAAAGTAAACTCCTTCTCAAGTGGAGCCTGATTTGAAGGACACACAGGCCAGATTAAGGGGGGGAAGTTAATAAACCTCTGAGACCTTTGTTTAAAGGTGGCACAAAAATTAAGTCAGGTGTTCCAGTCGATCTACATTGTAGGTGCTACAGTTGCTTTGGCTTAGAATTTCTGTCTATATTAATGGATTCATTACACAATATTAACTCATTAGTCTAAGATGACCACCTGTCATTGTGGTGCTTGACATTAGCTGGAGTGATGAGGGTATCAATGTGATTGCCAGTGCTCACTTCAACAGTGAAAGGATTCATCCGTCACCCTGACACCTACTATCCTTGATACAGGTTGCACAATGTCAAGTCCACTCACATTTATATCAATACCTGACCACCGCTAATTCAAAGTTGAGAAGAGTCCAGGCTATAATGAGTGTGCGCGAGGCTCGTGTGAAATTACAAACTGCGGCAGCAAGGCAATGCCTTTCTCTTTCGTGACTGACATGTCAAGGGGAATAATATCTACTTCAGATTCTATGAAGTCACCCGCTTCAGATGATGGATCACTCACATTCTTTGACCCCCAAACTAACTTTGAAATGGGAAACAGAGCAGAAGGAGAGGCCACTTTTATTTCTGATTATCCATAAATCTGTGCCCTCTGATGCGGGTTGTCTCATCCACCGGAAACTCACATCAACAAGAAAATGAACTGTGGAATTATGGAGTAGCGGGAGAGGAGGGGGGGGGGGGGGGGGGGGTTAATGAAAGGATGCGGTTTCATGGAATGAAAGGACTACAGAGCAGGAGATTAAAAACAGAGTTTTGTTTCCAATGTAAGGTTAAAATTAGGTTAAGGGGGGAATGCAGGGAGAGAGCGAGAGGGTGGAGGGAAGGCATTAGTTCATACGTTCACTAGTTATAGGAGAAGAATTAGGCCATTCGGCCCCTCAAGGATGGCATGGTGGTAGAGTTGCTGCCTTACAGTACAAGAGACCTTGGGTTCAATCCTGACTATAGGTCCTGCCTGTATGGAGTTTGTTCGTTTGTTCTCCCTGTGACCTGCGTGGGTTTTCTCCAGGAGCTCCGGTTTCCTCCGACACCCCAAAGACACACAGGTTTGTAGGCTAATTGGCTTGGTATAATTGTAAATATGTCCCGTGTGTGGGTGGAGAATGGTGTTAGTAAGCAGGGATCGCTGGTCGGCGCGGACTCGTGGGGCTGAAGGGCCTGTTTCCACACAGTATCTCTAAACTAAACTAAACTAAACTCAAGTCTACTCCGCCATTCAATCATGGCTGATCTATCTTTCCCTCCTCAACCCCACTCTCCTGCCTTCTCCCCATAACTCCTGAAATGTGGAGAATTCAATGTCCAACCTGTTGGGTTGGGTTGGGCCCAAGTGGAATGTGAGGTGCTGTTCCTCTAGTTAATGCATGGCCTCAAGCTGGCAATGGTGGAGGCCAAGCACAGAAAGGAACCCCTACTAATCCCCCCCCCCCCACGCACACATTCTTCCATCATATCCCATTTACCCAGCTCTTTTCTCTTCCTCGATTTCTCCTCCCATCCTCAAGTCCCCTGTTCCCCTTTTGGTGGTAGAGTTGCTGCCTTACAGTACAAGAGACCTTGGGTTCGATCCTGACTATAGGTCCTGCCTGTATGGAGTTTGTTCGTTCGTTCTCCCTGGGACCTGCGTGGGTTTTCTCCAGGAGCTCCGGTTTCCTCCCACACCCCAAAGACACACAGGTTTGTAGGCTCACGTTCACAAGTTATAGGAGTAGAATTAGGCCATTCGGCCCATCGAGTCTACTCCGCCATTCAATCATGGCTGATCTCTGCCTCCTAATCCCATTTTCCTGCCTTCTCCCCATAACCCTTGGCACCCGTTCTAATCAAGAATTTGTCTATCCCTGCCTTAGAAATATCCACTGACTTGACCTCCACAGCCCTCGGTGGCAATGAGTTCCACAGATTAACTACCCTCTGACTAAAGAGGTTCCTCCTCACCTTCTTTCTAAAAGAGCGCCCTTTAATTCTGAGGCTGTGACCTTTGGTCCTGGACTCTCCCACCAGTAGAAACATCCTTTCCACATCCACTCTCTATGCCTTTTCATTATTCTGCGAGTTTCAATGAGGTCTCCCCTCAACCTAAACTCCAGCGAATAGAGGCCCAGTGCCGTGAAACACGGACAAAATCAATCGTGTCCTTTTCAACTCTCCCATTGCCACGTGCACCACCCATCTACAGTTCCTTCCGACTCATTCGACACCTTCCTGTTCTGCAATTGCTTAAGACAAAAACATTGAGGGGCAGCAGAATGGTACAGCGGTAGAGTTGCTGACTTACAGCGCCAGAGTCCCGGCTTTGTTTCCGACTATGGGTGCTGCCTGTACGGAGTTTGCACGTTCTCCCCATGACCGCACGGGTTTTCTCCGGGTGCTCCGATTCCCACCCCCCCCCCCCTCATTCGAAAGACGTGCAGGTTTGCAGTTTAAATGGCTTCTGGTAAATTGTCCCCTAGTGTGTCGGATAGAACTAGTGCGCGGGCGATCGCTGGTAGGCGCGGACCCGCGGGCTGAAGGGCCTATTTCCATGCTGTATCTCTAAAAACAAACTAAAATTCATCGCTCACAATGCTGTATTATAGAATTTGTTTTAAAACATCGTAATTGCCTTTTGCATTCCATTCATTAGTGGTGATATAGTTTGCGCTATAATTTACCTCATAACCACTTACACAGCAGGTCACTGAACATAAGACCTTGTTCTCAACTGGATATTCTCCATACATCATTATAGCACAGCAATAGCTACAGTGATTTCCATGATGTATTAGATACAGTACTTCACAGACTTGTTAACAAGACTTCAAGATAAAATATTCAAATTTACATATAAAATTATACAAATGTAATGTTGCTGCCATATCAGGATAGCTGGATTAATAAAGGGCTACAAATCATTACTGCGGCTGGCAAAAAAAAGGAAGTGAAATTATTGACAGTGAAAGATTGAAAGTGGTAGTTAAATTTAGGTAACAAAGGGGCTATTAGCAACGCCATTAATGCAATATTTTGTGAATGCATTCGGAAAAAGGCATTGCAAATCTTTATTACTTGATAAATTCCCGTAATGCTCTATTAAGTAGAGCGGCAGTTTGGCCGAAATTATAAATGATTCTTCCAGCTCCTGTTTCAGGATGGGAGAAATACAGAACAACTGATTTATTTCAGAATGATTTAAGGATTAGAATAATCCAAGGTGAAGTGGGGATTTACCAGAAGAACAACAGTTTATCAGAGCACTTAATGGAATTTCAAATTGACCCGTAGTTGAAGTGTGGAATGAAAGTGTGTTATTACAAGGAAAGCTTGCATTGATGTAGCACCGGTCACCATCCCAGGGTGTGATAAACTTCAGGACGGCACGGTGGCGCAGCGGTAGAGTCGCTGCCTCAGCGCCAGAGACCGGGTTCGATCCTGACCACGGGTGCTGTCTGTACGGAGTTTGCACGTTCTCCCCGTGACCGTGCGGGTTTTCTCCGGTTTCCTCCCACATTACAAAGACATGCACGTTTGAAAGGTTGTGTAGGAGCGGCCTGCAGATGCTGGTTCACACCGAAGATAGACACAAAATGCCAGAGTATTTACTCCAACATTTTGTGTCTATCTTAGGCTTGTAGGTTAATTGGCTTCTGTAAATCGGTCTAGTGTGCAGGATAGAACTAGTGCACGGGTGATCGTTGGTCAGCCTGGACTCGGTGGGCCAAAGGGCCTGTTTCCACACTGTATCTCTAAACTAAAGAAAATGAAATATTCTGGAATCACAGTCATTGTTATGATATTTGGGGAACTTCGATGAACCACGTGTGCCCATTTGTCATGGATGAGATGAGCCGAAAGACCAGTGTCCACATTGCAAATTCTATGATGCCACGCTGTTAGCAAGGACAATAAAAGTTGTCCAACAGGCAGAGGTGTCATTAGGTTCTCACCTGTTGCCCTGACAATGCTAGCTGCACCACTGTGAATAACTTGTGGACATAGACACAAGGAACTGCAGATGCTGGTTTACAAAACAAGACACAAAATGTTGGAGTAACTCAGTAAGTCAGGCAGCATCACTGGAGAAGAAGGGAATGGATGACGTTTTGGGTCGGGACCCTTCCTCAGTGCCTGTTCCAACTCGCTGATGGCTGGGACCCCAGTTGGAAGTGGTCACGGGAACGAACAACTTGCACTAATTATATTTTATACAGCTTAAAAAAAAACATACATTGATCCAATTTTTTGTCCATTCATTTCTTCACATAAAAATGTCACAATGTCAATTGTGTACAAAATCATGAGAGGAATAGATCGGGTAGATGCAGAGTCTCTTGCCCAGTGTGAAGGAATCAAGAACCAGAGGACATAGGTTTAAGGTGAGGGGGGGGGAAAGATTTAATAGGAACCTGAGGGGTAACTTTTTTCACACAAAGGGTGGTGGGTGAATGGGACAAACTGCTAAAGGAGGTAGTTGTGGCAGGCATGGGCGGAAATCCTGGGGGAGGGACAGGGGGACACAATTCCCCCCATGCTTTGAGAGGTGGGGGACAATCCCCCCCCCCATGTTTTGTAATCCGGATTTTATCAGACACTTTCTAAGGGCTGAATCGGCCCATTCGCGAGGCCTTTCAGCGCCCGGCGCGGCTTAAAATCAAACTGCTGCATTTACCAACCAGGTCAGCTCCCGATGTTACCGTCCACAAGGCCCACGGCCGAAGCCTCGCGTGTGTGCGCATGCGGCCGCCAAGAAATTGTGTCCCCCGCATGTTTTGGTAGCGATTTCCGTGCCTGGTGGCAGGTACTATTGCAACATTTAATATTTAAACAGGTACATGGATATGACAGGTTTAGAGGGATATGGGACAAACACAGGGAGATGGGATTAGTGTAGATGGGACATGTTGGCTGGTAGGGCCGAAGGGCCTGTTTCCATGCTGTATGACAAAATAAAAATAATTAAATATTATATTGCTTTATGTCATTTTTATGTCCATTTTAATAACTATGTGTATAATGATCCAATCTTTATTTTGGAAACTGCAGAAAAACACTAATCAAGGACTTTGCTTTACACTTAATGGTATCATGAAGAATTATTTAATGTGATAATGTGTACGGCTATTTTAATGATGCTGCACAACAGAAGTCAGGCTACAGACATTTGGAAAGGAGATTTTTTTCACCAAAAGAAAAATCACCAGATCTTTGTTGAAAGCTCTTTTTTTAAGTGAAAAGAAAAAGAAATTAAATTTGGGAAACACTCAGCAGTTCAGGCAGCATACTGCAAAACATTCATCTGTTCTCTTTCCACAGAGGCTGACTGACTAGCTGAGTGTTTCCAGCAAGGGCCTGTCCCACTTGGGCGACCTAATCCGCGAGTTCTGGTGAGTTTGCCCTCGACTCATACTCGCAGCACGGTCGACACGAGGTCTTCTTAACTCTCCTTCATGCTCGAGAGTGGTCTCCGCGTACTCGAGGCCTCAGGTAGGTCGCGGCGTTTTTTTCAATATATTAAAAAATGCCCGAGTGTAAAAAAAAGATCGCCATGGAAAAAATCGATACTTTTTTTACTCGTAGGTTTAGTCGTAGTAGGTCGTAGTAGGTCGGCATGTTAGTCGTAGGTAATCGAGGGTAGTCGAAGGTAGTCGTAGATAGTCTCCATCATAGTCGAAGGGAGGTCGAAGGAGATCGAAGGAGGTCGTCTTCACTCTCCACTATGCGGTGTCCAATTTTCCTGAAGTTAGTCGTAGCTCGTCGAAGCTGGTCTTCAACATAGTCGAAGGAGGTCGAAGGAGGTCTTCAACGTGTCATTTTTACAAACTTTTCTAAACTCGGCAATTAGGTCGCCCAAGTGGGACAGCCCCTTTACTCTGTTACAGCGCCAGAGACCTGGGTTCGATCCTGACTACAGGCCCTGTCTGTATGGAGTTTGTACGTTCTCTCCGTGACCTACGTGAGTTTTCTCCGGTTTCCTCATGCGTACATTCCTCACTGCGATGGAAGGTAATAAAGTTCAGTCATCTTCCTCCTTTGTTAATCGTAAGAGAGGAAATCTGGAGAGAAGGAATGGGTGACGTTTTGGGTCGAGACTGTAGATGATATGTGCATGTACCTTTAACATAGTGACCTCACCACTACTAACCACACCCCACATCATCAATATAATTACAACCTTCCCACCCAGTTCTCTCTCTCTGGTTTCGGTGACAGACCACGGACAGCTAGGGCAGAAACCTATGTGTATAATGTGTAGTATGAATAAACAGAAGTAAAGAAACAGTGCGTTATGACACATCTTTACATGGTGTCTGCCTGGTACCTATGCGCCTCCTGTTTATCGGGTTTTCTTTCTTTTGAACCATTTTCCTAGTTTGTTTTTTATCTCCCGTGCCATGGCCACTTCTTGCCGTAAGCCCGATATGCTCGTTTTCGACTCGGACATTGTCCATCGGTGGGGTGTATTTAGACGTGACTTTCAACACTATGTCACGATCGCCCACCCTGCTGCCAACGCTGCTACTCAGGCTTCCCTGATTCTCAACCTGGCAGGCCCTGAAGCCCTGGAACGGTCTGAGTCGTTTGTCTATGCTGTTGGTGAAGATGCTCGGGACCCGGAATGTCTTATGGCTACGTTTACCGCGATGTGCGACATCACAGGGCGACCACACCCCACATCATCAGTATAATTACAACCTTCCCACCCAGTTCTCTCTCTCTGGTTCCCCAGTTCTCTCCCCCGCGCCGGCTCCTGCTCATGCTCCGCCTGCAGAAGGGGGGGATGGCGAAATGCGTACCCGGTACGGGCGGGTGGTCAGGCCGCCTATCCGTTATGGTGAATTTGTTTAACTGTTTGCTCACCTGCTCGTAGCGTATGAGACGTGGTCGCCCTGTCACTTCGGTATTGCTTATTATTTCCAAGGGGAAGGATGTAGATGATATGTGCATGTACCTTTAACATAGTGACCTCACCACTACTAACCACACCCCACATCATCAGTATAATTACAACCTTCCCACCCAGTTCTCTCTCTCTGGTTCCGGTGACAGACCACGGACAGCTAGGGCAGAAACCTATGTGTATAATGTGTAGTATGAATAAACAGAAGTAAAGAAACAGTGCGTTATGACACATCTCTACAGAGACCCTTCTTCAGACTAACCATAACCCTGAAGCACGGTTAGGTATGGTGTATGATAGAAATTTGGGCCCGATAGAAGTATAGAAAAATATATAGACAGGGTAGAGAGTCAGAACCTTTTTCCCCAGGATGGATGAATGAAATACTGGAGGGCTTAGCTTCAAGGTGAGGGAGGCAAAGGTTAAAGGAGATGCGGGGGCAGATTCTTTGTCTACACAGAGGGTGGTCAATGTCAGGAACACACTGTCAGGGTAATGGCTGAAGCGGATATGATAGAGGCAGCATGAAGTGTAGATGGGAGGTTGGTTTGCCTGGTGGTCTGAGCTGTCCTGAACCAGTTCAACAGCGCTTTCAGGATAACGGAAGATCAGAGCCAAAATGTCAATAAAACAGCGTATTTCCAAAAACATTCAAGGAAGGAGCAGCAGCAAAATATTTGACAAAATCTGTGTAAAGCAAGCACGGCAGATATTTAACCAGAGTGAAACCAATACCTCTTTGGAGACGTGTTAATGATGAGTGGCACATGGTATAAGACATCATCATGCATTGTTGGAAGCAAGAGAATGATAGCACAATTACAGAGAGAGGGGAGATTAAGATGTGAATTACATAGAAGGAAAAACATGACAGGGGAGAGTGTAATTTGAAAATATATATATTTTCATAACGGCATAATTTATGTGTCAAAATAGTATTCCACAAATTGATCAGATTAGACAGCATCTTTCCACTTCATTTAATCCCCGTTCAATTACACATGGAAAATGACGTTTTTGGCTAATATTTCTGGCATGTAGACTTTGGATGAAAGTCGTTAATACCAGCAGACAGTAATAGGAAGTTGGAAGCAGAATTTATTCACTGCTGTTCCCTTTGTTAACCCTAATTTACCCAAGTGTGGCTGGCAAGAGTACTGTGTGATTTAGTGAATAAAACCCGACTCTGAGAATTCATCCTCTATTGCGAGGAAGACAGGGTAACATCAAAATAGACACATAATGCTGGAGTAATAGCCCTGTCCCACGGTACGAGTTCATTCCAAGAGTTCTCCTGAGTTTGCCCTGATTCGAACTCAGAGATTTACGGAAATGGCCACTCGTCGGTACTCGGGGCTCTCGTGGACATTTTTCATCGTGTTGAAAACCTTCACGAGTCTTCCCGTGCTTACCTGCCATTAGCGAGTCTTCCCGAGTACCTGCCGTTAGCGCTAAGGGATCGGGAAACAAGAGATATAGATGATGATGTAGAGAGATTTAGAACAAATGAATGAAAGACGTCCAAAAAAGAGATGCTGCCTGTCCCGCTGAGTTACTCCAGCATTTTGTGTCTATCTTCAGATTAAACCAGCATCTGCAGTTCCTTCCTACACATAACATCACAATATTGTGAATCCACTCACTCCCATTTGCATCAAATGAGATAACGTCCATTTAGATATTTAGTTTAGTGTGGAGATACAGTGTGGAAACAGGCCCTTCGGCCCACCTAGTCCATGCCGAACAACGATCGCCAGTTCATAGATACATAGATACATAGAAAATAGGTGCAGGAGTAGGCCATTCGGCCCTTCGAGCCTGCACCGCCATTCAATATGATCATGGCTGATCATCCAACTCAGTATTCCGTACCTGCCTTCTCTCCATACCCCCTGATCCCTTTAGCCACAAGGGCCACATCTAACTCCCTCTTAAATATAGCCAATGAACTGGCCTCAACTACCCTCTGTGGCAGAGAGTTCCAGAGATTCACCACTCTCTGTGTGAAAAGTTTTTCCTCATCTCGGTCTTAAAGGATTTCCCCCTTATCCTTAAGCTGTGACCCCTTGTCCTGGACTTCCCCAACATCGGGAACAATCTTCCTGCATCTAGCCTGTCCAACCCCATAAGAATTTTGTACGTTTCTATAAGATCCCCTCTCAATCTCCTAAATTCTAGCGAGTATAAGTCAAGTCTATCCAGTCTTTCTTCATATGAAAGTCCTCACATCCCAGGAATCAGTCTGGTGAACCTTCTCTGCACTCCCTCTATGGTTATAATGTCCTTCCTCAGATTTGGAGACCAAAACTGTACGCAGTACTCCAGGTGTGGTCTGACCAAGACCCTGTACAACTGCAGTAGAACCTCCCTGCTCCTATACTCAAATCCTCTTGCTATGAAGGCCAACATACCATTCGCTTTCTTCACTGCCTGCTGCACCTGCATGCCTACTTTCAATGACTGGTGTACCATGACACCCAGATCTCGCTGCATCTCCCCATTTCCTAATCGGCCACCATTTAGATAATAGTCTGCCTTCCCGTTTTTGCCACCAAAGTGGATAACCTCACATTTATCCACATTTACACTAGTTCACACTAGTTTTATCCTACACACCAAGAATAATTTATAGAAGCCAATTAACCTGCACATCTTTAGAGTGTGGGAGGAAACCGGAGCACCCGGAGCAAACCCACGCGGTCACAGGAGAACGTACAAATTCCGTACAGACAGCACCCGTAGTCAGGATTGAATCCGTTTCACTGGCTCTGCAAGGCAGCAACTCTAATAGATAACTGCTGTTTAGATGTTCATATATACAGGAATATTTGAAGATGTGAAAGGTTTGATGAACTGCAGTAAATTCTGACTGTTCTAAGCCGGAATGTTAATTTTCTGTAAAACGGTGGAATATCGATCAATGGTTCAAATTATCATATGTACTGAAGTACAGGGAAATAGCTTATCTGCATACAGTTCAGTAAAGTATTACTAGAGAAAAGAAATTCATCAGCCCAACTTGTCCATGCTGATCACGATGCCCCATCTAAGCTAGTCCCATTTGCTTGCGGTTGGCCCATATCCCTCTAAACCTTTTCCTGTACAGGTACTATGGTACCTGTCCAACTATCGTTTAAATGCTGTTATAGTACTTGCCTCAACTACCTCCTCTCCAGAGGAGTTTGGCACCATTCTGATGAATCTCCCTATACCCTCTGCAGTTCAATCACATCCTTTGTGAAACCCACAAGGCCACAGGGAAGAACATGGAAACTCCACGCAGACAGCACCAGAGGTCAGGACTGAACCCAGGTCTCTGGCGGTGTGAGGCAGCAGCTCTACCCGCTGCGCCACCATGCCAAAGCGTAGATTGTCCTTTGCTCTCTGAGTTTGGAACAACATGGGACTTCTCATCAAAATAAATAAATATGTTTTGGAGATGACTGACAGGTACTGCTTTGAGCATGTTTCCCTAATCGTTACCCAATTAGCACAGGGAAGAGGAGCAGGTTTCCTCAAGGGATTATTTGAAGTCTTGATTAAGTGCGTCAGCATTGATAGACAGATGTTTTGCCTACAGGGCTGAAGTAATGTATACAATTTATATCATAATATATACTTATAATTGAACATGCACAGTTGATAATTATGTTCCTCCGAATCAGCATGGGCTATGACTCTTCCAGGAAGTATCTTGTGCCACTATTTTCATCTCTGCAAGACTTTATTTTTTGCATAGAGTTCAGCAGGGGCTACAATGCCGAGAACTATATCCTGCACCCTGTATCTTCACCTTTGCTCCACCCGAGCGTCAACTTAAGTTTGACTTGATTGTATTTATGTACAGTATTGCCTGAAGATAGACACAAAATGCTGGAGTAACTCAGCGGGCCAGGCAGCATCTCTGGAGGGAAGGAATGGGTGATGTTTCGGACACGAAGCGTCACCCATTCCTTCTCTCCAGAGATGCTGCCTGTCCCGCTGAGTTACTCCAGCATTTTGTGTCTATCTTCGGTGTAAACCAGCATCTGCAGTTCCTTCCTACACATATAGTATTAGCTGATTTCATTGGACAGCATGCCAAAGCTTCGCACTGTACCTCGGTACCAGTGATCATTTACTATTAAAACATAAAGTAGTTTAGTTTAGAGATACAGTGCAGAACAGGCCTTTCAACCCTTCGAGTCCGCGCCGACCAGCGATCCCCGTACACTAGCACTATCCTACACACTAGGGTCAATTTACAATCTTTACCGAAGCCAATTAACCTAAAACCTGCGCATCTTTGGGGTGTGAGAGGAAACCAAAGCACCGAGAAAAAACGAGATCACGTCAAAAACCCACGCAAGTCACGGGGAGAATGTACAAAACTCCGTACAGACAGCACACGTAGTCAGGATGGAAGCCGGGTCTCTGGCGCTGTGAGGCAGCAACTCACCCGCTGCGCCACCCTCGTTGAATCATAGTGGAATTAGTTGAAGAATCACTTTAAACCAAAGCTAAGGAAGAGTAGGAAATGATTACAATTTAAAACACAATAAAACAGTGGCTGAGTATGTGGCCAAACTGAGGAAGTGCTCACAAGATTGTAATTGTGGCAACACACTCTCAGTTGACAAGGGATGGCCAAATTCACCGGTATTTGCTCTTCGCCTTAAACCCAAGTCCTCTATTCCTATGGGTAAGGAAGAACTGCAGATGCTGGATAAAATCGAAGGTAGACACAAAATGCTCCATCTAACTCTCTTTTGAATGCATCCAGTGAATTGGCCTCCACTGCCTTCTGAGGCAGAGAATTCCACAAATTCCCAATTTTCATTACTCTTTCTCTGGGAGGCCTGCCAATCTCGGGTCTCGACCCGAAATGTGAGTCTGAAGAAGGGTCTCGACCCGAAACATCACCCATTCCTTCTCTCTGGAGATGCTGCCTGTCCCGCTCAGTTGCTAGAGCTTTTTGTGTCTATCTTCAAACAAAATTCACTAGCAGTCTTGTCTGGAGGCTGTTCACCATATGAAAACGAGCCACGAATATTTTCAGAAATGTTTAATTGAGCAAAATACCAAGAACGTCTGAACTCGTCTTCTCACCAATGATATCATGAAATTATTTCATATCCACTGAACGCAATAGATGGGGCCTCGTTAAGGGGCTGTCCCACTGCGGCAACCTAATTGGCGAGTTTAGAAGAGTTTAGGAGAGTTTGAAAAAGTGTCATGTTGAAGACCTCCTTCAACTATGTAGAAGACCTCCTTCGACTATGTTGAAGACCAGCTTCGACTAGCTTCGGGAAAATTGGACACTGAATAGTGGACAGTGAAGACGACCTCCTTCGATCTCCTTCGACCTCTCTTCAACTATGTTGAAGACTATCTATGACTACTTTTGACTACCTACGACTAACATGCCGACCTACTACGACCTACTTTGACTAAACCTACAAGTAAAAAAAAATTGTTTTTTCCCGTGGCGACCTTTTTTTACTCGCGGGCATTTTTAGGCATGTTGAAAAATACGTCGCGACCTAGCTGAGGCCTCGAGTACGCGGGGACTACTCTCGAGCATGAAGGAGAGTTACAAAGACCTCCTAGGACCTCGTGTTGACCATGCTGCGAGTATGAGTCGAGCACAAACTCTTCTAAACTCTCCAATTAGGTCGGCGCAGTGGGACAGCCCCTTTAGCATCTCACCTCTGGGCAGCGCCTCACCTCACGCTCTGCATCCCAGGTTCGATCCTGACCTCCGCTGCTGTCCATGCTTACTAGTTGACCCTGTGATTTGGCGGTTTCCTCTGTGGGCTCTGGTTTCCTCCCACTTGCTTAAGAGGCAAGGATGACCCATTTCTTCTCTCCTGAGATGCTGCCTGTCCCGCTGAGTTACTCCAGCATTTTGTGTTCACCCCGGGTGGTAGCATGTGTAGGAAGGAACTGCAGATGCTGGTTTACACCGAAGATAGACACAAAACCCAGCGGAACAGGTTGCATCTCTGAATCAAAGCAATAGGTGACGTTTCGAATCGAGATGCATCTTCAGTCTGAGGAAGGGTCTCGATCCGAAATGTCACCCATTCCTTCTCTCCTGACATGCTGCCTGTCCCGCTGAGTTACTCCAGCATTTTGTGTCTATCTTTGGGTGGTAGAATGGTTTGGACACTGTACATTGTCACTAGTGTTCCCAGTCTACAAAAGGATGCAATAGGACTGCACCTACTCAAAGAATACTAGTTTTAAAAAGTTTTCAGTGGCAACATTAATCTAGTCCTCACAGTGAGAATGCAGCAGATTCAAGTCAGGTGTTAATGCAAAACTGCATCATTCATCCAAAACAAAATGCTGGAGGAACTCAGCTGGTCAAGCAGCATCTGTGGGGGAATGGACAGGCAATATTTCGGGATGGGACCCTCTTTCACATGTTTTTTACTCAGGATTCCAGCATCTGCTGATCATTGTGCCAGCACCATGCATCTGTTGCACATCAATAATAATGGTGAACATTATAATTTTAAATCTTTAATGAATCATAACCAATGTTAATTTTGAATTACAATGTACATTTCACAGTGGGAAATGAAATCCTTTGCATTGCTTACTAAGCATTAAATTCCCGATCGAATGCAAATATAATCATTAATTTCATGTAATACAAAGCACATGCTGTTAAATAAGAGAGAATTCTGATTAATCAATCAATAATTAATTGCATATTATGATTATTCAAGTTCATTTTCCAACAATCAAATCAAGGCACGATGCACATTAGAACCTTAATATAATATTCATGTGAAAGTTATGCTTATTTAAAAAAAAATTGTCAGTGGAAATTTATCTTCCATTTGATCAACTCGCTTCATGAGAATTAGTTAACCAGTTGATGGGGATTCTCACTAACTTGTCAAAAAGGTCTGTCCATTGAAGAGGAAAATATTTCATTTGTTGCATTAACGGAGTTTGTATGTTCTCCCCGTGACCGCGTGGGTTTTCTCCGAGATCTTCGGTTTCCTCCCACGCTCCAAAGGTGTGCAGGTTTGTCGGTTAATTGGCTTGGTGTAAATGTAAAATTGTCTCTAGTGTGTGCGGGATACTGTTAGTGTGTGGGGATCGCTGGTCGGTGCGGACTCGGTGGGCCGAAGGGCCTGTTTCCGCGCTGTATCTCTAAACAAAACTAAAACTAATCACTGGTTTTCATATTTGTGATCAGACATTTTCATAAGTTCATAACTTATAGCATATAGAATTAGGCCATTCGGCCCATCAAGTCTACTCCGCCATTCAATCATGGCTGATCTATCTCTCCCTCTCAACCCTGCTAGATTCTTGATTAGTAAAGGTGTCAGGGGTTATGGGGAGAAGGCAGGAGAATGGGGTTGAGAGGGGATGATGGGCCAGCCATGATTGAATGCTGGAGTGGATCGATGGGCCGAATGGCTTAACATTGCTCCTATCCACATGAACTTTTGAATTTATGAACCCTATTTTCCTGCCTTCTCCCCATAACCCTGAGACCCTTCATAATCATGAAAACAAGTAACCACAAATCTCCTGTGCAGCTCAGTGGCGCAGCAGTAGAGCTACTGCCTTACAGAGCCAGAGACCCAGGTTCGATCCCGACTACGGGAGCTTGTCTGTACGGAGTTTGTACGTTCTCCCCCTGACTTTACTCTGAGATTTTCTGTTTTTCTCCCACACTCCAAAGACGTTCAAGTTGTCGGTTAATTGGCTTGGTATAAATGTAAATAGTCCCCAATTTGTGTAGGATAGTGTTAATGTTCGGGGTGGACTCGGTGGGTGTTTCCGCGCTTTATCTCTAAACTAAACCTGCTATTTAATGAAATGGGAAGCCAGACACTTGAGCTATTTGTTTAGAAATGAATTTACTATTTCATATATTTAAGAAAGAACTGGAGATGCTGGAAAAATCGAAGGTTTCGACCCGAAAAGTCGCCTATTCCTTCTCTCCATAGATGCTGCCTCACCCGCTGAGTTCCTCCAGCATTTTTGTCTACTTACTATTTCACCTCCTCAGTCTGTCAATGGGCTAACACTACACACCACTTATGCCTGTTAAAGATAATGGCTAGGATCTCACGTTGGGCAGGTAACACTAATGCTTTTTAAACAGGTTATGTACCTCTCGTGGGAAACTCACTCACAATGTACCTCTCGTGGGAAACTCACTCACAATGCCGAATTAGAACACAACTTACAGCTTCTGCTTCTGAAACATCACGTTGACTGTCAATCCTATTTTCTTTCCCCCCTCTCAATGCATTGTCAAACTTGTTGTACACCATACCCCGTTAATAAACAAGGTGAGTGGAAGAGTGTTCGCGATTGTAATTGATGCAGATGTGGCGCCCTGGTTTCTACAGCCCTGTTGTGTAGCCCGTGTAATAAGGAACTGCAGATGCTGGTTGAAACTGAAGATAGAATCAAAACGCTGGAGTAACTCAACGGGACAGGCAGCATCTCTGGAGAGACGGAATGGGTCGAGACTCTTCTTCAGTCTTGACTTGAAACGTCACCCATTCCTTCTCTCCAGAGATGCTGCCTGTCCCACTGAGTTACTCCAGCTTTTTGTGTCTACCTTCCATTGTATCGCCCTGTTCCTCAGCTCATCAATAATGCAGTCTCAATTACCAGACTCTTCTACACCAAGTTTTGGAAATGATAGATCTGACGACACAGAGATTTCAAAAAATAGTATTAAATCTGTGATTAGATTTTTCAGCAAAACCTCCACACACACACACACACACACACACACACACACACACACACACACACACACAAACGATCAACAGGTTGTTCATATACTTGGAACTAGCAGCGTATGAAAATAACCCATTATTCTAAATCAGTGGTTATGTGAAATAAGACTTGCCTTATTCTTTATTACATGACTTTTGTTTTACATTGCAACGTGTGGTTTAATGGCCGCTGCCAATAATTGCGCTTCTTCCCATTGTAGCAGTATTGCCTCCTTTATCCAATAACTCTATTTGCTTTTGAAGAACACACTGCAGCAGATGGAAAGGATTTTTCTGACCTCAGGCAGCTCAGAGCACTTTAAAGTCAATGAAGTATTAAATGTATAATTAGGTCTTGCAGGCAAAGCCCTCCTGAAATACGGCCATTAGTTTGTTATGATTCCCTGAAGTAGTTATATTTGAAAACAGACCATCATTCTAAATCAATAGTTATGTAAAATAAGACTTACTTTATTCTTTATTCTCATCTCTAGTTGTAGGACATAATTTAATGCATGCTGACAACAGTACTGTTACTGTTCCGACAGGTAATTTTATTTCTCAAGATATTCAGGGGCGGCACGGTGGCAGACTTGCTGCCTCACAGCGCCAGAGACCAGTGTTCGATCCTGCCCTCTGTGTGGAGTTTGCACATTCTCCCTGTGACCGTGTGGGTCTGCTGCCTCACAGCGCCAGAGACCAGTGTTCGATCCTGACCTCTGTGTGGAGTTTGCGCGTTCTCCCGGTGATCACATGATGTTCCTTCAGGTGCTCCGGTTTCCTCCCACATCCCAAGGACGCGCAGGTTTGTAGGTTAATTGGCCCTCTGTAAAATTGCCCTCCGTGTGTGGGGATTGGCCAGCAGAGTGGGTTAACAGATAACTACCGTGAACGGGTGATAGTTTAGGGATACAGCACGGAAACAGGTCCTTCGGCCCACCGAGTCCACACCAACCAGCGATCCCAGCATATGCTGCCAGACCCGTTGAGTTACTCCAGCACTTTGTGTCTATCTTTGGTGTGAACCAGCATCTGCAGTTCCTTTCCTCAACTTACCTATCTACTATCCCATGCTGCCACCTTTAGTGAGCTATGAACTTGGACTCCACGATCTCATCTGAACATTGGTGCCTTTAACAGTATCATTTTTTGTTTTTAACTCATCTCTGGAACAAGATGTGAACCCTGGCCTCTGACAAGGAGACACAAGTGCTACACTTCAGCCCAGCGTAACTACAAAAATGCCTTCGACAACACGGTGGTGCAGCGTTAGAGTTGCTGCCTTACAGTGCCAGAGTCCCGGGTTTGATCCCGACCACGGGTGATGTCTGTACGTTCTCCCCGTGACCTGCGTGGGTTTTCTCCGGGCGCTCCGGTTTCCTCCCACACTCCAAAGACGTACAGGTTTGTAGGTTAATTAGCTTCGGTTAAACAAAAAAAGATTGCAAATTGTCCCTAGTGTGTAGGACAGTGCTGGTATACGGGGTGATCGCTGGTCAGTGCAGACTCGGTGGGCTGAAGGGCCTGTTTCTCAAAAAAGTTCTGCTTACAGTAATCACCTTATAATAATATAAATATCAGTAAACATCTTAAAATAAATGCATCCAAATTGGAGTCTTGTGAATTGTGATTATCGGTTAATGCAGCATATGATTGTGCACAGAGAGGAGGATGCTGTTTCCTCATTTTGGAATTAGAATCACACCAAGGCAGGAATTGCTGTACAGTTTACATTATCATCTCACACTAGGTGGCGCTGTACTACAGATAGTAACCAGTGGTCCTGTTATTCCACGATGATCATTCTTTAGTTTAGTTCAGAGATACAGCGCAGAAACAGGCCCTTCGGCCCACCGAGTCCACGCCGGACAACTATCCCCGCACATTAACACTATCCTGCGCACACTGGGGGCAATTTACTTTTGCACCAAGCCAATTAAGCTACAAACCAGCATGTCTTTGGAGTGCGGGAGGAAACTGAGGATCTCGGAGAAATCCCACGCGGTCACGGGAAAACGTACAAACTCCGTTCAGACAGCACCCGTAGTCAGGATCGAACCTGGGTCCCTGGTGTTGTGAAGCAGCAGCTATACTGTTACGCCACCATGCCACAGGGAAGTCTGTTGAATTCACAATCCCCATGAAATAGCTGTAACATACAGTATATTCATTTTAATTTGGCCACTCCAGACATATAATATGATATTAACTCGAGCTTTGTTTTTGTTGTTGATAAAAGGGTGCTGATATGTATCTATATAACCAAAAGTCTCATCTTGACCACTTCCTGTCTGCGCTGTATATTGATTTTAGAAATAACGCTACCCTATATCGCTATGATTTTCGGCCATCTTACTCATAGTCCCCCTCCGCTGAGGCAGCCCCGAGGATTTTTCCGATCGATGAAAAATAAAAAAGTTATGAGTGTTTAAAAAATCTTGAGATCAGCTGATTGGTCATCTCGCCTGTCAATCACCATGATGAAGGTAACGCCCCTTCCGGGGGGCAGGACTATAAACCCCGGATGCCTGGACGTGAGTCAGTCACTCTGGAAGATCGCGAGGGAGAGGCTACAACTGTGATTCTAAGCTATGAATCAACGGAACCGTGAGTCTGCAATGTACTTGCAATAAATGATTTGTTAGCCCTTAATGACAATGCAATGACTTGTTTGGCCTGCCCTGCCTGTGCTTGAAACTGCAATGCAAAATTGAAAATGAAATGACGATGCCATGAGTTGTTTGGCCTGTCCTGCCTGTGCTTGAAACTGCAATGCAAAATTGGAAATGAAATGACAATGCCATGAGTTGTTTGGCCTGCCCTTGAAATGGATTGACTTGACTTGACATGAAATGGATTGACTTGACTTGACATGAAATGGATTGACTTGACTTGATTTGACTTAAGCCATTTAGAACGGACACGAGGAAACACTTTTTCTCACAGAGAGTTGTGAGTCTGTGGAATTCTCTGCTCAGAAGGCGGTGGAGGCCGGTTCTCTGGATATTTCAAGAGAGAGCTAGATAGGGCTCTTAAAGATAGCAGAGTCAGGGGATATGGGGAGAATGCAGGAACGGGGTACTAATTGGGGATGATCAGCCATGATCACATTGAATCTCCTGCATCTATAGTCTATTGTCTATTGACTTGAAATGGATTGACTTGATTTGACTTGAAATTGATTGACTTGACTTGAAATGGATTGAAATTGATTGTTGGCCCTGCACTCACTGTGCTTGACTTGACTTGACCCACAACACCCATGCTAGCGCTCCAGAAAGCCCCCCCCACTGGCCACCAATATTGGAATTGGTGGAGAGGTGGAATATTGCATTGGGGACCAGCCTTCCCATGTGAACCTGGGTCCCAACGGGTCCCACTTAGTCTAGTATCAATTAAAGGTTAAGAGTAGAACGCTGCAGATGCTGAATTACAAAATGGGACACCAACTGCAGGAGTAACTCAGCGGGTCAAGCAGCATCTCTGGAGAACATGGATAGGTGAGGTTTAGAGTCAGGACCCTTATTCAGAATTATTTTGGTGGAAAGGTCCAGACACAAAACATCATCTATCCCTGTTCCCCAGAGATGCTGCCTGCCCTAAAATGCTGGAGTAACTCAGCAGGACAGGCAGCATCTCTGGAGAGAAGGAATGGGTGACATTTCAGGTCAAGACCATCTCAGTCCAGCATTTTGTGTCTATCTTAGGTTTAAACCCGCATCTGCAATTTCTTCCTTCACATGCTGCTTGATCTTGTGAGTCACTCCAGCACTCTGTGTCCTTTTTTTTTCAATTAATAATTAAGCTACATTTATCAACAAATTTTTTATCCATCAATATGCCCCAGTTTTGATATCACCAATCAACTGCTAATTTAATAAATAATTCAAAAAAAAATTCAAATTTTTGAGTTAGTGAGGCAGTTAGCGTTAAGGGGCAGCACGGTGACGCAGCAGTAGAGTTGCGGCCTTGCAGCGCCAGAGACCAGAGTTCGATCCTGACTACAGGCGCTACTTGCAGGTTCTCCCCGTGACCTGCGTGGGTTTTCTCCGGTTGCTCTGGTTTCCTCCCACACTCCAAAGACGTACGGGTTTGTAGTTTAATTGGCTTTAATTGTAAAATTGTATCTAGTGTGTAGGATAATCAACTGATTAAGTTAATCTCTTCCCCTGATAATCAAGATATTACAAACTTATCTCTGGACGGAATCTCCACAGACTCAGCACCCTGAGAATAATTAACAGTGAACCGTCAATATAACACACCAAAGGGAAGCAAACTGCCAGACTAATTGCCACAGGGAATCCAGAACACACTGCGCATG
The DNA here is from genome assembly GCA_038087875.1 of Malacoraja senta. Classification (NCBI taxonomy): domain Eukaryota; kingdom Metazoa; phylum Chordata; class Chondrichthyes; order Rajiformes; family Rajidae; genus Malacoraja; species Malacoraja senta. The sequence continues at coordinate 20,901,622 of CM075989.1, forward strand.
ATACGCCCAATATCTTGTCAGAACTGTACGGCTGAGAGAGTTTTCAATGCATGGAGCTGTATTAGTGTGATGCTACCCTCTCATTCCTCCCAAACCACAGCCCATAGTGTCAGGCAATGTGTGTGGGAAGGAACTGCAGATGCTGGTTTACACCAAAGATGGACACAGATCAGTCTGAAGAAGGGTCGCGATTCAACGCTGGCGGCCCTCGCCAAAGGGCCCCAGGGACTCCGCGATGTCGGTCAGCGCCGCCCGCGCTGGGAGCTCCTACGACAACCTACGTCAGCAAAAATTGTCGGCAACAAATTTTCAACATGTTGAAAATTTTGTGGCAGTCGCCTGTAGTCACCCAAAAAATCACCTAAGTAGGACAGGCCCATAAGTGTTAACAATGATTGAGCCTCTGGGATGGAGACTGGTTGAAGCTGTAGGAGATGAGGGGTGATGATCATATTGAGGCATCACCTCCAGGCACTGTTAGATGTGTGGCAAAGATTAGTGCACTTTTCATGTTCATGTTCATTGTCATAAGTTTGTTCGTTCGTTCGTTCGTTGGTTCCGATTAAGGCGCTGTGTACACGGCAGCCAGCTAACAGTCGCTTGTCTTTTTTCCTTTTCTCACTTTGAATTTAATTTTAATTTCAAGTTGTCATCTACCTTGTTGTGTGCTGTGACTGTTAGCAGAACAATTTCCCTCCAGGGGATGAGTAAAGTTCTATCGTATCGTACATGCATGATTACGGTGAGACAGGTGCAGTAAAAAATCGTCCTCGCGGCAGCTCCTCAGGCAGATAGACTCAGACAAACGACAAAACACAAATTATTGCGTATATGTGTCGGAAGGAACTGCAGATGCTGGTTTAAACCGAAGAGAGGCACAAAAAGCTGGAGTAACTCAGCGGGTCAAGAAACTCAGCATCTCCGGAAAAAAGGAATAGGTGATGTTTTGGGTCGAGACCCTTCTTCAGACTGAAAGTCAGCAGAAAGGGGAATGAGAGATATAGACGGTGATATAGAGAAATATAGAACAAATTAATGAAAGATAGGCAAAAAAGTGACAATGATAAAGGAGACAGACCATTGTTAGCTGGGGTCTAGGTGAAAACAAGTTACTGACAATGAGATTCAACAAGACGACTTTAAACTAGTACAACAACGGGTGGGGGAGGGACAGAGAGAGAGGATGCGGGTTACTTGAAGTTGGAGAAATCAATATTCATACTGCTGGGTTATAAGCTGCCAAGCAAAATATGAGGTGCTGGGTTGAGTTTTCTTGAGTTTAGCTTTTGTTGCTTTTCACTGTACCTTGTAAACGTGACAATCAACTAAACTCGACTAAACTCAATAACTTGATAATAACATTCAAAACATTCAATTAAACCCCATGTATAAATGTATTGCTGGCTGGGAAGGTGATTTCTTACCTGCTGCAGCTTTACATGCCAGATAATGGCAATAACACTGCAAATAAATATACAATAATCAAGAACACAACAGATTACCAACAGTATTGGGTAACCCGACCATTATACTCTAAACTATAGCATGTAATGCAAGCAATACAAAGTTCACAGTGGGATTCATTCCCAGAGATGTGCTGCATCAGCTGTCACAGTCATCTGGAGACTGACTCCTCCTCGCTCACACAGTTCAAGGGGACAGAGTCCACGGTGCAAGGAGATGAACGACAGCTTGAGATAATATTTACCAGTACTCTTTACATCCACTTTTTCATTTGTCTCCTTATTAGGCCATTCAGCCCATCAAATCCATGCTGGCTCCTGTCAGGGGAATCCCATCAGTCACCCTGTATACTGTAACTTCTTTAGTTTAGTTTACATTTAGAGATACAGAGTGGAAACGGGCCTTCAGCCCACCGAGTCTGCACTGACCAGCGATCCCCGCACACTAACACTACCCTACACACACTAGGGACAATTTACATTTATACCAAGCCAATTAACCCACAAACCTGTACGTCTTTGGAGTGTGGGAGGAAACCGGAGATCTTGGAGGAAACCCACGTGGTCACGGGGAGAACGTACAAACTCCGTACAGACAGCACCTGTAGTCGGGATCGAACCTGGGACTCTGGTGCTGTGAGGCAGCAACTCTACCGCTGCTCCACCGTGACGCCTCCTCTCCCTCTCTCACCTGCCCATTAACTTCTCTTTGATACTTTTGTCACTTATCTGCATCATCAGGTAATTTACTGTGAGCAACTAACACAGCAGCACATCGGTGGGATGTGGGAGGGAACTGGAGCTCCCAGGGTAAATCCATGAGGAATGAGAGAGAGAGTTTACAGTCCACATGGAAAACATCCATGAGAAGGATCAAATCAGGTCCTGATGCACATAACGGAACATCTGGGTATACCCATTTTATCTGGATTTTGCTGAGCATCATCTTTTATTTTAGTGTTTTTAGCTTTAGAGTTATAGTACAGGAACAGGCCCTTCAGCCCAGAGAATACAAACTGACCACTGATTACCCATTCACACCAGTTCGATGTTGTTCCACTTTCTCATTTACTGACTACGCACGAGGGGCAATTTACCAGTTAAGGTACAAACCCGCACGTCTTTGAGATGTCGATGGGAAACCCGAGCACCCGGAGGAAACCCACCTGGTCGCAGGAAGAACGTGCAAACATCACACAGACAGCAACCTGAAGTCAGGATCGAACCCTGGTCTCTGGTGCTGTGAGGCAGTAACTCTACCAGCTGTGCCACTCTGCCTCCCTTATGTTCTTTTTCTTTTTTGAAAGCTTTTCTGTTTTGGGCTTTTTTGAAAGCTAATCCTCCATCCTCATGAACTGCATCCGGTGTTCCCGGAAGGGCCTCCTGTTCATCGGCGAGACTAAAATGTTGCATCCAGCGCTTCCTACCCAAGGCCAAACTTAGGAGCTTCTCTGAACAGAGAATATCAGGCCCATGACCAGAGAGCGTCAATCATCACATCCCAGCTAATAGGGAAGTAGGGGTGTTGGGAATGAAGAAGTCCAGCAGACTGAGGGGTGTGGTGGAGTAGAGAGGACAGGGGGGAACTCAGTGAAGATAGACACAAAATGCTGGAGTAACTCAGCGGAATTCTGTGGAATTCTCTGCCTCAGAGGGCGGTGGAGGCCGGTTCTCAGGATGCTTTCAAGAGAGAGCTAGATAGGGCTCTTAAAAATAGCGGAGTCAGGGGATATGGGGAGAAGGCAGGAACGGGGTACTGATTGGGGATGATCAGCCATGATCACATTGAATGGCGGTGCTGGCTTGAAGGGCCAAATGGCCTACTCCTGCACCTATTGTCTATTGTCTATTGTCTAACAGGCAGCATCTCTGGACTGAGTTGAATTTAGTTTAATGTCACGTGTACCGAGGTACAGTGAATGGCTTTTGTTACGTGCTAACCAGTCAGTGGAAATACTATACATGATTACAATCGAGCCATCCCCAGTGTACAGATACGTGATAAAGGGAATAACGTTTAGTGCAAGATATGTTGCCCCGGGCATTCTCAATTAGATCAGCTCTTTAACAATATTTCACGAGCATCATAAAAGAAAAATAGGCACTGGAAACAACATAATTTCAATTGCATAATACTAACAGCATTGTGCAATTGAATCTACAGGAAGTAATATCCTAACAATGGAAACATTCAGCGTAAAGCAGGGGTTATCTCTGCACGGTTGGCATTGCGTGCTGGTAAACCATAGTTGTTGCCATGCCACGCTCAACGAGTTTTTCTTTGTCTCCAAAATACATGAATTTCTTGCATTGAATAATCAAATGCTTCAATGCCAACAGATGTCAGCATCTATTTAGTGAGATCAAATATACTTGAATTTGCAGAGAGGGGAAAATCAAAGCTCATGTACTGGGTCACTTATTAAGCTGCAATCCATGTGCATGTATGTCTGGATTTTCTCTCTTCGCAAAGCACATCAGCTCAGTATTTCTATGGCCAAATGTGAGAAACCTGATCTAACCAATGCCCACAAGGACATGAGTAAGAAGGAACTGCAGAAGCCGGTTTAAACCGAAGATAGACACAAAAAGCTGGAGTAACTCAGCATTTCTGGAGAGAAGGAATGGTTGACGTTTCAGACTTGAAGAAGGGTCTCGACCCGAAACATCACCCATTCCTTCTCTCCAGAGATGCTGCCTGTCCCGCTGAGTTACTCCAGCATTTTTGTGTCTATCCTCGTGTTTTGATTACCACTTGGTGGTTTTGATTAAACATTCTCGGAAACCAATTGCACTGTACATACTGTACCTGGCTGTGATCTTAACTGCTGCACAAAGAGCAGCTGACATTAAACAACCATGGCATTGAGAAATAAAAATGGAAACTGCTGGGAATGTTCCTTTCTCACCTTACTCCAGCTTTGTGTCAGGGCCGTTTGTTGTTGGAGCCACGTGTAGTCAAGATATCTGTGGCAGCCTGTGGGCTTAGAGTTGATACTGGTCACTAACTTAAACCATCACCTGGAGGTAGAGAAAAAGTACAGAAGGGTGAAAACACACAGCACCAGATTCAGGGACAGGTTCTTCCCAGCTGTTATCAGGCAAATGAATCACCCCACCACAACTAGAGACCAGTCCTGAACTAATATCTACCTTTTTGAAGTCCCTCCGACTAGCCTTGATCAGACTTTGCTGTCTTTATCTTGCACTAAACTTGATTCCCGTATCTTGCGTCTATACACTGTAAATGGATCGATTGAAATCATGTGTTGGCCCTATAGCAGAAGCGTTCACTTCGCGGGGGCTGGAAACTGGAAGTATCCCGAGCTAATTCTGCTACCTCCATCATCTATTGCAACAAGTGCATCAATTGATGGCTCCCGCTGATTGTCGCCGGAAGCTTGCGTCCTTTTCAGGACGGACGATGACCGCAAGGTCAACATTTGAAACAAGACGGACACGAAAAGAAGAAGAATCATGTATTATCTTTCTGCTGACTGGTCAGCATGAAACAAAAGCTTTTCACTGTACCTCGGTACACGTGACAATAAACTAGACTGAATTGAGAAGTCATCATGTAGATCTTGTGAAAACAAAGTCTAAATTAGGATCAAAAAGATCATCAAATTATATTTCCCTGTCAGGCATTTGTCTGTCTGACGGAGGACAAGTCGCCAATTTCACAATCAAAAAGTCTCACTGAATTTTCCTGGAAAAACAGCCCTTCTTTGATCGAGAGATGTTGCTGTGGTTTCTATTTCAATTCCTGTTTGAACGGACTTAGATTGTTTACTGTGATTCATTTGGCATTCCCTCCCTTATTGACTGACTCAGAGTTTTCAATAAATACGCTGCTCATTCAAATCTATCAAAATAGTCCGGGAGGGAGAGAGAAAATGCCCAGTTAAAACAGGCACTGAATTTGGACTTTAGAGATACAGTGCAGAAATGGTCTCTTTGGTCCACCGAGTCCGTGCTGACCAGCGATCCCCATACTCTAACACTATCCCACACACTGGGGACAATTTTATAATTTTTACCATAACCAAGTAACCTACAAACCTGTTTAAGAAAGAACTGCAGATGCTGGAGAAATCAAAATTAGACAAAAATGCTGGAGAAACTCAGTGGATGAGGCAGCATCTATGGAGCGAAGGAATAGGTGATGTTTCGGGTCAAGACCGTTCTTCAGACTGAACCTATAAACCTGTGTGTCTTTGGATCCCGAGCTGAAATGTCACCTAACCGTGGCTCTCCATAGATGCTGCCTGACTTGTTGTGTTCCTCCAGCACTTTGTGTCTTTTTGTACATGAACCAGCATCTGCAGTTCCTTGCTTAAACCATCTGTTGACACAACTCTACCACTGCACAAAAAGCTGGAGTAGCTCAGTGGGTCAGGCAGCATCTCTGGAGAAAAGGAATTGGTGACGTTTCGGGTCGAGATCCCTTTTCAGATTATGTACTGACAATAAAACGCCATTTTGACTTGCCACAACATAACAGCGTTGTAAACACAATACATGGAGATAATATATAATTTTAAAAAATCAATAATTTAATAACCCCAAAACGCCCAAAGTCTTTAGTGCAACCAAAGACGTTAATGTTCTGCAGTGTTCAAGAGCCTGATGGTTGTAGGGAAGAAGTTGGCAAAGACTGGATAGACTCAGCTTGTACTCGCTAGAATTTAGAAGATTGAGGGGGGATCTTATAGAAACTTACAAAATTCTTAAGGGGTTGGATAGGCTAGATGCAGGAAGATTGTTCCCGGTGTTGGGGAAGTCCAGGATAAGGGGTCACAGTTTAAGGATTAAGTGGGAAATCCTTTAGGACCGAGATGAGAAAAACATTTTTCACACAGAGAGTGGTGAATCTCTGGAACTCTCTGCCACAGAAGGTAGTTGAGGCCAGTTCATTGGCTATATTTAAGAGGGAGTTAAATGTGGCCCTTGTGGCTAAAGGGATCAGGGGGTATGGAGAGAAGGCAGGTACAGGATACTGAGTTGGATGATCAGCCATGATCATATTGAATGGCCGAATGGCCTACTCCTGCACCTATTTTCTATGTTTCTATGTTTCTAAGATGTTCTTAAACCTGTTCAGGGTTTTCAAACTCTTGTACCTTCTTCCTGATGGTAGGAGTGAAATGGGAGCATGGTTTGAGTCTTTCATGATGCTGGCTGCCTTTTTGAAGTCTTATTTCCTTTCTTTTTCATGTATATTGTTTTTGTTTTATTAGATTAGTTAACATTATGTCCTTGGAATCCAATGTATTCATTCCCAGCGATAGAGCATAGAATAAAAGGACCGTGCAAAACTGACAGCAGAGACGGAAACCGCATGGCTCTTCGAGTCTGTTCTTGCTAAGAAGGCGTTGGACAACTCCCTGCGCTAAGTTCAAATCCCCATTTGGGCAACAAACCCAAATATTGTTATGCATCATAATATTGTAATAGGTGTGCTGATAGTTTCTGCCTCAACCACCCTTCAGCTTTAAGGTGAGAGCGGCAAGGTTTAAAGAAGATGTGCAGGGCAAGCGTTTTACACTGAGGGTGGTGGGTGCCTAGAACGTGCGGCCAGTGGTCATGGTGGAGGCAGATACAACAGTGGCGTTTAAGAGGCTCTCAGATGGGCACATGGATAAGGAGGGATAGGGACATCAGTGAACATGGCATGAAATTTGGCACAGACATTGTGGGCTGAAGGGCCTGTTCCGGGTCCAGTATGGACTCGATGGGCTGAATGTCTCCTTCTATCTCTGTAAAGAAATATATATGATTGAGCCACAAGGAACTGCAGATGCTGCTTTACAAAAAAAGACACAAAGTGCTTGAGTAACTCAACGGGGTCTGGCGGCATCTCTGGAGAACATGGATGGATTAATGATGGGATGACCCAAAGAGTCCCGACCCGAAACATCACCTATCCATGTTCTCCAGAGATGCTGCCTGACCCACTTAGTTACTTCAGTGTTTTGTGTCATGTCTGATCAACGATTTGTGTTCTATGTTCTATCAGTGAGGTCTGCAGTTACATCTATGCCTCTGATACCCTTTTATACCCTCCAGCTAAAGTAAAATAGATCCTTCCTCATTACTTTATCAGGTCCCTCCAGGATTTGATGCACCTCAGTCTCTCTACCTACAAAGAACACAATCCCAGGATATTGAATCTTTCCTGAACTTGCCTTAAACCCTATCTCTTGTCGGGACGAAGAGGGCGTGATGAGGGTGAGACTGGTCCTGAGTGTGGTGGGTGTCTGGTACGCGGTGCCAGGGCTGGCGGTGGAGGCAGATACAATAGTGGCGTTTACGAGCGGACTGTTCGGGTGCCTGATAACAGCCGGGAATGACCCCTTCTCCCGTCTCCAACACTGCTCTTCCTTCTGGTCTCCCCGCAATGGCCTTCTGCCTTCTCTCAACCTTTTCAATTCCAAGAAGGGTCCCGACATGAAATATCGTCTGTCTATTCTATTTCCACTCCGCAGAGGCTGCCTGACTTGCTGAGTTCCTTCAGCAATAGACAATAGACAATAGGTGAAGGAGTAGGCCATTCGGCCCTTCGAGCCACCAGCGCCATTCAATGTTATCATGGCTGATCATCCACAATCAGTACCCCGTTCCTGCCTTCTCCCCATATCCCCTGACTCCGCTATCTTTAAGAGCCCTATCCAGCTCTCTCTTGAAAGTATCCAGAGAACTGGCCACCACTGCTCTCTGAGGCAGAGAATTCCACAGACTCGCAACTCTCCGTGTGAAAAAGTGTTTCCCATCTCCGTTCTAAATGGCTTACTCCTTATTCTTAAACTGTGGCCGCTGGTTCTGGACTCCCCCAACATCCGGAACATGTTTCCTGCCTCTAGCGTGTCCAAACTCTTAATAATCTTATGTTTCAATAAGATCTTTGTTTTTTGCTCACAATCTAAACAAAAAAGACCCGTAATCCCTAGCTCTTTAAGATGAGTCGTTCTGACGGGGTGTCATGAAGTTAGCGCTCAATTGGGATTGAAACTGCAAATGTAGCTGGTTTTAATTCAATGTTTGGATCGAGAGTGGAGAATGGCGATGGGGTCCAGTGAGGTCCAGATCCCTCCAGCAAGGTGAAGCATATGATAGGAGCCTCTGAAACCGGGCACACTTCCAGATTCAGGGACTGTTTCTTCCCAGGCAACTGAACCATCCTACCAACAACCAGAGAGCAGTTCTGAGTTACCATCTATCTGATTGGAGATCCTTGGACTATCTTTACTGGGCTTTATCTTGCACTAAACGTTATTCACATTCCTTTTATCATGTATAGGAAGGAACTGCAGATGCTGGTTAAAACCGGAGATAGACACAAAATGCTGGATTAACTCAGCGGGACAGGCAGCATCTCTGGAGAGAAGGAATGGGTGACATTTCGGGTCAAGGTGTGAAGAAGGGTCTCGACCCGAAACGTCATCCATTCCTTCTCACCAGTGATGCTGCCTGTCCCGCTGAGTTACTCCAGCATTTTGTGTCTATCATCCCTTCATCATGTATCTGGGCACTGTGAATGGCTCAATTGTAAACATGTATAGTCTTTCCGTTGACTGATTAGCATGCAACAAAGCTTTTCTCTGTACCTCGGTACACATGACGAGAAACTAAACTAAAACTGAGGTTTGCAGTATGAAGGGTTAAACAGATCCTGTAATGTACGTGACAAGGTTTCTCACAACAGGCAAGAAATATTTATAGTGCCTGACAACAGGGAGTTTTGTTATTATTCAGCTGGAGTGTTTAATGAGAGTGCGTTGAGCAAAAAAATGAGCTAAACTGCGGGAGTGGACATCGTGAGAGTGCGTCATCTCGTTTCATCAGGTAGTACGTTTTGCTGATCTGAGTTGTATGCAAAATTACTGGTCCCACCCAAACGGGACAGAAACTGAATCAAGTTCAGGCAGAAACAACCTTTCACATTTCTCACTAATGCCTAACACACGAGAGTAAGAGATCGGGTAGACGCACAGAATCTCTTGCCCAGAGTAAGGGAATCGAAAACCAGAGGACAGAGGTTTAAGGTGTACGAATTAATGGTAATACGAATATCACTGTACCTTAATTGGTACACATGACAATAAAAGACCTTTGAAACCTCTGAAAGTGAGGAGGGGGTGGGAGGAAGATTTAATAGGAACCAAAGGGGTAACGTTTTCACACAAAGGGTGGTGGGTGTATGGAATGAGCTGCTGGAGGAGGTAGTTGAGGCTGGGACTATCCCAACGTTTAAGAAACATTTAGATAGGTACATGGACAGGACAGGTTTAGAGGGATATGGGCCAAACGCAAGCAGGTAGGACGAGTGTAGGTGGGACATGTTGGCCGGTGTGGGTAAGTTGTGTCCCACATAAATGGGACCAAAACTGAATCAGGTTTGTGCAGAAACATTCTTTCACATATGTTAATACATACGTTTTTTTTTGTAAGGCAGCCTTTCCTTTTTTAAGATACCTTTATATTCTGTGATGGTCCAGCAATTCTCTATCGGTTGTTCATAACATACCTAAAAGAGCATGTCCATTTTATACAGTCATAGAGCATTACAGCATGGAAACATGCTCTTTGGTCCAACTTGCCTCAACAGCCTTCTGTGGCAATTAACTCCTCAGATTCACCACCCATTGACTAAAGAAATTCTGTATGGCATACCTGATCTGTTTGGATAGCTTGCAAAACAAAAGTAGACACAAGGAACTGCAGATGCTGGTTACAAGAAAAGACACACAGTGCTGGGGTTACAGCGGATCAGACAGCATCTCAGGAGTTTATGAATCTCATATCTTCTGTCTTTACATCTCTGGCCTATGTTCAACCAATTGGCTATCAACACCCCCCCCCCCCCTGATTAGTACAAGTTAGTACCTGATTAGTACAGGTGTCAGAAGTTGTGGGGAGAAGGCAGGAGAATGAGGTTGGGAGGAGAGATAGATCAGTCATGATTGAATGGCAGAGTAGAGTTGATGAGCCGGACAGCCTAATTCTACTCCTATTACTGATGAACTTATGACGCCCCCTCCCTCATCTGTATCCACCTATCACTTGCCAGACTTTGTCCTGCCCCTTCTCTCCACCAGCTTTCTTCCTCCAAATCCCCCCCCCCCCCAATCAATCCTAACTGGGGTCCCAACCCGAAACATCACCCACCATATTCCCCAGGGATGCTGCCTGACCCGTGGAGTTACTCCAGCACCTTGTGTTTATTTTTTGGCTGTAAAACAAAGCTTTTCTCTGTACCTCAGTACATGTGACAATAATAATCCTAAACCTAAACCTATGTTGTGGTTGGAGTCATCCACGTGCATTCACGTACACCGAGCTCTGACAATGAAACGTGTAGGAAGGAACTGCAGATGCTGGTTTAAACCAAAGATAGACACATAAAGCTGGAGTAACTCGGCAGGTCAGGCAGCATCGCTGGAGAAAAGGGATAGGTGACGTTTCGGGTCGAGACCCTTCTCTTTGAAGGGACTGAAGTCTGAAGAAGGGTCTCCACCCGAAACGTCACCTATTCCTTTTCTCCAGAGATGCTGTCTGACCCGCTGAGTTACTCCAGCTCTTTGAGTCTATCTTCGATGCAGCAGTAGGGATTGGTATAAATTGTGTTAAACATTGATGTGGACCCAGGGCCTGCTTCACTTTTTTTAAGACTATGACTCATAAGAAAACAGTAAAAGTAAGTAAACATTTTGGATATGAACCTTAATCGGAAGTTCTCCACCTCTCTCCGATGTGAGTTCAGCAACATCCTCTCTCCCTGCTCTCCCTCCGTGGCAGTCTGAGGGAAGGGTCTCGACCTGAAACGTCACCCATTCCTTCTCTCCAGTGATGCTGTCTGACCCGCTGAATTACTCCAGCTTTTTGTGTCTATCTTCGCCCTGACAATGAAATCCAGCACCATTAAAATAGGAGGTTAAGTTTAATGAAACCTACTGCGTTATAATTATATTTTGATCGGAATTGATTTTGCTTGGAATGCGAAATCGCCTTAATGAGCAAAATAAACCTTTCGAAGAAGAAATCATAATTATTCTAATAGTTTTATTTGTGTGCCTTAATTCTGAGAGTATTTATCCCTAAAATTTGCTTTGCTTGCCTAAATAAACTTTATTTTCTGCTGAAAATTAAACATTTAACACACAGTTAGAATTCTAGATGGAACACCATTGAAAATGAAAGTCAGCATTGGTAAACAGACTTTCCTATATTATTGGCCCGAAGAACTCATTATCAGCATTGAAAACTGCTGCTTCGTAGTATATTTTTACAAAATGAGATGTTTTAGGATGATGCAAATTGCTGAGGCATATTAACACAGCTCTGGAAAACAATCATTGCCCATAATTACTCACAGTCCATCTCTTCTATTATGACTGTAATCGAGCTGAAAAGGGAATACATGGATAATTACCAGAATAAAGCAGAGAAATGGCTTCATCGAATGATATTTTAGATTAAACAAACATAACAAAGATACTTAATCACAGAATGGTGACTGCCTGAAATGCACTGCCAGGGACGGTGGTGAAGGCAAATACCGACCAACATGTCCCATCTACACTAGTCCCACCTGCCTGTGTTTGGCCCATATCCCTCTAAACCTGTCCTATCCGCGCACCTGTCTACTTGTTTCTTAAACATTGTGATGGTCCCTGCCTCAGCTACCTCTTCCGGCAGCTCATTCCATACACCCTCTGTGGGACAATGTTACCCTTCAGATTCCTGTTAAATCTTTCCTCCGTCACCTTAAACCTATGTCCTCTGGTTCTCGATTCCCCTCCTCTCGGCAGTAGAACTATAGTCGCCTTGTTTTTGATGGCAATCTGTTCGATGGCGTTGAGCTTGGCGGTGGTAAGGCCTTCAACATTGAGGTGCAGTAGTGCTAAACCTCGAGAGTTGGCGGCATTTAACGGTGCTGCCTGGCCTGGGGAGGCATGGCTTTTAGCAGCCTGCAGACGTGGTAAAGACATTGGTTTCGCTTTGTGGGCTTATGAGCCTGTAAGCTACTCGTGGAGGAGGCCGCGTAGAGGCTGTCTTTGTCTCGGACGCTATGGAGTAGCGATGAAGAGGTGGGGCCTCGTGGACAGCGCCTCCTGTGAGTGTGAGGACCCAACACAGACAGTGGAGCACATAGTCACCAGTTGCCCCAAACACCGGCCACCGAATGGTGAACGAGGTCTGATTGTCCTGGACGATGACACGTTGGCCTGGCTCGCCTCAACGGAGCTGCAGGTCTCAAAGACATACGACAGAAGAAGAAGACTCTGGGCAAGAGACTCGGTGCGTCTACCTGACCCAATCCTCTCGTGTCTACTCATAAGTAATCATAGTCATGGAAAGCCAAAGTGCAGAGTGCAACTAAAACCAAAGTCTGTAGAAGATGATAGTTTCTAAGGTGGTGGTTAGTGTGGTCGAGCGTTCAGGGACAATGAAATTATCCTAGCCAATATTTCTCCATTACCTAACATCATTAAAAACCATTATCATCTGGGATCTCGCTGTGCTTGCCGACACTAATTTACACCAGTGACGACCCTTCAATCCATCCATGGAATTTTGTACGTTCATTTTAGGTCAGAGCTTTTTCATCTGTTGAATTGCATTGAAGCATTGCCACAACAGATGGTCAGAGTTAACATTCTGACTGAATAAATACTCCATGATCTATGCAGGGTACACACGCGTTTTACCGGAATCACGGATTACAATGGGAAAAACAGGTGCACTGTTCAGCATACCGCTTCGCTCCCGGACGAGCTTAACACCTTCTATGCCCGGTTCGATGCAGACAACACATCACCCACCATGAGTCCACAGGTGTGCAGGGGGACTACCTCACTGACCCTACAAACGGCAGACGTGAGGCGGTCCTTCAAAAAAGGTCAATGATCGCAAAGCTCCAGGGCCGGATGGTATTCCAGGGCGGGCTCTCAGGGCGTGCGCTGATCAACTGGCGGAGGTGTTCACCAACATCTTCAACCTCTCCCTGAGTCAGTCTGTGGTTCCCACCCCCTTCAAAGCATCCATCATTGTTCCTGTTCCAAAGAAACCAGTACTCTCCTGTTTAAATGATTGCCGTCCTGTCGCACTGACATCAGTCATCATGAAGTGCCTCGAGCGACTAGTCAAAACTCACATCTGCTCCTCGCTCCCTGACACCTTGGACCCTCTTCAGTTTGTGTATAGTCCCAACAGGGCCACGGACGATGACATCACCATGGCAACTCACACTGCTCTCACCCACCTGGACAAAGGGAATACATATGTGAGAATGCTCTTCATTGACTACAGCTCAGCATTCAATACTATCATTCCCTTAAAACTCGTCCCCAAGCTCCTAGATCTTGGACTGGAGACCTCCATCTGTGGCTGGATATTCGACTTCCTGACGGGCAGGCCCCAGGTGGTGAGAATTGGCAGCCACACCTCTTCCTCACTGATCCTCAACACAGGCGCACCACTGGGCTGTGTGCTCAGTCCTCTCCTGTACTCCCTGTTCACGCACGACTGTACTGCTAAGCACAGCTCCAACATCATCTTAAAGTTTGCTGACGATACGACCATCCTGGGCCTCATCACAGACAATAATGAGACGGCCTACAGAGAGGAGGTAAAGGCACTAAACAGCTGGTGCCAGCAAAATAACCTCTCTCTCAGTGTCAGCAAAACTAAAGAGATGATCGTGGACTACAGGAGACAACAGGGGAGTGGACACCTCCCCATCCACATCGGCGATGCTGAGGTTGAAAGGGTCAGCAGCTTCAAGTTCCTCGGTGTGCACATCACTGAGGACCTCTCCTGGACACTGCACACGGACACAATAACAAAGAAAGCCCGCCAGCGGCTCTTTTTCCTGAGAAGACTGAGGAGGTTTGGCATGGACGCCAGCATCCTCTCAAACTTCTACAGTTGCACCATCGAGAGTCTGCTGACGGGCTGCATCACAGTCTGGTACGGGAACTGTTCTGCCCACAGCCGCCAATCACTACACAGAGTGGTGATGGCGGCACAGCAAATCACTGGCAACTGTCACCCAGACGTTCAGGACATTTTCCACCGGCTGTGCCTGCAGAAGGCACACAGCATCATCAAGGACCACAGCCACCCAGCACATAGACTGTTCTCCTTGTTACCGTCAGGCAGACGATACAGGAGCAGGGCTGCACGTGCCACCAGACTTAAGAACAGTTTTCATCATCATGCCATCAGGCTTCTGAACTCATAAACACATCATATATGTTGATTATTTTATTTATTATTGTCTTTTACCTACCAATGTCACTTTTATCTTATCTTTTTTTACCTTAATTTTATCCTTGTAATATCATTGCTGAGGTGACCCGTTGTATTGTCAAACACATTTCATTGTACCGTTGATCCTGTGTTAACCTACATATATCCGCGGCCCGGGCAGCTTCGACCACCCCGGGCCGCGGAGTTTGAACCGGCCCGTCGCGGACGGAGCACGGATTCAGCCGCGGGACTGACTTACCATCACCCGGCGGGGTCACAGCGTCAGAAGCCTGGATCGCCTCAGCGCAGAGGGAGAACAAAGCGGGAAGAGACAGAGACTTTAAGACTTTTGCCTCCATCACAGTGAGGAGGTGCCTGGTGAACTCACTGTGGTGGATGTTAATTTGTGTTTATTGTGTGTTTTGTTATTTATTATATGTATGACTGCAGGCAACGAAATTTCGTTCAGACCGAAAGGTCTGAATGACAAATAAAGGAATCTCTAATCTCTAATCTCTATATGACAAATAAAACTGAACTGAACTGAACTGCCTCAAAAAGGCAGCCAGCATCATCAAAGACCCACACCATCCTGGCCACACACTCATTGCACCATTGCCATTGGGAAGAAGGTACAGGAGCCTGAAAAATGTAACGTCCAGGTTCAGGAACAGCTTCTTCCCTACAGCCATCAGGCTATTAAACACGACAATCTCATATAAGCTCTGAACTACAATAGACTATTATTATTATTATTGCACTATTTTGTTTGTTTTTTGAGTAACAATTGGGTAACTAACTAATTATATATAAATATATTGTGCGTATGTGTATTGCTTGTCGGAGAGGGATTTCCTCGGGCTGCTAGTCGATGCAGAAAAATCGATCGGACTTCCGTTCCCGTTTAAAATTTTTTTTTTTTTTAAATAAATCGCTGGACAATTTATTAGTTGGATTAAAGTAAAAATCGACTTCGAACGCCCTCAACGCCTTCAACGTGATGGATCGTAACATCAGGACAGAACAAAGGGTTAGTCGTTTATTTCACATATAATCTTGCTTCTTGGGGTGGCTTTAGTCTAATTTTACAAAGCGAAAATTTTATTTAGACCCCAAACGATTCGGCCATGTCTTGCCTGCCGATATGGGGTTAAAGCTCACGGCAACGGCAACGTTCCAGTCGATCGCCTTACAGAAACACCCACTCGCAAGATGATTAAAATTCACTTTTTCTTTGGACAATCATGTCATAACAGCATCTAAATCATCCATATTTTGTGTAATTGTCTATTCATAATCAATATTTTTATACTAAATATCCACATTGTGGAAAAAGTAATAATTTTGATTATATTGTAGAGTGGATGTTTCTAGATTAATTTATGGGATAATAATTTATTAAATTCCTTCCATTTGGCATATAAGTTCATGACAGTGAGATTTAAAAATAATGTTATATTGTGTGAATGGGATTAGTTTGTTATTTGGATACTTAGGCTATTTAAAAAATTTAGCCTTTTCTTAAGAAATGGATAGATGTTTAGGTCTAGTAATTGAATTTAGATTAATTTAATTGATTAGATGAATTTAATTGATTTGATGAAACTGATGAATATGAATTTTTTGTTGGGTATTTACTATTTGTTTTAGCGTTTAATTTTTTTTTTATCATTTCTACCTTTTTTCTAAAACTGAAAATAATAAATTATTTCTGTTAATGCTGTTCAGTGTTTTATTTCCTTTACATTTTAAACAGATGTCTCTGAAGAAGAAATGCAAAATTGTCAATCCAAATGCCCAGCAAAAGAGACTGATTTAGACAGCATTCGCAGAGATTATCTGAATTTGGACTACTCCAAATGTGATGATCTACAGGACATTCTTAATGGGAAAGTAGTGGGCAGAAAGGCATGTCATGCGTGGTTTGAAGAGCAAAAACTTGTAGTTTACAATGCCAAAATTGAAAAGTTGAGGAAAAACAAGGTGTACAGAGTTGCTTATTGGTTACAATCTGAGGAGTATGATGATGCTACTGTTTATGATATGCCAATGTACCAGCTAGCAACTGATCTTCTCCATAAAGACTTGGTCTATTGCTAGAAATTGTAATTTATTTACCTATCTGTTACGGACTTACAGCATATAATACAATAATATTAAAGTTCTGATCTTGAGAATATCACATTTTTGAATTTTCAAGGCAGTCTGGGTGTTTATTACTATTTCCGACACAACGGTCAATTTTGTAATTAGCTACAATTAGGTAACTAACTAATTATATGCTTTAATTTCAGGTCATCCAAGAAAGATGTTTCATATTCGTTTCAGAATGCTTCAATCTATAATAACTGAAAATTTCATTCAGTTCTCTTAATTTTTAAGAAAGTTATGGGCTTTTGACTGTCCTCGATCGCAGCTTTTGTGTTAAGTCAATGGAAAAGCAATAGGGAACAAGATGCTAATTTCCAAGTATGAAAATGGCCATAGCTTTTTTAATACTGAAGATATGGAATTAGGTATCAAATTAAATTTATTTTTATGCTTTATCTGATGGGATAAATTGCAGACTTGATTTTTAAAATCTCAAAATTATGTAACATTGCTATATTATGTTTACATGTTCTGTTGTGCTGCAGCAATTAAAGGGCCTGTCCCACTTGGCGATTTTTTTTCGGTGACTGCTGGCGTCAAAAGATTTTGAACATTTCAAAATCCAGCGGCGACAAAAAAAATGATGAGACACTTGAAAAAACACCGCGCGTCATACGTCATCACGGCCACGCCACGCCGTGAATTTTTTAGTGACCTGATACGTCAGTCAATGATGACGGCAGTCGCCGAATCGCCAAGTGGGACAGGCCCTTTACGAATTTCATTGTTCTATCTGGGACATATGACAATAAAACACTCTTGCTTCTTGACTTTGTACAGTTTAGTTTAGAAATACATTGCGGAAACAGGCCCTCTGACCCAGCGGTTCCGCGCCGACCAATGATCCCGGTACACTAATAATGTCCTACACACACGAGGGACAATTTACGATCCTTACCGAGGCAAAATAACCTACAAAACCTGCACGTCTTTGGAGTGTGGGAGGAAACCGGAGCACCTGTGGAGAACCCATGCGGTCACTGGGAGAACGTACAAACTCCGTACAGGCAGCAGCACCCGTGGTCAGGATCGAACCTGGGCCTCTGGTGCTGTAAGGCAGCAACTCTACCGCTGCGCCACCATGCCGACCCTAAACACCTCTTTTGGAATTTCTGAGCTTTTCGTCATATGTCAAAATATTTACCCTAATTGTTCTTCTTTACAGGAAAGAGGATGATTCATCTGAAATTTACTGTACGGAGACCGCTGCTCATTGAGTTCAGCTTAAAATTTAATGGCACATTACTGCAACATCAATACATTTTGCAACCGGGCCACTGAATATGCAAATATTGAAAACACTCGCGGGCAGTTTAATGGGAATGTCTGTTTCTTGGAATGACAGGGATGATCACCTCCTGTTTGCACACTTGCTGAGGCAGCAGCAACAACGGATATACTGAGGTACGACATCAACTCAGCAAGTGAAAGAAATGTCACAGTGAGGCAGTCAGACTGCTGAGTATTTGGTCATTCAGATTTTCTTCAGACTGATGAAGTTCGCCAACCCGATATATTGCCAGCTGGGCCTGTATGTCGACCACTTCAAAGGCTTTTGAAGCCCAGAAATAGATCAAAGCAAATGTTTAGCCCAAACTAACATGGTGTCAGAGGTACACAAAAATGCTGGAGAAACTCAGCGGGTGCAGCAGCATCTATGGAGCGAAGGAAATAGGTAACGTTTCGGGCTGAGTTTCTCCAGCATTTTTGTGTACCTTCGATTTTCCAGCATCTGCAGTTCCTTCTTTAACACATGGTGTCAGAGGTTATGGGGAGAAGGCAGGAGAGTGGTGTTAGGAGGGAGAGATAGATCAGCCATGTTTGAATGGCGGAGTGGACTTGATGGGCTGAATGGCCTAATTCTATTCCTATCCCTTATGACCTTAAAGGTTGACCTGTGAAATGAACCAAGGGCGGCCCAGGGGTGCACTGGTAGAGTTGGTGCCTCCCACCGCCAAGGGACATGGGTTTGATCCTGACCTTGGGTGCTGTCAGTGTGGAGTTTGCACGTTCTTCCTGTGACCGCTCTGGTTTCCTTCCACATCCCAAAGACGTGCAGGTTGGTAGGTTAATTGACCACTGTCAATTCCCCCTAGTGTGCAGGAAATGGATGAGAAAGTGGGATATTGTAGAACGAGTGCGAATGGGTGATCGGTGGTCAGTGTGGACTCGGTGGGCCGAAGGGCCTCTTTCCATGCTGTACCTCTGAACTAAACTGTCAAGATCAATGGAAGGTAGTCATGAAGTGCTGGAGTAACTCAGCGAGTCAGGCAGCATCTCTGGAGAGAAGGAATAAGTGATGTTTCAGGTCAGAACCCTTCTTCAGACTGAAAGATAGAGGTGAGGTGTGTGGGGGGGGGGGGGGGGGTACTGGAGGCGAGAAAAGACTAGAACGAATCAGGGCAGGCAACAGATGACCTTAGAAAGGGTGGAGTCCATAATGGCCCATTGTTGGCTGGAGATGATGTGTTAATGAGAGTGATACAACAAAGTAAATAGTGGAATGAGTGGGATGACTAGGATGGGGGAGAGAATACATGATTTCTTCAAATTAGCTAAATCAACATTCGATATTCAATGGAAACATTATTTGCTGTTGTCTATTTTACAAATAAATCAACTCAAACTGGCAGTCTATTTCAGTATTTTCAGAAAACCTTAAATCACGGCAATTTGATTGTAAACATGGAGTGAGCGCGTTTATGATCTTGACCATACTCTTCATACTGCAAGTACCTTGTACCTTGTGGTCATCACTTCCGAAGAGTCCACCAGGAACTATACTGGAAGTTGGACAATTTATACTGGACAATGTTTACATTTATCAAGCCAATTAACCTACAAGTGTGAGGTATTGAATTTTGGGAGGTTGAATGTAATGGGAGAGTGGCACGACCCCTAACAGCATTGATGTGCAGAGGGATCTTGGAGTCCAAGTTCATAGCTCACTGAAGGTAGCAGCACAAGTAGATAAGATGGTGAAGAAGGTATATGGGGTGCTTGCCTTTATTGCTAAGGCGATTGAGTATAAGATTTGTAGGTTAATTAGTTTCTGCAAATTGTAAATTGTTCCTAGTGTGTAGGACAGTGCTACTTTATGGAGCGATCGCTGGTCAGCATGGACTCGCTGGGCCGAAGGGCCTGTTTCCACTCTGTATCTCTAAAGTCTAAAGTCTAAAGAATCGGGAAGGCATGATGCAGCTCCGTCAAACTTTGGTTAGGCCACATTTGGAGTATTGCATGCAGTTCTGGTCGCCCCATTGCAGGAAGGATGTGGAGGATTTGGAGGGGGGGAGGGGGGTGCAGAGTAGGTTTATCAGAATGCTGCCTGTGATAGAGGGGTTCAGCTACAGGGAGAGGTTGGGTAAACTTGGATTGTTTTCGATGGAACATCGGAGGTTGAGGGGAGATTTGACAGAAGTATACAAAATTATGAGCGGAACCAATATGGTTGACAGTCAGAACCTTTTTCCCAGGGTGGAATTGTCCAACACTAGAGGGCATAGCTTGTAAAGTGAGAGGGGGGAGGTTTATTGGAGATGTTTGGGGCAAGTTTTTTTACACAGTGAGTGGTGGGGGCCTGGAACACATTGAGAAAGGGGGTGGTGGAGGCAGATACGATAGTGGTGTTTAATGGGTTTTTAGATAAGCACCTGGAAGTGCAAGGAATAGGGAGATATGGATCATGAACAGGCAGATGAGATCAGTTCAACTTGGCATCATGTTCGGCACAAACATTGTGAATGGTCTGAAGAAGGGTCTCGACCCGAAACGTCACCCATTCCTTCTCTCCAGAGATGCTGCCTGTCCTGCTGAGTTACTCCAGCTTTTGTGTCTATCTTCGGTTTAAACCAGCATCTGCAGTTCCTTCCTACAAGGTCCCATTTATGTTCTATGTATTTCCCCCAAACACCACCCCCCACCCAACTCTTTCAACCAAAAATGTTGACTATCCATTTCCCTCCACAGATCTTGACCCGAAACATCACCCATTCCTTCTCTCCATAGATGCTGCCTCACCCGCTGAGTTACTCCAGCATTTTGTGTCTACCTTTGATTTTACCAGCATCTGCAGTTCTTTCTTACACAGCCTGACCCGTTGAGTTCCTCCATCACTTTGTGCTTAGCGAGGTTTTGAAACTTGAGTGTCTTTTTATCAGTAATTTAATCCACCCTGTTTCGACGAATGCCATCAACCTGGCGTGCCAAAACAGAAGATCAAACAGAGCAAGAGCAAGTTGCCTTACAACTTTAGGCTGTGCACGCCATACGCAAGAAGAAGAAGAAGTAATTGAATGTTTAGGATATTCATATCCCTGTTTTCATAATTGTTTAGCCTAGAAGATATCATTTAATCTTATGTGGTTGTGAATTGTGAAATCAACTAACTCAGCTTGCTTGACAAAAACATAGCAGGTCTGTCTATTTATAACAGTTTGTGAAACCAGTTTGGCACAAGCATATTGTGAAAACAAATCCAATAGGAAGTAGAAAAGTTGGAGAGTGGATTTATGTCAGAATATAGGGATCATATCCACCTATCACTTGCCAAGCTTTGTCCTGCCCCCACCTCTTTTTCCTAGCTTTCTCCCCCCTCCAACAATCAGTCTGAAGAAGGGTCCCGACCCAAAGCATTGTCTAGTCCATTCCCTCCACAGGTGCTACCTGATCTGCTGAGTTTAATTTAGTTTAGAGATACAGCGCGGATACAGGCCCTTCGGCCCACCGAGTCCACACCGACCAGCAATGCCCGCACACTAACACTATCCTACACACACTAGGGACAATTTACATTTACACCAAAGCCAATTAACCTACAAACCTGCACGTCTTTGGAGTGTGGGAGAAAACCGGAGAAAACCCATGGGGTCACGGGGAGAACATACAAGTTCCATACAGACAGCACCCGTGGTCGGGATCGAACCTGGGTCTCTGGCGCTGTCAGGCAGCAACTCTACCGCTGCACCACCGTGCCGTTCCTCCGGCTCTTTATGTTATGATCATTTACAAAGCGTTTTTAAAAAAAACATTCTTTGGATATCTCAAAGAACTTTGCCACCGATGACTTATTATTGAAATACCAGCAGTTGTGTTTTGTCGGCATGGGGAACAAACAATTTATAGACATCAATATCCCTTAAATATGATTAGGTGGATGACTGATCATGAATGGTATTAGTAAGGTCGTCTGTTAATTCCTCCACCATCACCCCAGCTCCCCTCTTCGGATACTGAAACCTTTAATCAGGTCTTTGTTGCCCTGTAGACCTCCCTCAATCTGTCCATAAATTGAGGCCATTCAAAGGTTTGGTTTGGTCTCAATGTTATAGGTCTCACCCATCACCCTGTTGCTTATTAGCCTTCACTGCACCCTTATGAACAGCGCTGTGATTTTAGATTGCCGTATATCCTTTCAGAACACAAGATGACTGCCTTCACATAAAGCCTGGGTCATTCAGCCCATTGCCTTCATGCTAACTCACAGAGCAATCCTATTCCCCATTCATTTCCCCTGCAGCCTTTTCTCTGTATATTCCTAACAATTCCACTGTCTAGCTACACAAAGGGCAATTTTCAGTGGCTAATAAACCCACCTACATACATCTGTAGAAGATTAACATATACAGTAAGACAATAAGACCATTAGACATAGGAGCAGAATTAGGCCATTTGGCCCATTGAGTCTACTCCACCATTCAATCATGGCTGATCTATTTTTCCCTCTCAACCCCATTCTTCTGCCTTCTCCCCATAAACCCCTGACACCCGTACTAATCAAGAATCTATCAATCTCCGCTTTAAAAATAGCAATTGACTTGGTCTCCACGGCCATCTGTGGCAATGAATTCCACATATTCACCAGACTCTGGCAAAAGAAATTCCTTCTCATCTCCATTCTGAAGGAACATCCTTTTATTCTGAGGCTGTGCCCTCTGTTTATCATTAAACATTCTATTGAAATGGGGCTAGCTTGGATGGGGCATCTTGATCAACTTGTTTGAATTGGGCCCAGGGTCTGATTCTGTGCTGCATGAGGCTACGACTCCATGACATAGATAAGGGTCAAGTTCAAGTTCAAGTGAGTTTATTGTCATGTGTCCCTGATAGGACAATGAAATTCTTGCTTTGCTTCAGCACAACAGAACATAGAAGGCATTGACTACAAAACAGATCAGTGTGTCCATATATCATTATATAAATATATACACACATGAATAAATAAACTGATAAAGTGCAAATAACAGATAATGGGCTATTAATATTCATAGTTTTGTCCGAGCCAAGTTTAATAGCCTGATGGCTGTGGGGAAGTAGTTATTCCTGAACCTGGTCGTTGCAGTCTTCAGGCTCCTGTACCTTCTACCTGAAGGTAGCAGGGAGATGAGTGTGTGGCCAGGATGGTGTGGGTCCTTGATGATACTGCCAGCTTTTTTGAGGCAGCGACTGTGATAGATCCCCTCGATGGAAGGGAGGTCAGAGCCGATGATGGACTGGGCAGTGTTAACTACTCTTTGTAGTCTTTTCCTCTCCAGGGCGCTCAAGTTGCCGAACCAAGCCACGATGCAACCGGTCAGCATGCTCTCTACTGTGCACCTGTAGAAGTTAGAGAGAGTCCTCCTTGACATACCGACTCTCCGTAATCTTCTCAGGAAGTAGAGGCGCTGATGTGCATTCTTAATAGTAGCATCAGTGTTCTCGGACCAGGAAAGATCTTCAGAGATGTGCACGCCGAGGAATTTAAAGCTCTTGACCCTTTGAACCATTGACCCATTGATATAAATGGGACTGTGGGTTCCCATCCTACTCCTTCCAAAGTCCACAATCAGTTCCTTGGTTTTGCTGGTGTTGAGCCAGGTTATTGTGCTGGCACCATTTGGTCAATCGGTCAATCTCACTTCTATACTCTGACTCGTCCCCATCAGTGATACGTCCCACAACAGTGGTGTCATCAGCGAACTTGATGATGGGGTTCGCACTATGACCGGCTACGCAGTCATGAGTATAGAGTGAGTACAGCAGGGGGCTGAGCACGCAGCCTTGAGGTGCTCCCGTGCTGATTGTTGTCGAGTCTGACACATTTCCACCAATACGAACAGACTGTGGTCTGAGAATGAGGAAGTCGAGGATCCAATTGCAGAGAGATGCGCAGAGACCCAGTTCTGCGAGTTTGGTAACCAGCTTGGAGGGGATGATTGTATTAAATGCCGAGCTGTAATCGATGAATAACAGCCTGACATATGAGTTTTTGTTGTCCTAGTGGTCCAGAGCGGAGTGGAGAGCCAGCGAGATCGCATCCACCGTTGATCTGTTGTGGCGGTAAGCGAACTGCAGTGGGTCCAGGTTTTTGTCGAGGTAGGAGTTGATTTGCACCATGATCAACCTCTCAAAGCACTTCATCACCGCAGGCGTTAGTGCCACAGGTCGATAGTCATTGAGGCACGTCACCTTGCTCTTCTTGGGCACTGGTATGATTGATGCCCTTTTGAAGCAGTTGGGAACCTCAGACCTCAGAAGTGAGCGGTTGAAAATGTCCGTTAAAACCTCCAGCCAGTTGGTCCGCACAGGTTTTAGAACACGACCAGGTATACCATCAGGTCCAGGCGCTTTTCGAGGGTTCACCCTTCTGAAGAATTTCCTGACGTCGGCCTCTGTGACTGAGACTGAAATACCATCACAGCGAATGGGAGCTCGGGAAGGCACATCGGTGTTCTCCATATCAAAGCGTGCGTAAAACGCATTGAGCTCATCAGGGAGTGATGTTTCGCCGACATTCGAGCTGCCTCCTGATTTTGCCTTGTAGGAGGTGATTGCATTCAGGCCCCGCCACAGCTGCCGAACATCTGTCTCATCCTCCAGTTTGGAGCAGAATTCCCTTTTGGCCTTTTTGATGGCCTTACCAAGGTCGTATCTGGACTTCTTGTAGACCACTGTATCATCAGACATGGTCTTCAGAAGAGTGCGGATCTAAAAGTTCATCCAAGGTTTCTGATTGGGAAACACTCGGAAGGTTTTTGTAGGGATGCAGTCCTCTACACATTTCTTAATGAAGTCTGTAACGACTGTGGCGTATTCGTTCAAGTCCGTTGCCGGGTCCTTGAACATTGCCCAGTCGACAGACTCCAAACAGTCCTGTAGTTGTTCCTCTGCCCCCGCCGACCAGCTCTGCACTGTCCTCACCTCCGAAACGTCACCCATTTCTTCTCTCCAGAGATGCTGCCCGTCACGCTGAGTTACTCCAGCATTTTGTGTCTGCCTTCATTTTAAAACAGCATCTGTAGTTCCTTCCTATACAGAATCTCCACAATCTTCTAAGGAAGTAGAAGCATAGATTCCAAGAAGGACGTTCTTTTAGGAAGGAAATGAGGAGGAATTTCTTTAGTCAGAGGGTGGTGAATCTGTGGAATTCTTTGCCACAGAAGGCTGTGGAGGCCAAGTCAGTGGATATGTTTAAGGCAGAGATAGATAGAATTATTGTGTAGGAAAGAACTGCAGATGCTGGTTTAAATGGTTGAAGACAGGTCTCGACCCGAAACGTCACCCATTCCTTCTCTCCATAGATGCTGCCTGTCCCGCTGAGTTACTCCAGCATTTTATGTCTACCTTAGATAGAATTCTTGATTCGTACAGGTGTCGAGGTTATGGGGAGAAGGCAGGAGAATTTGATTTGATTTGATTTTATTTCTTGTCATTTGAACCTCAAAGAGGCTCAAACGAAACTCCGTTTCCACAGCCATACAAACAAAACAATTCCTACACGACACACAAACAATTCAATTTACAGAAAAACATCCATCACAGTGAATCTCCTCCTCCCTGTGATGGAAGGCAAAGTCTTTTCTCTCCCCTGCACCATTTTTCTCCCGATGTTGAAGCCCCAGGCGGGCAATGTTAAGTCCCACGGCCGTTGAGGCCGCGCCGGGCGGTATACAGCTTCGCTCCGGGCCCAAAGTCACAAGTTGGAGCCCCGGCGGGCCGTAAATGGGGTTAGGAGGGAGAGATAGATCAGCCATGATTGAATGGCAGAGTAGATTTGATGGGCCGCATGGCCTAATTCTCCTGCTATCCCTATGACCTTATGGGCACGAATGTGCTGGGCCCAGGACTTTGAAAACTGTTGGAGTTCTGGTCAGTTCCACTGAGGATAACGCTACCGCGTGCAGGACCTGTCTGCAAGGGTATTTATGGTGTTGTTGTCACAGTGTCCTCTGACCACAGGACTTCTCACGTAACTATATCGCAACACACTACGTGCTACAAATATTGTTCCCCTGTGTGGATCTCAAATTAACATCATTCCTTGCCTGAGGAATCCTCAAACATTAAGAGTGTCAGAAATAGACGTTACTGAATTGTTGGAATTAAGCCACCAAACAATAGATCAAAGCAATAGTGGACTATATAGCATTATTTATCCGATGATTTCAATTAAGCAGCATAGATTTTTCCCTGCTGAAATATTTTGACATTCATCATTATTAGACATTCTCAGGTTTTTATATTTGTAGAGCAAAAAAAGATGGGGACTAAATATTTTTGAAATGCATATGACTGATGTTTAGCGAATGAGCTGGTTAAAGTAAGTCATATGAGGCTGTTTTTTCTTGGAACAATAATACATCTGATGCCAAGTTCTGGAGAGAACAACATTCTAATTCCTGGGACATATCCAATATTCCATGCATCCAGTTGCCAGTTTGGAAAATTTCCAGCAGGAACCATTTCAGGTAGTTTGTTCGGATGGATACAGTTCAGTAAAAGAGGTTGATGCTTAGACTTTACTTTAGACTTTGGAGATACAGTGCGGAAACAGACCCTTTGCCCAATGAGTCTGCGACGACTAACGATCACCCCGTGCACTAACCTGCACACACCAGGGGCACTTTTTACAACTTACCAAAGCCAATGAGCCCACAAATCTGTACGTCTTTGGAGTCAGAGTCATACAGGGTGGAAACTGGCCCCACGGCCCAACTTGCCCACACCGGCTCGCTTGCGTTTGGCCCATATCCCTCTAAAGCAATCCTGTCCATGTACCCGTCTAAATGTTTCTTAAACATTGCGATAGTCCCTGCAGGGGTGTGGGAGGAATCCAGGACACCTTCGGGTGCTGGAATCCAGGACACCTTCGGATGCTCTGGTTTCCTCCCATATCCCAGTGACGTGCAGGTTTGTGGGTTAATTGGCCTCTGTAAATTTCCCCTAGTGTGTGGGGAGTGGTATAACATTTGCCCTGGTCTTTTCTCGCCTCCAGTGTATCGGGTGTCATAACAACCGATAAAAAACAGTATCTGCAGTTCCTTCCTGCACATGGAACTAGTGTGAATGGGTGATGGACTCGATGGACTGATTGGCCTTTATCCATGCTCTATATCTGAACTGAACATATGGTATGGTTAGCTACCCAATAAACCCACGTGGTCACTGGGCGAACAAGCAAACGCCACACAGACAGCAACCACATATGTGGATTTCAGTAATGTTGAACTATGTGAACATATTTTAATTTTTAATGTCTGAGCAAAATAGATTATTTCAGGAGAAACTTCATTCAATACAAAGGGTACAAAGAAGATTTACGAGGATGTTGGCAGGACTAGAGGGTCTGAGCTATAGGGAGAGGTTGAGTAGGCTGGGAGCGCAGGAGGATGAGGAATGATCTTATAGAGGTATATAAAATCATAAGAGGAATCAACCGGGTAGATGCACAGTCACTTGCCCCACAGTAGGTGAATCAAGGACCAGAGGACATACTGTAAGTTTAAGGTGAAGGGGAAAAAAACTTAATAGGAATCTGAGGGGTGACATTTTCACACAAAGAGTGGTGGTGTATGGTAGAAGCTGACAGAGGAAGTAGTTGAGGCTGGGAATATCCCAACATGTAAGAAACAGTTACAAAGATAGGACAGGCTTGGAGGGATATGGGCTAAATGCGGGCAGGTAGGACTAATGTAGCTGGGACATGTTGGCCGGTGTGGGCAAGTTTGGCCGAAGGGCCTGTTTCCAAGCTGTATTGCTCTATGACTCTATGAATACAGCAACAAGGAACCTGGTGACATAATGAACAATCTAATCGTGAAGTCCTAATTAAGGCCAAAACGTGAACCTTTCATCTTGGGTAAATCTGGCAAGGATAGTATTCTAAATTTGGATGGAGAATGTAACAAAGAACGAGAAAGCCTCGGTTCACACGAGATGAACTGTATGTTTTGACAATGAAGCTGGAAGGCAGAAATAAGTTTATACATTTCACAAAAGGATTTCCAGAGTTCCGTGTCAACTGAAGTGAATTCAGCAAGGCACTGCAACTTCAGAAGCAAAGAAACTTGGACAGTTGAAAGTCACAGATCTTGTTACACCAGTAACCATGTATGGAACGAAACCCGCTGAGGAAAGATAACATCAACTTCTCAGTCTGAAGGGTCTTGACCCGAAGCGTCACCCATTCCTTCTCTCCAGAGATGCTGCCTGTCCCACTGAGTTACTCCAGCATTTTGTGTCTATCTTCGATTTAAACCGGCATCTGCAGTTCCTTCCTACACATTTTGTCAAATTCTCAGTGTTTTTCACCTTGTTGAAATATGCTTTAAAACATGAATCATTTGTAGTCAAGAGTGATTTATAGTTGTTTACCAAACAGAACAATGAAATTATTACATGCAGCAGCACAACAGAATATGTAAACAGGGTACTCTGTGTGTGTATATATATACACAAAATAAAATATGTACACATATTATCTATATATACACATATCATATGCATGTGTATCTGCACATATACTGCATATGTGTAATATGATAGATATATAATACATGTGCATATATATAAAGATACAGCGATATCTATGTGTGTATATATATATGGCTCTGTTTTTGTGCTTCTGTAATTCGTCTCGCTACCCTCAGGCCCCATTCAACACAAATCACATAAGGACTTTGTTCCCCAAAAGCATGGGGTGTTGAAAACTCAAGGGAGAGTTTTAAAGTGAGAGAGAAAAGTTGTTTAAAAAGGACCTGAGAGGCAACTTTTTCACTTAGATGGTGGTGAGTATATAGAACAAGTTGCCAGAGGAAGTGGTAGACGTGGGTACAATGAATCTAAAAGATAGTTGGACAGGTACATAGATAGGAAAGTTTTTGAGGGGCTTTGATGGACCAGTTGGGCCGAAGGGCCTGTTTCTACGTGGTATAACTCTATGACTCCATAAATTTTGATCATAAGGGGTCTTGGTTATGCTGTGGAGTGGACAACCTTCAGAGATTTGCTGTTGTTCTATCACCTTCACACGTAACAGATCAACGCACAGACATGGTACATGAAATGTAGTAGACAAAACATTGGCTCCTTTTATGCTCAACCAACATTAAAAACTCTCACGTGACATGGCTGGGCAGACTAGCGGGAGTTCAGTCTAAGACTTCATCCAAGTTGTACCGTACCTTGACAATACTGCCATGCACAAAGCAGTTTTGTCGAATTGCTGATTCATTTCTTAGATTTTTGTGAAAAGGCAGAATACACCCCCCCCCCCCCCCCCCCCCACCAAAGGGTCTGTTTCCACACTATATCTCCAAAACTAAAAGGCGATCAATATCTGAGCTGCCTTGAATTAGGAAAGAAAATTGAAATGACCTGTTTTCATTCAATAATGCCCCTTGGAAGATTACCTTAAACGTTCTGTGTAAATACAAGTTATTGTAGTTTTTATTAATTTGCAATGAATCTGAAGCAGTAATCCTTATTTATTTTTTAGCATTATTTTGAGTTTTATTTCCATATAATCTACAAAATACTGTATTAAAAATGCTAAGTGTTAGCCAAGTGTTTTAAAATATTCCAAATGACAGGCAGTAGCCATCCATGTCTCAGGCAAGATGGATTGTATTGTGTACTAGACTAAGTGCCACCCGTTGGGTCCCAGCATCACACGGGAGGGCTGGTCCCCCAACGCAATATTCCACCTCTCCACCAATTCCAATATTGGTTGCCAGTGGGGGGGGGGGAGGGCTTTCTGGAGCACTAGTATGGGTGTTGTGGGCTGAAGGGACTGGTTTCCAGGGGGGCTAGTATGGACATTGTGGGCCGAATGGATTCCTGTCTGGCGGCTCAGTCACTCAAGCCTGTTGGGCTGGCAGCTCACTCACTCACAGCTGGTGGACTGGCAGTTGACTCACGGCTATTCCTTGAAATTCCATTTCAAGCAGGGTGCAAGGCCACCAAATTCAAGTGCAGTTTCTTACCACTTCAAGCAGCGTGCAAGGCTACCAAATTCAAGAGCAGTTTCATACCATTTCAAGCAGGGTGCAAGGCCACTAAATACAGCGAGTCGTGACCTCTCCCTCCTCCATCTTGCAGAGACTGAGCCACGCCAATACTTCTGGGTTTTATAGTCCCTCCCCCCCCTCCCACCAGAAGGGGCGTGGCCTTCATGGCGTGATTGACGGGAGAGAAAATCTCAACATTTTTTAAACATTAATAACTCTTTTATTTTTCATCGATGGGAAAAATCCTCGGCACCTGATGAGCGGAGGGGGACTGAGTAAGATGGCCAAAAATCACAGCCGCACGTGGGAGCATTTTTTTCTAAAATTAATATAAAGCGCAAACAGGAAGTGGTCAAGATTACTTTTAATTATATAGGAGGCAAGGCAACTTTAATTAGGCAAGGCAACTTTAATTAGGCAAGGCAACTTTAATTAGGCAAGGCAACTTTAATTTGGCAACACAGCTTTAGCATTTCCAAACCATAGGCAACACAGCTTTAGCATTTCCAAACCAAAGGCAACACAGCTTTAGCATTTCCAAACCAAAGGCAACACAGCTTTAGCATTTCCAAACCAAAGGCAACACAGCTTTAGCATTTCCAAACTATATTTTCAAACCACATTAAGGGCACTGACAGGTTAGTAAAACCACTCAGAGTTTAGTAGACACGTGTTCAGTGTTATTCATAGCTCAGAGACGTGACCCTCTTGCTCCCCCATCTTGTAGAGACTAACTGAGGCACTCAACACTTCCGGGTTTTATAGTCCCTCCGGAAGGGGCGTGGTCATCAGGAGAGAGAATCTCAACATTTTTTAAACACTAATAACTCTTTTATTTTTTTAATCGATGAAAAAATCCTCTTATCCTGTGCAGCGGAGGGGGACTCGGAGTAAGATGGCCAAAAATCAGAGTCGTAAGTGGCAGCGTTTTTTCTAAAATCAATATACAGAACAGGAAGTGGTCATGATCAGACTTTTAGTAATATAGATGTGCAAGCTTTTGGAAACATATCTGAAGCATCTTTGCAATGCACTATGGCAGTGAAATTAAAGTATCCATGCTGCTTTGTTTAAAGATGAATGTGTATTTCAGAGCATCTCCTTGGCATAAGATTCTCTAATGCTTTCCCATTAATAGCCTGTGGAAAATGAAAGGGGATCTCAAAATTGTTAATTTACAATCTTACATTAACTAATGAATTTGGATATTTTTGAAGCTAGACATTGCAAAGAAACTTTTAATGGTGTTTTGAAAAAGTTTAGATCGGTAACTTTGTCTATTAGTGTTATGTTAGCCAGTAGTAAAGCAAACATAATGGCATTTAAACAAATGACACACTACTTATTGTTTCAGAAAGAGGAAATTCAGCCTACCAGATCCCTGCCTGTTACCAGTAGTTACCCATCAACTACCTCCTTGATTATTATGCTACTTACATACACTAAGAATTAATTTACAGTAGCCAACTAATGTCCCATGTCTTTGGGGTATGGGAGGAAAACGTTTAAACTCTGCAATAGAATTGGTTTATTTATGGGGAGAAGGCAGGAGAATGGGTCGACAAGGAAAGACAGATCAACCATGATTGAATGGCGGAGTAGACTTGATGGGCCGAATGGCCTAATTCTGCTCCTGTAAACAATTATTCTTGAAGAGGCACAGTGAAAGGCGTGTGTACTAGCTATCCAATTAAATAAGATATTATACACGAGTACAATCAAGCCATACACAAATACAGGTGTCTCCTCAGTACCACGCAGCTCCGCCTTTGCTCCCCCTTCTCCCCCCGGTCACAACAGGGACAGTCCCCCAGTTCTTACCTTTCACCGCATCAGTTATCGCATACAACACATAATCCTCCAACATTTTCACCACCTCCAACGGGATTCCACCACGAGTCACATCTTCCCATCTCCACCCCTTTCCGCAGAGACTGTTCCCCCCGCAACACCCTGGTTAACTCATCCCTTCCCACCCTTCCCACCCCCTCCCCAGGCACCTTCCCGTCTCCATACCTCCTCCCACGACTCCATCCAGGGACCCCGAGTCCTTTCAGGTTAGGCAGAGGTTCACTTGCACCTCCTCCAACCTCATCTATTGTATCTGTCATCCGACTGATTCATCCTCTTTGCCTGCTACAAACTATGATTGGAAATCCTTCTTGTAAAGACATTTTGTGGGTATAAAGCCTGAGCTTTTCAGCATTGTGAAAAGTTGGTGACTGAGTTTATTTTCTGATTTTTCTCACTTTCAAAAGCTTGTTGGGGACAGGAACAGGCACAAAGCAGTCATTTGTTTTTTTACATGACTTATCTTTTGGTGACATTGTCATTTTAAGTAGAAGGAAATCTTGCACAGGCCGTTCACAGGCATCAAATGTGTTCTGTTTTTACAGGTGCCCTTAAGTTTGTTTTGACCACAAATCGAAAAATATACATAACTCGATATGGTAAAGCTTTCACCTCCACAGTCCTGTAATGAATGGCAACAAAAGCACAGAAGACCTATTAAAAAAAAAAAGAACAATGGCTAAAATTGGCGAGAGGAAGCTAGTTCTGCCCATGATCTCTGCTGTTCTATTCAGGAGGGTCCCAACCCAAAACCTCACCTATCCATATTCTGCAGAGATGCTGTCTGACCCGTTGAGTTTCTCCAGCACTTTGTGTCTTTGAATGCAATTGTATACTCACATGATACAAGTGACCAGCTGACACTGTGGGTAGTTCGGTGTGACCACAGCACTGATTGCGGTGCATGGCTACTTCCCCATTAGGTTCAAGCAACTTTACACAAGCCTTCAATGGCCATTCAGAGGATGGGCCCTGCATTAATGAGGCATGCTAATGAGCACACTTGTATGTGGAAAACGGGTGGTCAGAATACTCTTAGCATGTTAGGAAAGGTTTGTCTGCATTTAAAGAAAGACATCTAAACCGTTTTATGAAGTCAGAGCCTAGCGTGTATCTATAGATACTATACTAAACTCTCTGACCAGACTCCATCTTTGAATCCTAAAGATTGAAGTGAAGCAGCACAGTGAGCTCTTCAGTTCCCAAAGTCTTTCCACTATATAAAACAGGAACAAATGAACAAAATACTTCAACTTGTTCTAAATACTGAATGATGACGGCCCAAATGTTGTCCACAAGGGGCAGAAGGCACAGCAATTTCTCCCTCCATCCCATTAAATTTAAATTACAGGAAATGAATTAAAGTATGACTAGTACAGAAAAGGTTATGTTCAAAAAAGTTTATTAAAACATTGCATTGGATTTAAATAGTAGAAAATACACTGTCCTTTGCATCAAGGTGCAAAAAAAATTGGAGAAAGTCACAGTTTTAACGGCAAAGAATAAAGCACATTTAGCTTATTGTATAATTCACATTCAAAGTAACAGATTTGTGCTCATGTTTTCACTCCATTTGAAATGCTCCTCTGCCTTTACAATTACCCAAGACTTAACATAAACAAGGTCACTTTAGGGACAATTGCTGAACGCATCACCACAGTTAATGAACAAGTATGAAAAAAGCTATAAAGGTTATGCACAACACTATTAACATTGCTGTGTCACCACTTTTGTGACCAAAGTTTTCATTTTCCAAAAGCCAAGTGCATCATTTTATATTGGACTTTAAGACATTTTATGTCATATTTGTGAAGCTACAAAAATTTTAATCATGACCTCAGGCTCCAGAATTTCCTAACAAAGTTTAAAAAATATTTTGTCATAATGGAAAGTATAATTCACAT
Organism: Malacoraja senta; assembly: GCA_038087875.1. NCBI lineage: Eukaryota > Metazoa > Chordata > Chondrichthyes > Rajiformes > Rajidae > Malacoraja > Malacoraja senta. The sequence goes on from CM075989.1 coordinate 20,935,510, forward strand.
TGAAAACTTGAGGCAATTTATTTTGGCGATAAAATATGATTAAAGATATCTGTGCAAAGAGTTCTCACTTTTTTATTTGCCAATGTGGTTTGCGATTAAAACACAATTTTCCGGTTTTCAGTACTATCAAGAGATAACCCTGAACAAATCAGGAATAAGCCGGAAGATTCTTCAGCAATTAGAACAAAAGTTCTCTCCCAATAAACACAAGTAAGAACAAAAACAAAAATCAGGAGTGCACTACAGTCAAAGCCCTGAGAAACACAATATTGCACCATAAATTTTCCAAATCAGAAATCAAAATGGGAATTCTAAATTGCAGAAATCACCAGAATGCTGGAGAAAAAGGCAGCCGCAATAATTCCTGTTTGATCAAGCTTCCACATGAAACACTATTCCATCGATGCATTAAATGCAAGGTCGCCACTCGAGTAAGTGCTTTACTTGTTCGGGAAGTGAACAAAACATATAAAGTCTTTCACGTACATGCAAAATTTCAACAACTCAGAATTGCTGCTTTACTACAAAATCAAGTGTGCCGAGAGATATGGTCACATTTCTCTGCTCAAAAATTCATTTTTTATAAAAAAGTTACGAGGACACACTTTACATGCAAATTTAGCATAGTCTTGGAATCCAACCACTCCCTATTTAAGTACTGGTAAACATCAGTCAAAAAAAATTTCTGGCAAATACCTTCACAAGATATGTGGCATGAAAGCCAGTTGTCAGACATTAATAGTGAACAATTTATCAGCATATGCAATTGTCCCGAGTACCTCTTCTACTACCATAGTTAGCACCGCCAGGCCACCCCTATCTGCTCCACGTTTCCAGATAGTATTCAGGCTGGCAAAACTATTCCCTCTATTCAGCTGGCCTGCATTTGTAGAGGCACCAAATGATTATGCACTACAATACATCGACCGCATACAGATTCATAAACAATGTCAAATCAATTTTTTTGGTAGCTACAAATGCAGATTATGGCAACCATTTTCTGAAGCTATTAATTTGCTCAGCACTTAAAGCAACATTGGCAGTAATTTCAATAACTGGAAACACTAGAGTGTTTTAAGAGGGCATAGAAATGCAAACGTAAACATTAAGTGTTGGTTTTTCCAACTAGGATCAACAGTCCCCAATAGTTCAGACTTCTTTTCTCCTTTCTACTGATGGATATAGCAAGTGGTGGATGCTTGTATCATCGCCCCACCATTAGTTGTTACCGTAGCAGTAAGTCTGAAGTCAATGCATTTGGTTGCTTACAGCCCTTGAGAACAAGGTTTCAATCGTTCCGTAGTGTCTGGACTGATTACATTTTCCCTTTTTCTCCCCCCTTGGTTCAGGATCAGCAGCAGTCCTTCCTCGTCCCTCTGCCCAGTGCGGGCCAATGATTTTTCACCATCTTCTCAGTTGTCTCCCATTCAAACGATACTCTGAGATGCTCTCTACTTCCATCCTGAACTATTCGAATCACAGATGACCTCAAGTTACAGATAATCCTGCTCAAATTTCAAACGACACTTCATGTTGCACCTCTTCAGAAAAGGCAGGATTGGGGTCAACCTACAAGGGCGAAACAATTTATATACTTATTTTGAAATGTAGCCAGTCTCTAAAGTCATGCAGGTGACAGACAATACTGTTGTTATAATAGAAAATCTAATTTGTACGGAAAGTTTGGCCTCATTAAAACAGAGTATCAAAAAACTTGTCCAAACCTCTGAATAAACTGGTGGTGGCTGAAATCTGAATTCCTGAATGTAAGCAAATATGGGGCTGCCAAATTCATGCTCCAAATCATCAGCTTGTGGAAGAGAAGGAAATTGTCTGGCAAGGTCTTCCTCAGACACGACATCAGCATAGTTGGGTGGAGCTTTATAGAAAAAAAATAAAGGAGAGCTTTATAATCTGAATCACTGTCAACAATCATCACATTAGAAGCCATGAACCCAGTATTTCACATGTTTTCAGAAATTATTTATTCTACTTAAAAGGTAAAGGCTGGATTTTGGAGTTACAACAGGTGGAATTTCAATTATAATTTTAAATTGACATGTATGTGTATGTGCCATTAAGGCAAACCCAAACTGATGGTCAATTAGCAGGACTTTTACAGCTTTCTCCAACAAACAATGAATTTCCAAGAACCTTAGGTGAATGTTAAAAAATGTTAGGAAACACTCAGATCAGGCAGCGTCTGTTAAAAATGAACAGGAATTAACATTTCAGGTTGAAGACCCTTTGTTAGAACTTGCAAAAAGAAATCCAACATCAATCTTGGTGAAACAAATAGCTCTTCCAGATGAAGCAGCAATACATTGACTTTTAATCCAGTGCACAGAGTTCAGTGGATGCAATGTGGTCTCCACTATAAAGTAGAAACGAAACACAGATTGTTCATCTCTCTGCAAAGCATCTGCGCAGTTGGCAGAGCAACCCTGAGTTTGCTGTTTTATCACTTTAATTTTCCATTCTATTCTGACCAGTGTGGCCTCCTGCACTATTACAAGGCCCAAGGTAGCTCATTTTAGTCACTCATGTGAGGTATTGATTTAACTTCTCTCTCTCCCCCCACCCCAGCACAGCTCAACATATGCTGCTCATCTTACAGCCAAACATGTCAATCTCCTTTCGTTGTATTCCCTCCAACTAGCCCCCCCATAACATATTGATCAGATGACTGCTTCAACTTGTCCTTATTGCAAACCATAACCCGCTTTTCACGGAAATTATTTTTATCTCAGCTACTCCTTTTTTTTAAACTTAAAACCAACTTGTTCTCTTCCCTTTCCTGACAAAGAGACTTTCACCTGATAAGTTATGACCATTTCCCTTTCCACATATGCTGCCTTACCCAATGAGTGTTCTAGCACTTTGTTTTCATAACCAAGTTCCAATATCTGCATTTCTTTTGATTGGCAATAATTTGGGATACCCATGTTTTTCACTTTAGAAAAAAAACCTGTTATACTCTGCTTCAATAGATGTTATACTCTGCTTCAATAGATGCAATTAAGCTTTTAAATGGCATAAAACCTGCAATTTACAGAATCCTTTCAATTTTGTAAATATAGATTGACATTCCCTCAAATCTTTGGTATGATTTGGTTTTCACAATAATTGGATATTCAAGTTGCTACCTTAATTTGTGTGCATCTGTAATTAGCTTTGAAACGGCAGAGATTTGCTTTTCATCTTTTATCTGGGAGAGTTCTTTATTGCTGCTCTGCATCCTTGATTACAACATTGTTGCTAGATTCCAAAAGATATCTTGGAATGAACACTTAACAGCAACAGATATCAGAAGATTCAAAATTATTGAGCTTTCCAACCCTATAGGATGTTTGAGGTCAGCTGTGACTACAATTAATCCACTGTTAATTCCAAAATACAGGTGTCTACTTCCAATAATTCGTTCCATTGATTAGATTTCACAATATCTAAATAGATATGGAGGTAAAGCATTTACCTTCAGGTTGTTCTGGTAGGGCAAGTTGAAGCCAACTCATATCCAGCCCAAAATGACCAGAAATGCTGGATGTTCTGCTTCCAAAGCCATTGTATGGAATTGTACCAATAACTATAGGAAGCTCCAGCATTAGCTTTTTAGAACCTGGAATGTGTACATAAACCTGTAAATAAAAAGATTAAAAAGTGAAGATCCAAATGAAAAATGTATTTAGAACTTTATGGAAAATAAGCTATTTTCTGTTTTTGCAATCTTATGCATTAATTGCTTGTGTTATTAGCTGCCATGAAGGGAAGTGTTATAATAACTTATATTGAGGTTTTCATAAAGTAACCCATATTAATATGTCACAAACATACTTACAGCCAAAGAGTATTCCACTCGGATGATGCTGCAGTCTAAGATAGATGGGTTTACGGGTGGGATTTTGAGACTCTTCCCATTCCACGATTCTGTACTACCAGAGGCAACATGGTTTCCACGGACATTTGCAATAATTTGTCGAAACGTCTTAGTTTTTTCATTTGCGAGATAAGTCTGGGTTTGAAAAATAGCAGCTTTTGGCATAATGAGTCGTGATGAGCAATTCTCAAACTCCGCATAGATTGGGATTGCTTCACCTGTGGTAAAAATTACAGTTAGCACGAGGAAATAAAATATTTAGGTGAAACCGTCTATGTAAAATGTTTTATAAATGCAACTTACCATTACAAAATCCACTTCTCTCAATTTTGGCACTTAATGATATTGGTCCAGAGGTAAAAAGCCAACAACCAATCGTCTTCTCTATACTCTTTGACACTGATGCCTGAAAAGGAAATGATAAACAGTTCAGTAAGAACTAAATAGTTATCTGTCAGTACTTAATTTCAAGGTGGTGCTATCCATTAGTGGTTTGTTTTAATCTGAAGCATTGTTGAGATATTTATTTGCTAAACTAATCAAGGCACCACTGAGGTCCAAAGAGGAATCTGTCTAAATGACACCAATCATAAGGATATTTGCAGTTAAAAATTCATCCTAAACACCAATTGCAAGTTAATCTATAAATATTGCTAAAAAGTATTGGATTAGGTATGTTATGAACTGCTTTACAGACTAATTGCCAGAAAATCTGGCTGCAAAGTATTAATTCAAATTCAACATAGCCTCTTAAGAGTTTCCTCAAAACAAATTAAACCAATGACACCCATTTATGTGCGTTAAGATTGCAATATTTACATTTTGCGGAGCAATGTCAGTACTTCACAGCTAATTAGTTATTTTAGTACGTGAAGCAGCCCAGCATGGGAACAGGCCCTTCGGCCGCCCACAATGTCTGCGTCGAACATGATCAATTTTATCTGCTTCAACATAATCCATTCTTCTTCATTCCCTGCATATCCATGTGCCTATCCAAAAGTCTCTTAAATGCTACTATCATATTTGCCTCCACCAACACCCCTGGCAGCATATTCCAAGCACTTGCCACCAAAAAAAAACTTGCCCTGCACATCTACTTTAAATTGTGGCCCTCTCACTTTAAAGTTGTGCCCTCTAATAGTTGATATTTTCCAATTTGGGTAAAAGGTTCTGCATACCCGCAACTTCCAGTATTTCAGATTTTGTGGACTAAACTGTAGTATCTGCAAGTTGGAGATTTATATTAATTCTTAAACCTGAATGTACAATTATAAAGCCAAACCTTTAGAATCAGATCAGTAATTAATAATTGCAAAATCTATTCACTTTTGAGTTTATCACAATTGATTTTTGTTTTAGGTTGATCTACTTGCAAGACAACAGCACAGATGTTCTAAAATCCTGTTGACAGCTGTTTAAATGTTTCCAACAATGTAATACAAAAACAAATTAACTTACCAAGAAATATGGTGCATTAACATCAATTTGACTTGTTACAGAGAATTCCCTCTTCACAACTTGACTTGTGCCACAAGGTCGCTCAGTATTGCTGTCACCCAATACTTCACACTGCCATATTTTCCACTGAAGGATGTGACCAATGGCCTGTTTTAGACAATTATAAACTACATTGTAGAATCTTTGCTGACATTTGTTTTTGTGAATTTAAAAATCACTTTTTTTGAATAGATCACTTACCCTTGTGGAAGATGAAACTGAATGGAAACTCATGTTTTCCAGGTTGTAATGTGAAGTATCCTTCATCATCTGTTAAGAAAGAACAAAGTTGTACAACATATCAATAAAGTGAAAGGGCATTTGCAAGAAATCAAAAACAAACATTATTTATATACAAACTGGGAGATAGTAATTTGAAAAGCCAAATTAATGTATTTATTGAGGGGGGGGGGTTGGGGGAGAGAGAGAAAGAGGATAGTAAGGACATAATTTAGTCATGGTGCTTCAGTCACAATAAGGGCAAGTGCAAAGATTTGCTCAACTCACTGCAATCTTTCTTCAAAAAAAAGTCATCTATTTTAATTAGATTTTCCTTCCCCCACAACTAACTAGCTTATTTCTGAACACTTCAACCTGTGTCTCTGCTTTATTGACCAGATCCATGTAGATTGGGTAATTGCTTTACAGAATAACTCAACAGAATTGATTAAATTTCAATATACTTGCTTTTCAATATACCTGCACGAAATTCAGCAGAATGTTTTAAAATTGAGTTGAGATTATAGAACTCAGTCCAAAGGAAGATCTCAAGCTTCCCCACCTGACCTCTACGTTGGCCTCATGTTCCAAATCCACTTAAAAGTTCCCAACTGTAGTTTGGGAAACATCTCATTTTCCAATTTGACATGTTACATTTAACATAGCCTGAATTTAACATTCAGAAAGCCAGGTTTTCCAGGTTACGTCAGTATTGGCTAATTCTGCTGAAAACTTATTGTACTGAAACATCAGGTGTTTCCCCCCCATCATAGATACTGCCTGTCCTGCTGAATATTTCTATCATTGTTATTATTTGAGATTTAGAGCATCTACACTTGGCTTTTCAATGATACATTTCTGTTTCTGTGACAGATAGTGTTCACTATTTTTCAAACATTTTCAAAGTTACCCTGGGAGTTGCAACAAATATTTCCCAAACTTGCACGTAGAAAGCTGCAAATCAATGGTCCACTGATTCACATTCTGAACTATAGAGTAGCTTATTGAAATGGAAATAAACTGCAAAATATTGTGCCAAAGGTAAAAGCACTGAGTGCCTTTTGTATGGAACAAATGATGACAGTGGTTGTTGAGGAAGAGGGAAATTAAGCACAATTCCTTTCTTGAAAAGAGATCTCTGAAAATTCTGTAGGTTCTTTTTATCTGGTTAAAGAAGTGTAACTAGGACATGAGGCACACAAGCTTCATTAGTTAGCATTGTCTCACTAGTTAATATGACTTTCTTCAAAGTACTCATTCAGCAGGGGGTAGCAGATGCATGCTCTAATCTAATATAGCCTGCACATTGATACTGACAGGCTTCTGGTGGTGGTCAGGGTGAGGGTGTCAGACTTTTTAGAGAGTATGGTATTGATAGAGACTATCCCCCCCACCCTCCCAAAAAATATGAAGCGGAGATTCAACACAATTACCTTTACATAAAGTGATCTCTCAAAAAACTAATACTTCTGTGCCTTATAAGTTCTACGAATCACATGTGTCTCATTAGTCTCTGTGGTTAATATTACTTTCCCCAAAGTACTGATTCAGCAGGAAGAGAGCAGATCCATGTTCTGGTTTAATATAGCCTGAACATGGATATGGACACCGTGGGGAGGCTGGTGAGAGAAGGGGGGGAGGGAAAGATAGAGGGGAGGAGAGGAGAGGTGAAGTGAGGAGGGGGGTGGGGGGGAGACAAAAGGATGGAGGGACAGGAGGGGGATAGAGAGAAGATAGGATAATGAGGGAATGGGTGATGGGGGGGGTGGCAGGTTGGGGGGGGGGTGGCAGGTTGGGGGGGGTGGGTGGCAGGTTGGGGAGGGGGGTGGGCAGGTTGGGCGGTGGCAGGTTGGGTGGGTGGGTGGCAGGTTGGGGAGGGGGGTGGGTGGCAGGTTGGGGAGGGGGGTGGGTGGCAGGTTGGGGAGGGGGGTGGGTGGCAGGTTGGGGAGGGGGTGGGTGGCAGGTTGGGATGGGGGTGGGTGGCAGGTTGGGGATGGGGGTGGGTGGCAGGTTGGGGAGGGGGTGGGTGGCAGGTTGGGGAGGGTGGCAGGTTGGGGAGGGGGGTGGGTGGCAGGTTGGGGAGGGGGTGGGTGGCAGGTTGGGGAGGGGGGTGGGTGGCAGGTTGGGGAGGGGGGTGGGTGGCAGGTTGGGGAGGGTGGCAGGTTGGGGATGGGGGTGGGTGGCAGGTTGGGGAGGGGGGTGGGTGGCAGGTTGGGGAGGGGGTGGGTGGCAGGTTGGGGATGGGGGTGGGTGGCAGGTTGGGGAGGGGGTGGGTGGCAGGTTGGGGAGGGTGGCAGGTTGGGGAAGGGGGTGGGTGGCAGGTTGGGGAGGGTGGCAGGTTGGGGAGGGGGTGGGTGGCAGGTTGGGGAGGGGGGTGGGTGGCAGGTTGGGGAGGGGGTGGGTGGCAGGTTGGGGAGGGGGTGGGTGGCAGGTTGGGGAGGGGGGTGGGTGGCAGGTTGGGGAGGGGGTGGGTGGCAGGTTGGGGAGGGGGGTGGGTGGCAGGTTGGGGAGGGGGGTGGGTGGCAGGTTGGGGAGGGGGGTGGGTGGCAGGTTGGGGGGGGGGGGTGGGTGGCAGGTTGGGGGGGTGGGTGGCAGGTTGGACGGTGGGGCAGCTCCCTCCCCCGTACCTGCGGCCCGCCGCACCACCTGCCGCTGCTGCAGGTACACCACCTCATCGCGGTGCCGCGCCGCCGCTGTTGCCAGGCCGTCGCCCCCCCAGTGGACGCGGGCACAGCCCTTGGCCTCCAGCCGCAGCTGGATGACAGGCAGCCGGACGCCGGTCTCCAGCAGCAGCTGCCCCGACACCCGCTCCCCGCTCGAGTAGCTGCTCAGATCCCGGCCGTCCAGCACGATGCCGAAACTCTTCAGCCGGACGCCCATGGCCGGGGTGGGGGGCGAGGGCCCCGCATAGACCACCGCCCACACCGGCTCCTCTCCTCCTTCCCTCCTTCCCTCCTTCTCTCTCTCTCCCACTTCTCACTCTTGACCTTTGCTCCTTCTCTTTCCCTCTTTCTTCTCTCCCTCTCCTCCTTCCCCCCTTGTTCTCCTCCTCTCCCTCCTTCTCTTTCTCTTCTTCTCTCATTCACACCTCCCCACCTCCCCACATTCTCCTCTGTCCTCCTTCGCCTTCTCCCCTTCCCTTCTCTTCCTTTCCCTTCTCTTTATCTCCCCACCCCTTCCTCTTTCTCCTTTTGTCTTCTCCCCCTTCACCCCTCCTTCACCCCTTCTTTACCGCCCTGTGGTGAGGTGACTGCAGGCAGGCAGCCAGTGTGTGTGTGTGTGTGTGTGTGTGTGTGTGAGGGGGGGGGGGGGGCGGGGAAGCAGCGTGTCGGGTCGAGCTGCGCGGGCGCGGCGCGGCTGATCGGAGCGTGATCACCAATCAGCGGCGGGGACCCGCACGTGTACAGCGCCGCCATTGGCGGGCCGCAGGGCAACCCTCCGCACACCGGACCAATGGCGAGCCCGCTCCTTCATGTGCATGGGCCCGGCCAGCCGCTGGGCCGCCGTTACCCCGGCAACCGCCACTGGGCGCCGCCATTGCTCCCGCCTCTATATATACCCAGACAGACAGACACACACACACACACACACACACACAGACAGACAGACAGACAGACAGACAGACAGAGAGAGACACAGACACAGACACAGACACAGACACACAGACACACAGACACACAGACACACAGACAGACAGACAGACAGACAGACACACACACACAGCCAAACAGACAGACACACACACACACAGACAGACAGACAGACACACACAGAGACAGACACACACACAGACACACACTCAGACCGACACACACAGACAGGCGCACACGCGCACACAGACAGACATATATACACACACGCACTGACACGTACACACACACAGACACACATATATACACACAGACAGACAGACACACAAACAGACAGGCGCACACAGACAGGCGCACACGCACACACAGACAGACATACATACACACACACACACACACTGACACGTACACACACACACATATATACACACACAGACAGACAGACACACAAACAGACAGACACATAGACAGACACACACACTGACATGTACACACACAGACACACACACACAGACACACAAAGTCAGTGCTGGAGTAACTCAGCGGGACAGGCAGCACCTCTGGAGAGAAGGAATAAGGTGATTTTTTGGGTCGAGACCCTTCTTCAGACTTCAGAGGGGGAGACTAGAGATATGGAAGGGCAAGGTGTTAAAATGATAGTTCGAAGCAGACGGTGACCAAAGGAAATGTAGAATTGATCATCGTGTAGGAAGGAACTGCAGATGCTGGTTTACACCAAAGGTAGACACAAAATGCTGGAGTAACTCAGCGGGACAGGCAGCAACTCTGGAGAGAAGGAATAAGCTGACGTCTCGGGTCGAGACCCTTCAGACTGAGTCGGGAGAGGGAAACGAGAAATATAGACGGGGATATAGGACAAATGAAAGATGTTCAAAAAAGTAACAATGATAAAGGAGACTGGTGCCATTGTTAGCTGTGGGCTAGGTGAAAACGGGTTACAGACAATCAGACTCAACAAAGGTAGACAAAAAAGCTGGAGAAACTCAGCGGGTGAGGCAGCATCTATGGAGCGAAGGAATAGGCGACATTTTGGGTTGAGACCCTTACGTCGCCTATTCCTTCGCTCCATCGATGCTGCCTTACCCGCTGAGTTTCTCCAGCTTTTTTTGTCTACCATCGATTTTTCCAGCACCTGCAGTTCTTTCTTAAATATTTATCATGCAAGTAATTGACTGTTCAAAGATAACCATAACACATAGATCCATTGAGTCTGCCTGTCTATTCGATCATGGCTATCTTTCCCTCTCAACCCCATTCTCCTGCCTTCTCCCCTTAACCTTTGATGCCCTTACCAATCAAGAACCTATCAATCTCTGCTTTGAAAGCACCCATTGACTAGAAGCTATTGTTACTGATAGAAAATTGTGACTCAATAAGATGTATTAAAACTTATAAAAGTAAAATCAGTGTTAGTATATCAACAAAACATAATTACCACATTAGTAAATGGCCATTAAATGGTAATTATAACACAGGCAGGTATTGTACCAGTTATGTACTTTATTTTCACCCATTGTAGGAAGATCAAAGAGGTTAATTAAACCTGTTTTGCAATTAAGATTCACTGACTTTTTAAAATTATGTTTTAAAAATAACTTAATAGGATTTATTAGTTTGCTAATGATTAATCACTTTGGAGCAATATTGCTGTGTAATTAAGAAAGAGAGAATGCCATTTCCTCTCTGAAATTAACAACGGGTTCATTAACAAAAAAATTAGAGCAATGCGTGTGGCTCTAAGATGCGTTATTTCTGATTGCCAACTTCTCCAAATTACGGTAAAAATTGCAGTATCCATGCTGAGATGGGGTGGAGCTGCCAAGTTTCCCAATGTCTAGTTGTATGTTCTCAGAGGAATTTATAAGTTCATAAGAGATTGGAACACAATTAGGCCCTTCGGTCCATCAAGTCTGCTCCGCCATTCAATCATGGCTGATCTATTTTTCCACTCAACTACATTCTCCTGCCTTCTTTGATATTGTTGCTCATCAATGTCTGCTTTAAAAAAGACCAATGACTTGGCCTCCACTGCCATCTGTGGCAAAGAATTCCACAGATTCACCACAGAAATTCCTCCTCATCTCCTTCCTAAAGGTACATCCATTAATTCTGAGGCTATTACCTCTGGTTCTAGACTCTCCCACTACTGGAAACATCCTCTCCACATCCACTCTATCAAAATTCGGTAGGCTTCAATGAGATTCCTCCTCGTTCTTCTAAGTTCCAACTAATACAGGCCCAGAGCCATGAAATGTTCCTCATACATTAACCCAATCATCACCGGGATCATTCTTGTAAATCTCCTCTGGACCCTCTCCAACGCCAGCACATCTTTCTTCAGATATGGGGCCCAGTTGATGGGGTACACAGCAATTTAGTACCTACCTCCACATCCCCAGAGCCAGGCACGATAGCTTTGGAAACACAAGGATGCTGAAAACTTGTGTAGAACTCAAAGCACTGGATAACACAGCGGGTCAGGCAGCGCAAAGCGCAGACAGCATCATCACAGACCCGCACCACCCTGGCCACACACGCATTTCACCCCTGCATTCGGGAAGAATGTAGAGGAGCCAGAAAACTGTAACATCCAGGTTCAGGAACAGTTTCTTCCCTACAGTCATCCAGCTATTAAACACTACAACCTCAAATAAGCTCTGAACTACATTGACTATTATTGTTATTATTGCACTATTATTGTTTGTTTTTATGTGTGTGTGTGTGCATGCTTGTGTGTATATATATATATATATATATATATATATACATATATATGATCTATATATATATATGTGTATTTGTGAGTATGTGTATATATACACACACTGAAGTTTTTTTTCCTCACATTTACTATATTGTTTTCAGAGTACTATGTTTATATATTCTGTTGTGCTGCTGCAAGTAAGAATTTCATTGTTCTATCTGGAACATACAATAAAACACTCTTGACATCTGGAGGGCATGAATAGACTACGTTTTGTGTCGGGACCATTATTCAGATTCTTCTTTCCCACCTTCCCCTTTCTCAGCCTGAAGAAGGGTCCCAACCTGAAACGTCAACTATCCATTTCCTCCAGGGAAGCTGTCTGGCCCGTTGAGTTACTCCAGCATTCTGTGTTCAATGGTAGGGTTGGAAGCTGAAAGGATTAATGCTCTTTGCTCCCAAGAATCAGCCGATTGTCGAAGCAATGACCACATAAAAGCTGAAGAAATGCAGCTCTATATCTTTTTAACTTCCTTTGAGTAACACCTTTCCACATTCTGCACAGTCCTTCCTTCTAAGTCCATCCACCATAACTCGTGTGAATTCCCTTTCTTCCAACTCTCCTCTCAGCTTTAAGTTTAAAGTTTATTATTGTCAGAAGTACCAAGGTACAGTGAAAAGCTTTTGTTTGCATGCTATCCAATTAAACCAAGTAGCGCTACACATGAATGGAGTTAAGGCAAACTCAAGTACACAAAAAGTAGAGTGAAGAGAAAGATATAGAGTGCAGAATATAGTTCTCAGCATACAAGTGCAAGAGAATACATCTAGATTTTTTCTCTCTTTGCAACTGTCGTCCGTTCTTCATTTTGTCTCTCCAAACCTAATAATTCTGCAGAAGGGTTCCCACCCGAAATGTCACCTATTAGTTTTCTCTAGAGATGCTGACTGACTCGCTTGGTTACTCCAGCATTTGGTGTTTATCCGCAGTTCCTTCCTACCAACAAGGACAGCTGTTTTGCTGCAGAGCATGAACATGACCATCGTGCATTTCTATCCTTCTTTCCCCTTCTTTCAAGTTTCATGTTCTTAAAAATATAGATCCTTATCTTGGTCTTAAAGGCCAGTTGTCCTGGCGGCGGGCATTGAGTCTGTGTTACAAGGGTTGGCATGGCCTAGCAATTATGTCGATGTCCTCCAACGTGTCTCCACCATTGCAGGTCCGCTTGCACATCATTCTTTTATTCAGAGATTTTTTGATTGCCAGTTTTCTGGTGGCTGGAAGGGATGAAACAATTCATATGGAATTGTTGGCCCACTTTTTGGTTTTGCCTTGATACTTCCATTTTAATTCTTTAATTTTTATTCAGCTTTAACTTGCATTTCTGTTGTTTTAGTTTCATGGGTTTAGTAATTCACTTTCACATTATGAAATGGTGAAATGCAAAATGTCGTTGGAGAAATTTTGCTAGCACTGAAATCCTTTATTTTTAAATTATTAGAGAGATACTTAGAATACTTAGAAAGATACTTAGGAGGTGTCAAATGGGATAGTCAAGGACGGAGTTAAAGGGAAAGGGAGTAAAGGGATAGTTAATGACCCCAGAATTAACGGGAAAGAAAGCTCACAAAGGGATAGGAGAGTATGGCCAAGTGTAGTAGGGATCGATGTGAATGGTGAGATGCGTAAAGAATTAAATGTACCGTTTTTGAATGTGCAAAGTATAAGAAGTAAAGTAGATGAGCTTGAGGCTCAGATAGAGGTTGGTAGATATGGCATTGTGGGGATTACCGAGAATGGTGGCTGCAGGAGGATCGGGTCTGGGAACTTAATATTCAGGGTTATACATCCTATAGAAAGGACAGGCAGGTGGGCAGAGGAGGGGGGGGGGTAGCTCTCCTGGTGAGGGATGGAATTCAGTCCCTTGCGAGGGAAGACATAGGGACTGACGAGGTAGAGTCACTGTGGATTGAGTTGAGGAATTGCAAAGGCAAGAAGACATTAATTGGTGCTATCTACAGACCCCAAATAGTAGCCCGGATGTAGGGTGTAAGTTGCAGCAGGAGTTAAAACTGGCATGTAACAAAGGTAATGCCACTGTGGTGATGGGGGATTTCAATATGCAGGTAGACTGGGAAAATCAGGTTGGTTCAGGACCCCAAGAAAAGGAGTTTGTAGTGTGCTTCCGAGATGGATTCTTAGAGCAGCTTGTAATGGAGCCGACCAGAGAAAAGGCAATTCTGGATTTAGTGTTTTCCAATGAACCAAATTTGATAAGAGAACTCGAGGTAAAGGAACCGCTTGGAGGTAGTGATCATAATATGATTAGTTTTAATCTGTAATTTGAGAAGGAGAAGGTTAAATCGGAAGTGGCAGTGATGCACCTGAACAAAGGGGATTATGAAGGCATGAGAGGGGAGCTGGCCAAGGTAGCCTGGAAAGGGATACTAGCAGGAATGACAGTGGAACAGCAATGGCAGGAATTTCTGGGCATAATCCAGAAGACGCAGGATCATTTCATTCCAAAAAGGAAGAAAGATTCTAAGAGGAGTAGGAGGCAACCGTGGCTGACAAGAGAAGTTCGGGATAGAATAAAATGAAAAGAAAAGATGTATAACACAGCAAAGAGTAGCCAGAAGCCAGAGGATTGGGAAACTTTCAAAGGACAACAGAAGGAAACAAAACGGGCAATACGGGCTGAAAAGATGAAGTACGAAGGGGAGCTGGCCAGGAATATAAAGAAGGACAGTAAAAGCTTCTTTAGATATGTCAAGGGAAAAAGAGTAGCAAAGTCAAATGTGGGTCCCTTGAAGGCAGACACGGGTTAAATTATTATGGGGAACAAAGAAATGGTACTTCGGATCTGTCTTCACTAAGGAAGACACAAACAATCTCCCAGAAGTACTGGAGGACAGAGGATCTAAGGGGTTCGAGGAACTGAAAGAAATTTTCATTAGGCGAGAAATAGTATTGGGTAGGCTAATGGGACTGAAGGATGATAAATCCCCGGGGCCTGATGGACTGCATCCCAGGGTCCTCAGGGAGGTGGCTCTAGAAATAGTGGACGCATTGGTGATCATTTTCCAATGTTCAATAGATTCAGGATCAGTTCCTGTGGATTGGAGGATAGCTAATGTTATCCCACTTTTCAAGAAAGGAGCGAGAGATAAAACGGGGAATTACAGACCAGTTAGCCTGACTTCGGTTGTGGGAAAGATGCTGGGATCAATTATTAAAGAGGTAATAATGGCGCCTTTGAATAGCAGTAAAAGAATTAGTCCAAGTCAGCATGGATTTATGAAAGGAAAATCATGCTTGACTAATCTTCTGGAATTTTTTGAGGATGTGACAAGTAAAATGGATGAAGGGGAGCCAGTGGATGTAGTGTATCTAGACTTTCAGAAAGCCTTTGATAAGGTCCCGCACGGGAGATTGGTGACTAAAATTAGATCACATGGTATTGGGGGTAGGGTGTTGACGTGGATAGAAAATTGGTTGGCAGACAGGAAGCAAAGAGTAGGAGTGAACGGGTCCTTTTCAGAATGGCAGGCAGTGGCGAGTTGAGTGCCGCAAGGCTCGGTGTTGGGGCTGCAACTGATTACCATATATATTAATGATTTGGAAGATGGAATTAGGAGCAACACTAACAAGTTTGCGGATGACACAAAGCTGGGTGGCAGTGTGAACTGTGAAGAGGATGTTAGGAGGTTGCAGGGTGACCTGGACAGGTTGAGTGAGTGGGCAGATGCGTGGCAGATGCAGTATAATATCAATAAATGTGAGGTTATCCACTTTGGTGGCAAAAACAAGGGGGCAGATTATTATCTCAATGGGGTTAGGTTAGGGGGAGGTACAGCGAGACCTGGGTGTCCTTGTACACCGGTCACTGAAAGTTGGCGTGCAGGTACAGCAGGCAGTGAAGAAAGCTAATGGAATGTTGGCCTTCATAACAAAAGGATTTCAGTATAGGAGTAGAGAGTTTCTTCTGCAGTTGTATAGGGCTCTGGTAAGACCACATCTGGAGTATTGCGTACAGTTTTGGTCTCCTAATTTGAGGAAGGACATCCTTTTGATTGAGGCAGTGCAGCGTAGTTTCACGAGATTGATCCCTGGGATGGAGGGACTGTCAGATGAGGAAAGATTGAAAAGACTAGGCTTGTATTCACTGGAGTTTAGAAGGATGAGGGGGGATCTTATAGAAACATATAAAATTATAAAAGGACTGGACAAGCTAGATGCAGGAAAAATGTTCCCAATATTGGGCGAGTCCAGAACCAGGGGCCACAGTCTTAGAATAAAGGGGAGGCCATTTAAGACTGAGGTGAGAAAAAACGTTTTCACCCAGAGAGTTGTGAATTTGTAGAACTCCCTGCCACTGAGGGCAATGGAGGCCAAATCACTGGATGGATTTAAGAGAGAGTTAGATAGAGCTCTAGGGGCTAGTGGAATCAAGGGATATGGGGAGGAGGCAGGCACGGGTTATTGATTGGGGACGATCAGCCACGATCGCAATGAATGGCGGCTCGAAGGGCCGAATGGCCTCCTCCTGCACCTTTTTTCTATGTTTCTATGTTTTTATGTAATATTATAGTACAGTACAATCAAAATCAACATGGATTTATGATTTATAATGGGGAACATGTATTTGATGATGGGGAACATGTATTTGATGAGTTTCTTAGCGTTCTTTGACTATTAAGAATCAGTAGGATTTATAACAAAGGAACATGTAGATTCAGTGTATTTAGATTTCCAGAAGGCATTAGTCTTTAGAGATACAATACGGAAACAGGCCCTTTAGCCAACCGAGTCCGCGCCGACCAGCGATCACCCCATATACTAGCCCTTTTAACAATTTACAATTTTTACTGGAGTCAATTAACCTGCAAACCTGTACGTCTTTGGAGCATGGGAGGAAACCAGAGCTCCCGGAGAAAACCCACACGGTCACAGGAAGAACTTACAAACTCTGTATGGACAGCACCCATAGACCTGGGTCTCTGGGGATGTAAGGCAGCAACTTTACCGCTGCGCCACCATGCTGCATTAGATGCAACATAAAATCATACTGCACAAGCTAAGATCTTATGACATTGGGGACAAACAATTTTTTATCATTGATGGAAGATCAGGTAAAAACAGAACAGGGAGATGGGATTTCACAGGAACATATCAGCCTTTCCAACCCAGGTGCGGGCAGGTTGGGGGATCCATGAGCAAGCATGTGCTGGTGCAGATGGCCCAAGCATCCTGACAACTGAATCTATCACAATGCACAGGCCCTGGTGGGGAATCTGCTCACCTGTGCCAGGTTAGAATGAAGCAAAACACAAAGTGCTGGAGATACTCGGCAGGTCAGGCAGCAACTGAACCATCCTATCAACAACTAAAGAGGTCCTGTGTTACTCTCCACCTCATTGGAGACCCTTGGACTATCTTTGATCGAACTTTACTGTACTTTATCTTGCACTAAATGTTCTTTACGTTATTCCCTTTATCCTGTATCTGTACACTGTGGGTGGCTCGAATTGTCTTTTCGCTGACTGGTTAGCATGCAACAAAAGCTTTTCACTGTACCTGGCTACACATGACAATAAACTAAAATAACTCACTAATCTGTGGAGGGAATGGACAGATGACATTTCTTCAGACTGATGGCGTAGAAAGGGGAGAGCTTTATTGTTTTAGTTTTGTTTATAGTTTTAGGGATACAGCATGGAAACAGGACCTTCGGCCCATTAAGTCCACGCTGACCATCAATCACATGTACACTAGTTCTACACCTACACACTAGGGAAAATTTACAGAAGCCAATTAACCTACAAACTTGCACATCTTTGGAGTGTGGGAGGAAACCGGAGCAATGGGGAAAACCCACGCAGGTGACAGGAAGAACGTGCAAACTCCGTACAGACAGCACCCATAGTCAGGATCGAACTCGGGTCTACGGCGCTGTGAGGCAACAACTCTACCGCTGGGCCATTGTCTGGGTATATTTTCAATATATATGTAATTCACTCTTTTGAAAGAAACTATTTTCTGCAGACGGCATTAATGGGCCACCAAGTTCCCACTGCTGCTCAGATGATGGTAATTTTCACCTCCCATTTGTTCAAATGTGCCATCTGGTGGAATTTGAGTGCACCAGCTACCTGAAGCAGCTCACTGGTGCCATCTCATGTCCGCACATGGCGTTGAAGGTTAATTTGGCTGCTGATAAAGCTTTCCTGAGGCAATTGCATTACAAGCTCATCCTGTAAGTATTCTGCTCAGCCAGACTTTGCTTGAGGAGAATGATTAAATATTCCATGTGATCTGTGGGAAAAAAAAATCTTATTGCCCTGTTTAAGAACTGAGCATTCAAAGGACATGGTTTAATATGTGACAAATTACATTTAGCATTCTGCTGATTATTTATTGCCATTTCCATTTATTTTCTTCCATTAGCAGCATTAGATTTCATCAGATAATGAACCTACAAAGTAAATATTGCCAACTGATTTTTTAAAACTAGCATTTAAATATAGTTTGAATATTTGAATAATCTCTAGAGCACAAACTCCTGCAGCAATTACTTTCAATAAACCATATGAGCTTAAATTCTCTATTTTTTTTGTAGCTTAATAATTTGATGAGGACATGATGTTTTCAATAACAGTTGCATGTTAAGAAATTTAGCAGTTACAGAATGAGGAGACTTTTTTAACCTGCCAACGTCCGGCTTTTACAATTTCATTGGAAATACAGGTCCACCACCGATTTTCCTGCACCCTTGGTTCCAGAGCCTTGCCGTATTAACCGTTTTGCCGGACCAACAGAGGTCACGTAATAATGATACAATGCAAAGTTGGTCTTGGAAGTCTAAGGGAAGCATCCATTGGCTCCGGCCAGGTCAGAGTTACAGAGCCCTGGCCGCAGGGGGCAGATTCCACCCGCCAATCGGCTGTGGATGTCCCGATGAGGTCGAGATCGGCCGCCTCACCCGGCCTAGGCACCACATGTTCATGGAGACTTCCTGGGGGGATTTTAAAGAAAGGGGGTGAGGAGGAACTTCTTTAGTCAGAGGGTAGTTAATCTGTGGAACTCATTGCCACAGAGGGCTGTGGAGGCAGAGATAAGTGGATATTTTTAAGGCAGAGATAGACAGATTCTTGATTAGATCGGATGTCAAGGGTTATGGGGAGAAGGCAGGATAATGGGATCAGGAGGCAGAGAACAGCCATGACTGAATGGCAGAATGGACTCGATGAGCAGAATGGATTCAATGGGCCGAATGACCTAATTGAACTCCGATAACTTGAACTTGTAAGTGCGCTCCTGTCATTTTGCCTGACCACCAGTTGCCGGAAGATTGGTGGTGGACCTGTATTTGGTCAACTGTTGAAAGAAAACCTGTTATCCTGAAAAAAATGAGAGTCACAAGTTCCAAATATCAGCGATATTATATTTTACAATTCATGTTGCCACAAATAACATTTAATAACCTAAGGCAAGATTTTTCACTTCAATGTTCTTGCTGAGCTGAATGGATGGAATTGTTTTTCCTTTGCATCCGTTGAAGTAAAGAGACAGAGAAGATGCGGTGGTTATTTTCCAGGCATATACTCATGTCTCAGGTCACCAGCACTAGAAAATCTCCTGAGTTCTTTTCCCTCTTTTATTTTTATTTCAAATGCATTCAATGTGTTGATTAGATTCTGCACATCAGCTTGAAAAAAATAAATAAATAAATAAATAAACTGCAGATGCTGGAAATGAGATATGCAATCAAGAGAATAATCAACGCCCTCATCAGGTCAGTCAGCATCTGTGGAGAGAGAAATAGAGCTGACATTTCATGTTGAAGCCCCTTCACATGCTGTACAAAAAATAAAGTACTGAAGGAGTTCAGTGGGTCAAGCAGCATCTGTGGAGTCTCTCCATTTCCTCCACAGATGCCGCCTGACCCATTGAGTTCCTTCAGCACTTTGTTTTTTGGTCAAAAATTCCAGCATCTGCAGTTTCTTGTCTCTCTACTTCAAATGATGTGACTTAAAATGTTTATATTTTAACAAAAGTTTGTGTTTGATCTGGAATGTGCCAGAGTTATGTATGATTCAGTCAGATGGATTAATATGGTTGATGTATTTTGAGTTGAACTCTATGGGCCTATCTATTTACTCAAGACCACTGAGCCCTTGTTGAGAGTGAGTGGAGGAAGCATTTTTAGAAGCGATACCCATTTCTTATTTATTGTAGGCTTTATTCCTTTCCTCCATGACTCCTAGGAACTGACGTTCTGTGACTAAAACAATAAAGCCTGAATCATTTAATTGATTAATGGTGTCTACTTTCATTTAATTGATTGAAAGATTCAGCATGGAAACTGGCAACCATTAGGCGCCTGTCATTCTACATGGATAGGACAGATTTGGAGGGATATGGACCAAATGCTGGCAGGTGGGACTAGTGTAGCTGGGACATGTTGGCTGGTGTGGACAAGTTGGGC
Source organism: Malacoraja senta (assembly GCA_038087875.1). Lineage (NCBI taxonomy): Eukaryota > Metazoa > Chordata > Chondrichthyes > Rajiformes > Rajidae > Malacoraja > Malacoraja senta. Next base: position 20,955,907 of record CM075989.1, read on the forward strand.
CAAAGGGCCTGTTTTCACACTGTATCACTCTATGACCCTATCACCTCAGCCCACCAAGTCCATGGCAACCATCGATCACGCATTCTGCACTCATCCCACCCTTCCTTTAGAGCAGGGAGGTAAGGTTCTGCACATCAACAGATGACATCACCATGTGCTGCGTCCCAATATCGCCACGTGTCTTAATTTGTCTTTGGTTTTAGAGAAACAGCATGGAAACAGGCTCTTCGGCCCACTGAGTCCATGCTGACTATCGATCACTTCTATGTTCTCACTCTCGCATCCACTTCCTACACACTAGGGGCAATTTTACAGAGGCCAATTAACCTACAAACGCGCACGTCTTTGGGATGTTGGAGGAAACCGGAACGCCCAGAGGAAACACATCTAGTCACAAGGAGAACGTGCAAACTCTACGCAGACAACACCTGAGGTCAGGATCAAACTCGGATCTCTGGCGTTGTGAGGTAGAAGCTCTGCCAGCTGCACCTCGGTGCGACCTGGCAGGAAACGTTTGAAATAATTTTGCTTAAGATGTATTTTTTAAGGACTAGAGTATGGGAAATGAGAAATGATTGACTATCAAAGGACAATTGCCTGCGAGTCAGATTATGTAGTACAATGCTTGAATGTGTTGTACTTGAATGTGCACAGTTTCTGAATAAGGGGTAGGCTATTTAGGATTGAGATGAGGAAAATCTTTTTCACCCAGAGAGTTGTGAATCTGTGGAAATCTCTGCCACAGAAAGCAGTTGAGGCCAATTCACTGGATGTATACAAGAGAGAGTTAGATATAGCTCTTCGAGCTAATGAAATCAAGGGATATGGGGAGAATGGGGTACAGATTCTGGATGATCAGCCATGATCATATTGAATGGCGATGCTGGCTCGAAGGGATGAATGACCTACTCCTGCACCTGTTTTCTATGTTTCTATGTATTGTGTGATCCATTTTCTGAGAAACTAAATGCAAACAAAAGTTAACACTGTACTCCGTGCATCCTCCATGTAGGACATGGATGCCCAGGGCTGTTCAATGATGTGTGATGGGTTTGTGCAGAATCAGGCTTTCAGTGCATCTGTGAAGCTTGCTCCCGTAAAACTTAAAGGGGATTTCTGAGAACATGTCATGAGCCACTATTGCAGACTTCACTAAAGTAGTTATAAAAGCAGGAAATGCTGAAACCACTCAGAAAGCCAGGAAAGAGAAACAGAGTTAATGGCTCAAGTCACATCAGAAGAGTTAGACACAAAATGCTGGAGTAACTCAGCGGGACAGGCAGCATCTCTGGAGAGAAGGAATGGGTGATGTTTTGGGTCGAAACCCTTCCCCAGACTGAGAGTCAGGGGAGAGGGAGACGGAGATAAGGAAGGGCAAGGTGTGAAAATGAAAGATCATAGGGGACGAGGTTCATGAAAATGTAGAATAGATCATTGTTAGCTGAGGGGAAGTAGACAACGAGGCATACAAGAGTTAGCTGTTTCTCTTCTCATGGATGCTCCCTGATCTGCTGAGGTTTCTCTCCTCTTTTGATCTGCTCCTCTTTATACACCTTTACACCTCTATTATACACCTCTGTACATCTCTGCACCTATCCTGCGCTCCAAGGAATAAAGTCCTAACCTCTTCTAACATCTCCCTATAGCACAGGGCCTCGAGTCCTGGCAACAGCTTTGTAAATCAACGTTGTCATCGTGACTCCCAACCCTAATATTACGACACAGCTAATCCTCGACTCTGGTGGATAGATTTGAGAAGAAGAAATTGGTCGGAAAATGTTGTTCAAATTTTGCTGTTTCTGACTAACAGTTAATTTATGGACAAATTGTCATTGATTAATTTTCAGGATATCAATGAACATATTCAACTGACACCCCGCTGTGAATATCCCGCCAATATCAGCCTGTAGAAGGATCCTGACCCGAAACGTCACCTATCCATGTTCACCAGAGATGCTGCCTGACCCGCTGAGTTACTCCAGCACTTTGCGTATTTTTTGCAAAACCGCATCCGCGGTTCCTTGTGTCTACATTTCAATGAGGTGAGTTATTTCCATTCTGACTAGGGAATTTAGATTTGAAATCAAGGTACATGTTCATCATGAAATCAAACAGCATCAGAATTGTGCGTCTTAACAGAAAATCAAGATGCATAAAAAAATGTTTATTGGAATTAATCAGGTTTACGTTTTTAATAAGGGAACAGTTCCAATCAACTTAGACGCTTGAGTTAATTCAGTGAAATTACCTTTTTACCTCATGTAAATTGTCCCTAGTGTGTGTAGGATAGTGTTAACGTGCGGGGATCGCTGGTCGCAGTGGACTTGGTGGGCCGAAGGGCCTGTTTCTGTGCTGTATCTCTAAACTAAACTAAAACCCTTTGATATACATTCCTCCAACCAAGATTTCAGATACTTTCTTAGCATAATTTTTGGTCCGATTTTTAATATTAAATACACTTTATAAATGTGAGTTGTCATCGTGATTATGGAAATGAATTTGGAACAATCCCTTTGAGAACTATAATTCAGCTTAAAGGCACATTTGTGAACATATGCTAATCACAAACAATAAAACAATGGCCGATAAAGATGTCTAGGTTAACTCTTGACAAAGCAAATATATCTTGCTGAGAGGAAATGTCATTCCTGCATCTGAATTTCTTAGGATACAGCAGGATGATCACCAAAGCCTAATTATAAAACAAAGCAGGCTGGAATAAAAGCAATCTACAGTAACTTCTCTTCATTTTGTGTTTTTTCATTGTTGAATAATGTAAATCAGCTGATTGTGCATAAAATAATTTGCACAAATGTAATGGGATTCCAGACTTAGTTTAGTTTAGCCTAGAATCCCTAAGCTTAGTTCGAGATACAGTGCGGAAACAGGTCCTTCGGCCCACCGAGTCCAGGCCGACCAGCCCTCCCCATACACTAGCATTATCTCACACACACTGGGGACAATTTACAATTATACCAAGGCAATTAACCTACAAACCTGTACGTCTTTTGAGTGTGGGAGGAAACCGAAGCTCCCAGAGAAAACCCACGTAGGTCATGGGGAGAACGTACAAACTCCGTGCAGACAGCACCCATAGTCTGGATTGAACCTGGGTCTCTAGCGCTGTAAGCGCTGTAAGGCTTTATCTAAGGCATTATCTCACTGATATTTGTGGAAGCTTTCTATTCATTTTATAAGTCTCTTGTGTTTCTCCAAGCGTAAACAGAGATAGTTTAAATAGAATATCCTCCATTGAAAACATTATCTCTCAATTGAAACACAATGTTTGGGTTCGACAAAGTATCAAGATTCAATCCACATGAATTAGACTTAATCTTAAAGATAGCCTACCTGTAAATACACTTCAACATGATTGCCTGTATGTTATAAATAACTCACTGACAGCAAGGAAACTTGAAATGGCCATAGAATGTTTTATAGATAATATGAATGAAAATTCCTTTGTTAACTTCTATCAACAGAAAGGGTGGTGGATGTATGGGATGAGAGGCAGGGACGATCACAATGTTTATGAAGCAATCAGACAGGTACTTAAATAGGACAGGTTCAGGCCAAACACAGGCAAGTGGGGCTAGTGTGGATGGGACATGTTGGTCGTTGTTGGCCCAATTGGCCTGTTTCCACACTCTATGACTCTATAACACTTAGTTTCTAGATTCAAGTTCTGAACATGAAGTACTGATTTTACATCAGTTAGATCAACAGTGCTTTTATTGTTGACAGCATACAAGTGGTGTTTCTCCACAGTTATACCAATGTACATTGTAACTGGTAGGGATTCAATTGTATACTGGAAAATATTTATTTGTTATCCTGATGTTATACTGTTTAATTTGAAACAGACAGAAGAACCCTTTCTTTGCATTGGAAAGTTGGGGATCTATTAACCAGTCTTCGTCGATGTAATCACAAAGAAAGCCCATCAATGCTTCTACTTCCTTAGAAGATTGTGGAGATTTAGTGTGTTGCCAAGTACTCTATTGAACCTCTACAGGTTAACGGTAGAAAGCATACTGACCGGTTGCATCATGGCCTGGTTCAGTAACTCGAACGCACAGGATCGAAGGAGGCTTTTATTTCTTTTGTCTGCTTTGGATTTGACTGAGAGATCAGTGTGCTGTAGACTTATCTAAAATTAGTATTACAGTATTTCCTATGATGTTGAACCAAAGCATAACAATTATTATACAAACTTTTCCCCCAGGTTAATGGTCAAACTAGCTTCAATAAAAATACTTAAGTTTGCTGGAAAAAAATGTAATAAAATACTTAACTTTGCTTGAAAAATCGAAGGTAGACAAAAACGCTGGAGAAACTCAGCAGGTGAGGTAGCATCTATGGAATGAAGGGATAGGTGACATTTCGGGTCTCAACCTGAAACGTCACCTATCCCTTCGCTCCATAGATGCTGCCTCACCCGCTGAGTTTCTCCAGCATTTTTGTCTACATTCAATAAAAATACTGATTAGTTTGAAGGTCCTTTCAGTTTCTGCAAACGTGATGTTGATTTTCCCGTGGGGTGTTTCTCCTAGTCTCATGTCGCCCTGTGCTTCTGTAAAGGACCCACCCGCAATTGCTTACTTGATTGCGTTCTATAATCATGATACGATACAATAGGGAGGGAAATTGGTCTGCCAACAGACATAAAACACAACATGAAACATGATATTAAAGTGACAAGTACCTCACGACAGAAGGGGGAGGAGTTGTACAGTTTGATAGTCACAGGGTAAAAGGATCTCCTGTGGCGTTCTGTGCTGCATCTTGGTGGAATCAGTCTGTCGCTTATGTCCGATAAACAACAAAATTGGTAAAAATAGGCCAATGGAAGCTTTCATTTCAGCCTGTCTGGAACACTTACTCTTTCTCTTGTGCTTTCAATGTAGGAGTAAGCCCTGGGGTGTAATAGCTCTGCACTTGTTCCCATCAGAGAGACCGCCAGGGTCCCATTTGCACTATCCAAGCATAATACATATCTGATTGCTGGCCTCCAGCTATGCCAGATCTTTCACTAGGAAGTCCCACTGCAGGTCTGCTGTTTCGCTAAATTATCTTCTTTTAAACCCTAACTTCACGATCTCTGCTCACCGGCAGCAAATTCTGAGCTGCCGCTTGTCCCAGCTGTTCCTTTCTATCATCCCCCACCAGCATAATCAAGGACGAGACTCACCCCGGTCACTCCCTCTTCTCCCCTCGCCCATCGGCAAGAGGTACAGACGTGTGAAAACGCACACCTCCAGATTCAGGGGCAGTTTCTTCCCAGCTGTTATCAGGCAACTGAACCATTCTATCAATAACTAGGGAGCGGTCCTGAGTTACTATCTACCTCATTGGAGACCTTCGGACTATCTTTATTCAGACTTTGCTGGACTTTATCTTGCACTAAGTGTTACTCCCTTTATCCTGTATCAGTACATTATGGACGGCTTGATTGTCATCATGTATATTTTTCCACTGACTGGATAGCACGCAACAAAAAAGCTTTTCGTTGTACCTTGGTACACGTGACCATAAAGTAAACTCAATATAACTGCCAGAACTGGGGTGTTTTATAAAACATGCAATTGGCAGATATTTATCATCCGGTCCATGGCCTTCAAACCGAACCATGGGCTAAACCGTTCCTTTCTATAACCCTCATTAATTGCCCCCTCATGCTGTTGCCACAATTCAACCTTGCTGGACTGCTTCAGCTGCCTACCTGTAGATTTACAATCCCCTGCAGAACCTCAACTCGACAACTCTCTGCCACCCACCAACTCTAACTACGGTATAGTCAAAGAGATACCGCGGCACGGTGGCGCAAATACGGAGACCCGGGGTTCGGGGCTAGTTGACTGGTGTGGGCAAGTTGGGCCGAATGGCCTGTTTCAGCGCTGTTTCACTCTATCACACAACGTGCCATAAAGTACCATTGATATTGGAATGGCACGTACACGTTTCTTGATTCCCTGACAATGCCAAAGTGAATCAGCTGAATATAGTTGGGAGAACTGCCTTTCCACTGTCTTCAGAATAAAGCATCATTGAATATAGTAGGAAGAGACTGCAAATGCTGGTTTAAACCAAAAATAGACATAAAAAGCTGGAGCAACTCCACGGGTCAGACAGCATCTCTGGAGAAAAGGAGTAGGTGACGTTTCAGGTCAAGACCCTTCTTTGAGTCCGTGCCGTCGTATCACAGACTATACTATAGTTAGAGTTGGTGGGTGGCAGAGAGTTTTCTCCAGAGATACTGTCTGACCTGCTAGGTTACTCCAGCTTTTTGTCTCTATCACTGACTTTAGGGCTGGGATATGAAGTATGTGCTTATATTAACATTGATATTGGCGCTGAGAGCACAGTCACAGAACCAGGGTAATAGGTTTTATCTTGTGGCATGAATAAGAGCTTTGAGAATTGTGCTTCAAAGTGAAGTCTTTGCTGGTAGCAGGCATGGCATCCGGACAGCACATTAATACTGTGGCCCCATTTGCAAGTCTATTTGTTTTTTGTAATGAAAAATTCATGAATTCTTCTAGGTCTCTTCAGCCTGTTCCCAAACCTTTAAGTGGAGTCTTGTTCCTGTTGACCTCTCTCCTCTGGAGACTCAGTTGATGAATCCTTTTTTCCAGGCAGAGTTGAAATGTGTTCGTTCACAAGGCGCTTTGCATCACTAGCAAGTCCAGCACTTATCCTTAATTGCCCTTTAGCTCCATGACTTGATAGACCATTTCAGAAGGCAGTTAAGAGTCACCCTCGTTGCTGTATGTCTTGAGGGCATTAGTGAATGTATTTTTTATATGATAGTCAAGTGGTAACATCAGGGTTTCTGATACTACCTCTTTTAATCCAGAAGCACTCCATCAACCAAATTTAAAGTCTGACATGCCATGGTGCAATTTAAACTCTTTTTTTTTGGTATCTTTACTATCGCAAGGCATCTGGATTACTAGATCAGCAATCTGATTACTCTGTTAATTAATGACCAATTGTGTATTAATGATCATACACTGCTAATCCTTGAACTACTTACCAGACTGTACGACAAGATGAGCCATTTATATCCAGACATTTACACTGATGTTTCATCAATTCTATAGTGTATTGGGAATTGGTGCTTGAACACAGTTGCACAGTTGGTGATGACAAGGGCCTGTTTCCGCACTGTATCTCTAAACAAAACTAAAATTAACCACTGGTTTTCATATTTGTGATCAGACATTTTCATGTTCATAAGTGATAGGAGCAGAATTAGGCCATTCGGCCCATCAAGCCTACTCCACCATTCAATCATGGCTGATTTATCTTTCTCTCTTAACCCCAATTTCCTGCCTTCTCACCACAACCCCTGATACCCGGACTTCCGGAAACCTTTGGAAATTCGGATCAGACAACATCTCCGGAGAAAAAGGAAGGGTGACATTTCGGGTTAAAACACTTCTTTAGAGTTTGAGGATAATTTGCTTCTAAATTTTAGTCACATTGGGATGACAAAGTTACTAATTTCTGCGCTCTTGAAGCTGCAGTGTTATAACCACTGACTTTGGACATAGAATTGTTATTGGGGTTTGTGATCTGTGACTAGAATAAAAGGAAAAGGGTGACATTCTTCATCCAAAATCATGAAAACTACTTTTTCTATTTCAAATGTCTTTTCTTCGGTATTCACCAAGGAGAAGGATATGGAATTATGTGAGGTAAGGGAAACAAGCAGAGTAGCAATGGAAACTATGAGATTCAAAGAAGAGGAGGTGCGGACACTTTTGAAAAATATGAAAACGGATAAGTCTCCAGGTCCTGACAGGATATTCCCTAGGACATTGAGGGAAGTTAGTGTAGAAATAGCAGGGGCTATGACAGAAATATTTCAAATGTCATTAGAAACGGGAATAGTGCCGGAGGATTGGCGTACTGCGCATGTTGTTCCGTTGTTTAAAAAGGGTTCTAAGCGTAAACCTAGCAATTATAGACCTGTTAGTTTGACGTCAGTGGTGGGCAAATTAATGGAAAGGATACTTAAAGATAATATATATTAGCATCTGGATAAGCAGGGCCTGATTAGGAACAGTCAACATGGATTTGTGCCTGGAAGGTCATGTTTGACTAATCTTCTTGAATTTTTCGAAGAGGTTACTAGGGAAATTGATGAGGGTAAAGCAGTGGATGTTGTCTATATGGACTTCAGTAAGGCCTTTGACAAGGTTCCTCATGGAAGGTTGGTTAAGAAGATTCAATTGTTGGGTATTAATGGTGGAGTAGCAAGATGGATTCAACAGTGGCTGAATGGGAGATGCCAGAGAGTAATGGTGGATGGCTGTTTGTCAGGTTGGAGGCCGGTGACTAGTGGGGTGCCTCAGGGGTCTGTGTTGGGTCCACTGTTGTTTGTCATGTACATCAATGATCTGGATGATGGTGTGAAAAATTGGATTAGTAAGTATGCAGATGATACTAAGATAGGTGGTGTTGTGGATAATGAAGTAGATTTTCAAAGTCTACAGAGAGATTTAGGCCATTTGGAAGAGTGGGCTGAAAGATGGCAGATGGAGTTTAATGCTGATAAATGTGAGGTGCTACATCTCGGCAGGACAAATCAAAATAGGACGTACATGGTAAATGGTAGCGAATTGAGGAATGCAGTTGAACAGAGGGATCTAGGAATAACTGTGCATAGTTCCCTGAAGGTGAAATCTCATGTAGATAGGGTGGTAAAGAAAGCTTTTGGTGTGCTGGCCTTTATAAATCAGAGCATTGAATATAGAAGTTGGGATGTAATGTTAAAATTGTACAAGGCATTGGTGAGGCCAATTCTGGAGTATGGAGTACAATTTTGGTCGCCTAATTATAGGAAGGATGTCAACAAAATAGAGAGAGTACAGAGGAGATTTACTAGAATGTTGCCTGGGTTTCAGCAACTAAGTTACAGAGAAAGGTTGAACAAGTTAGGTCTTTATTCTTTGGAGCGCAGAAGGTTAAGAGGGGACTTGATAGAGGTCTTTAAAATTATGAGCGGGTTAGACAGAGTGGACGTGGATAAGCTTTTCCCATTGAGAGTAGGGAAGATTCAAACAAGGGGACATGACTTGAGAATTAAGGGACAGAAGTTTAGGGGTAACATTAGGGGGAACTTCTTTACTCAGAGAGTGGTAGCTGTGTGGAATGAGCTTCCAGTGGAAGTGGTGGAGGCAGGTTCGATTTTATCCTTTAAAAATAGATTGGATGGGTATATGGACGGGAAAGGAATGGAGGGTTATGGTCTGAGTGCAGGTAGATGGGACTAGGGGGAAGTTAAAAAAAAAATTAAAAAAATTGTTCGGCACGGACTTGAAGGGCCGAGATGGCCTGTTTCCGTGCTGTTATGGTTATATGGTTATAAAACACAAAGTGCTTGAGGAACTCAGCAGGTTAGACAGAACCTATGGAGGGAATGGACAGCCGATGTTTTGGGTCAGGACCCTTTTACAGACTGAGTTTGATATTGTATGCAAGTCTGTTTACATTTAATATTAGTTTTAGCAATACAGTGCAGAAACAGACGCTTCAGGCCCACCGAGTCCGTGCTGACCAACGACCAGCCGTACACTAGTTCTATCCTACACACCAGGGACGATTTACAGAAGCCAATTAACCTAGAAACCTGCACGTGTTTGGAATGTGGGAGGAAACCGGAGCACCCGGAGAAAACCCACACAGTCACAGGGAGAACGTTCAAACTCCGTACAGTTAGCATCTGTAGTCGGGATCAGACCCGGGTCTCTGGCACTGTGTCAGCAGTTCTTTTTGATGCAATGATATAACCGCTGGTGCCAAGTCTTGGACTAATCATAGAACATAGACCAGTACAGCACAGGAACAGGCCCCTTCGGCCCACAATGTCTGTGCCAAACATGAAGCAAATAAACGAATCTCCTGCCTGCACCTGATCCATATCCCTCCTTTCCCTGCATATCCATGTACCTCTGTAAAAACAGTGCTGGAATAACTCAGCGGGTCGGCAAAGGGCATGTTCCTGTGCTGTACTGTTCTATGTACTACATTCTATGATTATTCCCAGATTTGGCATCACTAAAAAGAATGCTGATGAAAATAAAGACCATTAAAAAAATGAGCAAAAAACTTGTGTAACCTCAAACTTCGTCTACTGCATTTGGTGTTCCTGATGTGGCTTCCTGCAAGTATGGACTCGGCGACCGTTTTACTAAACACATTGGGGTGAAATAGAGAAAAAATGAACTGCAGATACAGGTATACAAAAAAAAGGCGCAAAGTGCTGGAGTAATTCAGGGGTTGAGTTGCTGCCTTACAGCGCCAGAACCCGGTTTCGATCCTAACTAAGGGTGCTGTCTGTATGGAGTTTGTACGATGTCCCTGTGACCTGTTGGTTTACTCCGGGATCTCTGGTTTCCTCCCACACTCCGAAGACGTACAGGTCGTACGACAAACCAGGGAACATTAACACAAACTTTTAAAACACACTAAAAATAACAAAAAAAAGGAAAAGACAGACAGACTGTTGGCGAGGCTGTCATTGCTGACGGCGCCACCCGGCGGATTGGGATCTTTCTTCCGACTGGTCCTGACCAGAAATATCACCTATCCATGTTCTCCGCAGATGCTGCCTGACCCACCGAGTTACTTCAGCACTTTGTGTCTTTATCTTTTCCCCTGCTGTGAAATACTTGGTGTGCAACCGCGGCCCTTTAAGGAGTTATGTGTCTTTTGAAAGCGAGCTTTCGAGCTGCACTGTGACTGACACAAAAAGTAATTCCACAGTCTCAGGAAACTGGTTCCTGTTTACTGAATCACTGGTGAAACATTGCGAAGCTGAATGACCGCGGAGAAACAGCTTGCTCAGGCTTTCAATAGCTCCTCGAAATAATAGCAGCTTCTGATGAAGTTGGAAAGCAACAGGAAAATAAGTAAAACCTATTATAAAACAGTTGTCCAAGAAATCAAGCAAGGAAGGAAAAATCAATAAGCTGTGAAGGTTGAACCTATTCTCAAGCTGTTTTCTATTTCACAGTTTAATGGTGTTTTAATGTGTCTGTCACTGAGTTCTGCATGTCACACAGGTGGGCAATTCGGAGACAGAACACCTCGCTAATATAACCTCACTTGGAATGGCTTTATTTTTGTTTAAGAGGGCCTACCTCGGGCGGCAAGGTGGCGCGGCGGTAGAGTTGCTGCCTGACAACACCAGAGACCCCGGTTCGATCCTGACTGCTGGGTGCTGTCTGTCGTACGCTCTCCCTGTGACCGTGTGGGTTTTCACCGGGTGCTCTGGTTTCCTCCCACGTTCTAAAGACGTACAGGTTTGTAGGTTAATTGGCTTCTGTAAATTGTAAATTGTCCCAAGTGCGTAAGACAGTGCTAGTGCACCAAGTGATCGAGGTCGGCATGACTCGGTGGGCCGTAGGGTCCGTTTCCACGCTGTATCTTCAAAGTCTAAAATAAAGTCTCTCTAGAAAATAAATCTGAACTGATAATAAAAATTTAATAAAATCTACTGTTCTTATTGCATTTTAAGGACTCTTCTTCAACTCCTGACGTAAACGTCACCTATCAGTGTCCAATATAGGCAGCACATTGATTCCTTCTCCAATGTTAAGAAATATGCAGGCTTGTAGTTTAATTGGCCCTATTGTTTAGGATAGAATTAATGTGTAGTGTACGGATGATCATTGGTGTGTGCAGACTCGATGGGCCAAAGGGCCTGTTTCCAGGTTGTATCTCCAAAACTAAACTAAAACTTTGCTGCTTAGTTACCATTAGTAAATTAGTAACCATTAGTAAATTAGTAACCATTAGTTCTGCAATGTTAGACTTTAGAGACTCAGCGTGGTAACAGGCCCTTCAGCCCACCGAGTCTGTGCGATTATCCCCATACACTAATACTAATCTGCACACACTAGGGACAGTTTACATATTTTTACCAAAGCCAATTAACCTCCAAATCTTTGGAGTGAGGGAGAAAACCAGAACTGCCAGAGAAACCACAGGCAGTCACAGGGAGTATGTACAAACTCTGTGCAGACAGCATCTGCAGTCAGGATCGAACCTGGGCCTCTGGCGCTGTGTGGCAGTAACTCTACCGCTGCGCCACTGTTCCACCCCGAGTTTGAGAATTGATAGTCTTAATTCTCAAAATCCACAGATGATTAAACAGTTGTTTGAATAATCAGACATCATATAATAAAGCAATTTTGGCAGAGGTATAACAATAAATTATACATTGCCTCAGTTCAGTGGATACTTTACAACATATAAAACATGTAATTATGGATAATTTGTTAACAAAATGTTATAATTTGAACTATCCATTCCACTTGAAAGCAGAATTGGGCTTTCTTTGCAATTTATGTTATTTAATCTTTTATGAATTTTCAGGAATACCACATTTAATAATGCGGTCACCATTTTAACCTATTAGCAACTGATGAAATGTACTTTTATGCTTGGGTCCCTGGGAATAATGTAAGTGATAGTTATGCATCACATCTCTGGAAATGAGGGTAATGAGCCTACCGATATATTTCAGGTATTGCTTAATTAGGAATAGAATGGGAACATGAGACACAATAAATGAAGGATGTTAGTTTATTGAAAGACTTGAACTAAATTTCACACTTGGAATCTAGAAGGAAAAATAATACATGCTCTTCAGATAATGGTATAGGAATAAATTGAACTGATATTTCCTCAAGTTAGAAATGGCTAATGAATGGAGATGAGGAGGAACTTCTTTAGCCAGAGGATGATGAAACTGGAATTCATTGCCACAGACGGCTGTGGAGGTCAAGTCATTGGGTATTTTTAAAGTGGACTGTTTTTAAAGGGCATGTTTCCGTGCTGTATCTCTAAAATAAATTAAACAAAACAGAATGAATGAATGAATACGTTTTTTGGCAAAGTATGTACACATACAAGGAATTTGCCTTGGTGCTCAGCTCGCAAGTAACAACACGACATACAGCAAACAATTAAGAATAAAACATTAAAACATTAAGAATAAAACATTATTGATTAAACATATGAATGAAATAAAATACCAGAACAAAAGGAGGCTACAGATTTTTGGTTATTGAGTAGAGCTACTGCTTATGGAAAAAAAAACTGTTTTTATGTCTGGCTGTGGCGGCTTTGACAGTCTGGAGTCGCCTTCCAGAGGGAAGTGCTTCAAAGAGTTTGTGGCCACGGTGAGAGGGGTCAGATATGATCTTACCCGCTCGCTTCCTGGCCCTTGCAGTGTACAGTTCGTCAATGGGGGGAAGGTTGCAGCCAACAACCTTCTCAGCTGATTGAACGATTCGCTGCAGCCTCCAGGTGTCGTGCTTGGTGGCTGAGCCAAACCAGACCATGATGGAGAAGGTGAGGACAGACTCTACGATGGCCGTGTAGAATTGGACCATCATTGCCTCTGTGGCAGATTCCACAAACTATTGGCATATTTTCCTGAGAGAGGTTGCTGATTGATCTATGGACTTCATAATGAATATGGTTCTGAATCTCTTAGATTATGTGAGGTAAACCATTTGAAACTGTATGAAGCAAGGTATAGATATTTGCCATAGCTTCTAACCTTTCTTGTTTATTGATATTCCAACATTCCCCATGTAGAAACTGCAGGTAGGCGGTTAAATATGTTACATTTGAAGTAGTTGTAAGGATTTTGAGATGTTCCCTCAGGAACCTTAGTGTTCCTCTTCTCTGGAAGTTGCATCCGTGACTATGATGAGTGTGGGTTTGAATCTCACAAATCAATACCTGGCATACTTCAACCATGTGTTCTGTGCTTAAGAGTTCATGTATTGATTTTGGGGAGTCATGCTCCTTTCCTGAAGTGAGAATTCTAAATGCCTCATTAGAGAAGCTCCCTGCTTCAAGAGGTTTATCACAATTATAAAATTAATTTGTATATCTAACTCAAAAAAAAAAAACTGGCCTGTTTTTGAAAATACGTATGTTGTCTTTGTAGTTTTAATTCCTTCATATGTCTGGCTTCAACAGTGCATTAATTTTGAGTTTCTTTTGATTTTGTTTGGCATTTTGTTATTCCACTTTCCGGCCTCGCCCACCTACTCCAACCCCACTATTAACTATTTGTCCAGAAAATAGATTTCCTTCCTTTCTTTTGTAGATTTTCTGTGGTCAAAATTAAAACAAAAACATTTCAGTATCTGGTGCAGAATTTATTCAGTTCTTCCATAAGATGCCTTTATTAAAATGTGTCTTTTTTTTTCATTCTCAGTTGCAATATATTATTTTGTTTTTAAATATCTTGGAGCCTATGTTTAACTCACCTTTTCTATCATATTTCTTGTTGTTGCTTCACCTGATTCAATTTGGCAAATGGAGGTTGACAATGGATGATTCAATGGTGCTTTTAGTCAAGTGTGCAAACGCACAGTGAAATTATTTTCTTACATACAGCCCAGTACAATATTCCCATAACTAAGTATATCCTTGATTAGCAAGTGTACAGAAATAGTCTGCTGAGCCCGCGTGCAAGAGGCACCATGTTTTGATGCCATTTTCAACGTCCAGTCCGCATTCAAGTTCGTATGAGCAGTGCCCGATCCAGACGAGCCCCAGGCTGCTGCAGAGCCTCCAGCCATCGCCTTCCTTGGATGCAACATCCCTGTCCTCGCCCGTCCTTTGTGTCCCAGGTGCGCCTCCTGCTAGGGTTACCAACTGTCCCGTATTAGCCGGATATCCCGTATATTGGGCTAAATTGGTTTGTCCCATACGGGATCGCCCTTATCCCGTATTTAACTGCTACTACTCGGGTTGAGGGGACTGTCGGGTCTGAGTGCCGCGTCAGGGTCCCGCCTCACTCGTCCCGACATAGGGTAGCTCATGGAGTGCAGCAGCAGCGCCTCGCCCGTGGCCCCGTCGGTCGACAGCTGTCCGACCTTCGGACCTTCACTTACCGCCGACACCATCGCCCCTCCTTCTGATGGCCGATCATTGGTTCATGAGTTGGATTGGGGTGCCGGACTTCTCAGCTGGCCCGCCGGCTGGGCTTTGTGTGCAGTCCAGCACCAAGTCATCATTCACCCAGCCACGGCCGAGTCGGTCAATGAAATGCCGTCGGGAATTTGTCCCTTATTTTGACCTTTTAAGGGAATAACGTTTAGTGCAAGGTACAGCCAGCAAAGTCTGATCAAGGATAGTCCGAGGGTCATCAAAGAGGTAGATAGTAGTTCAGGACTGCTCTCTGGTTGTGGTTGGATGGTTCAGTTGCCTGATAACAGCTGACATACTTCCAGAAGCTAGTTCATAGCCTTTCACAAGTAACTGCAACTACAACTTTATTTATATAGCCATTTCATACACGAGGCAGACTCAAAGTGCTTCACATAAAAACATGTCATACAATAAAATTAAATAATAAATGAAATAAAATAGAAGAATTAAAATAAAATAAAAGCAAAGTTAAAAATGCATTATAGAAAAGAGCAAAAGTTAAAAGTGCAATGTAGTTAAGATTTAGCTGAAAGCTAAAGTAAACATAAAAGTTTTCAGTCTTGTTTTAAAAGTGGTGAAAGTAGGGGCAAGTCTTAAATCTTCAGGAAGTTTATTCCAGCTATTTGTTGCATAGTAACTAAATCCTGCTCTCCCATGTTTTGTATTTACTCTGGGAATCACTAACAGATTGGTCTCAGAAGATCTTAGCGGTCTAGAAGGCTTATATAGTGGAAGCATGTCAGTGATATACTTTGGCCCTAAACCATGTAGTGATTTATAGGTGAGCAGCAGGATTTTGAAATCAATTCTCTGACATACAGGGAGCCAATGTAAGGATTTAAGAATTGGTGTAATGTGTTCAAATTTGTTGGTCTTTGTTAGAACTCTAGCAACAGCGTTCTGAACAAGCTGTAGCTGCCTGACAGTTTTTTTCCGGAAGACCTGCAAGGAGACCGTTACAATAATCTAGCCTACTAGTAATAAAGGCATGTACAAATTTTTCTAAGTCATGAGCTGACATGAGTCCTCTTAGTCTTGCTACGTTTTCGAGGTGAGAGTAGGCCGATTTTGTTACTGATTTGATGTGACTGTCGAAATGTAAATCTGAATCCATAATAACCCTGAGATTTCTGGCTTTGTTTGAAGTTTTCAGGGACAGAGAGTGAAGGTGTTGGGTTACTTTAAGCCTTTCTTTTTTAGCACCAAAAACAATTATCTCCGTTTTGTCCTTATTTAGTTGGAGGAAATTTTGGCACATCCAGTCTTTGACTTGCTCAATGCACTGGCACAGCAGATCTATGGGGCGATAGTCATTTGGTGATAGCGCTACATAGATTTGAGTGTCATTGGCATAGCAGTGGTGGTCAATATTATTATTTTGCATGATTTGCCCTAGTGGGAGCATATAGATGTTGAATAAAGAGGGCCCTAAGATCGAACCTTGGTTGGTTCTGATACAAGTAAGCAGGGAAATTGTTTTTGTAGATGTCACACGTTTGGAGCAGATTTCTCTGGAAGTGTGAGCAGTAGTATTTTAAAAAGGGCGGCACAGTGGCACGGCGGTAGAGTTGCTGCCTTACAGCGCTTGCAGCGCCAGAGACCCGGGTTCGATCCTGAATACGAGTGCTGCCTGTAGGGAGTTTGCACGTTCTCCCCGTGACCTGCGTGGGTTTTCTACGAGATCTTCGGTTTCCTCCCACACTCCAAAGACGTACAGGTATGTAGGTTAATTGGCTTGGTGTGTGTGTAAATTGTCCCTAGTGTGTGTTGAATAGTGTTAGTGTGCAGGGATCGCTGGTCGGTGGGGACTCGGTGGGCCGAAGGGCCTGTTTCCGCGCTGCATCTCTAAACTAAACTAAACTATACTAAAAGCTGGGGCACTGTCAAATATTCAGTCTCTCCTCTAAGCCAATTTACTGTGCTTGCACTAATCTGACAAGGGACTCCCAGCTAGCCTGCTGATGTCACTGACTCCGAAATTGTACAGGGTCCACTCTTCATGTACAATGCTTACGATATATAACCTGTCAGGACTGAAAAATTAATTCTGTAAAGAAAATAGAGATGTAGGAAGTACTGAATAAAAGATAAAACAGTGATAAATGTAAACATTTGGCACTGCATTTAAGATCTATTTACTAAAGACTGAAATGTATAAAATAATATCTTTATGACAGGATATGTCCCTGAGAGTCACATAAAAATGTAAAATGGGAAAAATGCTGTCAGAAATACTGGAGAGCAAAATATCTAGCAAGAATGGGGACACTGCAGAAAATAAATAACAGTTGAGCAAAAGGAGCACAGAAGTTGCTGAGATACAAAGCTAATAAAACCCAATGATCTACAGTGCATCCCAGAGTTTGAAAGAGGCACTCTAGGCCTAGATAGAGTGGACATGGAAAAGATGTTTCCAGTAATGGGAGAATCTAAAACCTGAGGGCATAGCCTCAGAATACAATTATGTAACTTTAGAATGGAGATGGGAGGAATTTCTTTAGCTGAATGGTGGTGAATCTGTGGAATTCATTGCCACGCACTGCTGTGGAGGCCAAAACATTGGGTGTTTTCAAAGCAGAGATTGATAGGTGTTTGATTAGTAAGGGCGTCAAAGGTTACGGGGAGAAAGCAGAACAATGGGGTTGAGAAGGAAAAGTAGATCAGCCATGATTGAATGGCTGGGGTAGACTCGATGGATCAAATGACCTAATTTTGTTCCTATGTCTTGGCTGTTATGGTTTTTTAGAGATAGTAGATACTCTGATTAGCTTCTTCCTCCCTCCCCCATCCAAGTCGCACCAGGTTCCTGTTCTCACCTAGCAAACAGCTAACAATGGCCTGTTTCCTTTATCATAGTTACTATTTTGCATATCTTTCATTCATTTGTTCTGTATCTCTCTACATCATTGTCTATATCTCTCGTTTCCCTTTCCCCTGACTCTCAGTCTGAAGAAGGGTCTCGATGCAAAACGTCGCCCATTCCTTCTCTCCAGAGATGCTGCCTGTCCCGCTGAGTTATTCCAGCATTTTTTGTCTACCTTTAACATCTTGAATATTCCACCTCAGCTGCAGCAGTTCCTGTAGATTTGAGGAGAGCAAATGTGACCCAACTTTTCATGAAAGGAATAGACAATAGACAATAGAAAATAGGTGCAGGAGTATGCCATTCGGCCCTTCGAGCCAGCACTGCCATTCAATGTGATCATCGCTGATCATCCACAATCAGTACCCCGTTCCTGCCTTCTCCCCATATCCCTTGACTCTGCTATCTTTAAAATCTTGACCGTGGAAAAAACAGAACATCTAACCAGTCAAGCTGATCTAAAAAATAAGGAAAATGCTGAAATATCTCAATGAAGAATCTAATAAGAGATGTAGAAATGAAAAAAAAGAACAGGACTGAACAGATCTAATATGGATTAATGAAAGGAAAATCATATTTGACTAATCTATTTGAGTTTAATGAGGATGTGACCAGTAGGATAGATAAGGACAACCAGTGGATGTGGCATCTTCCGATTTTCAGAAGGGTTTTAATGGTTTAACATGAAAGGTTCATCAACAGAATTAGAGAATGTGGATTTGGGGCTAATATATGGCATGGATTGAGAATGATTAACAGAAAGAAAGCAAAGAGTTGTGAATAAATGAATGGGGCGGCAAGGTGGCGTGACGGTAGAGTTGCTGCCTTATAGCGCCAGAGACCCGGGTTCGATCCTGACTATGGGTGCTGCGTGTACGAGTTTGTACGTTCTCCCCGTGACCTGCCTGGGTTTTCTCCGAGATCTTCGGGTTCCTCCCACAATCCAAAGACGAACATGTTTGCAGGTTAATCGGCTTGGTATAAACGTGAATTGTCCCTAGTGTGTGTAGATAGCATTAATGTGCAGGGATCGCTGGTCGGCGTATACTCGGTGGGCCGAAGGGCCTGCTCCCACGCTGTATCTCTTTAAAAAAACTAAAATTGTTCTTGAACAAGCTATAGAAGTGTATACAATTTGACTCTCAAAAGACATGTAGACATGTATATGAATAGGAGGGATTTAGAGGGATACTAGACCAAGTGTTTAAGAAGGAACTGCAGATGCTGGAAAAATCGAAGGTAGATAAAAATGCTGGAGAAACTCAGCGGGTGAGACAGCATCTATGGTGACAGCATCGAATGGTGACGTTTCGGGTCGAGTGTATCACATCTGGATCCTTTAATATAAATTGAAGTAACCAGAACTTATACATGTTTTCGATATCTTTTCAAATGCTTTGGATGTGGGTATATTTATTGTTCCTCTTGCAGTCCACACAACAATCTTCATCCAGAAAGTAATGTATTTATTCCATAGTCCAGCACATCTTTTTCTGCATTAATCTCTTTAAGGTGGAAAAAAACAATTAAGTTGCTGCAAATCTCTTAATGCATTGAAATTGAGACTAATAAATGTTAGAACATTAGCAATTACAAATGTGCAGGTCTAAGCACAGTGTGTAACTGTAACGCTACATACATAAGCCATTTTTACTCTTTTAATCATTTCAGTATTCACGTAGGCATATCATATCGTGGTTTTTACCTGTTTATGTCCAATTACTGAAATGCTCTTGATATGAAATTTTTTAATTGCGTTTTCTTTTGTGTTAGTGATGTGTAAGATATTTGGGTTTAACTTTATGGGTGGGTTTCCAGCTAATGTTGAATTTACTGGAGGATATTATTTCTTGTTAATCTGGGTGTGATGCATATCTTGAAATAGCAGTCAATATTAACCTTCACCCGACATTGATAGAGAATAATGTGGTCATGCAAAGGGAGGACCTAAAGCAAGTTTATCACAAGGGGAAAATAAGGTACTGGGGACATTAATGGTGTAAAGAGATGGCTGGTCGCCCTGCATATAATGACCTGCGCCCAAGACTCTTAAAGGATGTGGCTCCAGAATGGTTATAATCTATCACAATCCCTTGGTTTCTTAAGAGGTCTCAGAAGTTTAGAAAACTGCACATACAAGGTTTTTTTTACACTGAGAGTGGTGGGTTCCTGGAATGTGATGCCTGTGGTGATGATGGAGGCATATACAAAAGTGACGTTTACTGTAAGATGGTTTTGGATAGACACGGAAAGGATGGAAGGTAGACACAAAATGCTGGAGTAACTCAGCAGGTGAGGCAGCATCTCTGGAGAGAAGGAATGGGCGACGTTTCGGGTCGAGAACCTTCTACAGTCTGACTTTATTCCTTGGAGAGCAGGAGGCTGAGAGGTCACGGATCTTTTAGGGATTTTAACAGGTGTATGAATATCACCCAAAATGATCTTTTAGTTTAGTTATTTAGCTTGGAGATACAATGCGGAATCTGGCCCTTCGGCCCACCGAGTCTGCACCGACCAGCGAGCCTCGCACATTAACACTATCCTACACGAGGGACAATTTATATTTATACCAGCCAATTAACCAACAAACCTGTAGGCCGAGAGGAAACTGAAGATCTTGGGGAAAACCCAGGCAGGTCATGGGGAGAACGTAGAAACCCGGTACAGACAAGCACCCATAGTCAGGATTGAACCCGGGTCTCTGGCCGTGTAAGGCAGCATCTCTACCGCTGCACCGCCGTGCCTCCCTCGTGTTCTACTGTGTTCATTTTGTTTGGTATATTATGAATGAATGAATAAATGAATGAATGAATGAATAAGTTTATTGGCCAAGTATGTAGACATACAAGGAATTTGCCTTGGTGCTCCGCTCGCAAGTAACAACAAGACATACAGTAAACCAATTAAGAATAAAACATAAAACATTAAAACATTAAGAATAAAACATCATAGTTTAAAGATGTGAATGAAATAAAATACCAGAGCAAAAGGAGGCTACAGACTTTTGATTATTGAGTAGAGCTACTTCTCGTGGAAAAAAGCTGCTTTTATGTCTGGCTGTGGCGGCTTTGACAGTCCGGAGACGTTACTCTCTGCAATTCTCTGCAATGCAGGATTCTCTGCAATACCATCACAGCCCTCATGTTGCAAGAGTGAGTCAACATGCTGTTCAAGTCTCCTGATGCCAAAGAGGCGATAGATTCTCACACCTACTCTCATTAAGCCGATTCTGTGCAAAGCAACCAAACACTGAAAGTATACGTTTAAGTAAGGAACAACAATCAGCGTTTTGGCTTTATACTTTTATAGTCTGATATTATTGATAATTGATAATTAATTTGTTGTATTATTGGTTGTTATTTGTGGCTTATTATGGGCCTGTAAAGCTACAGTAAGTAAGAATTTAATTGTTCTGTTGCCGGCACATGTTGATAATTAAACATTTTTGGCCCTTGACGTTTTCTTGTAATCAACAGAGGAGCAAGTAGATTTTGCAGTTGTAGAAGTGTTGAGTTTTATATCTGTATAAACCACCATTCTACAGCTTAATTGTATCTTGTATATATGACAATAAACCCGTCTTGAGTTGAACGTATAAACCCAACGGCTTCAAACCTGTCAGTCTATTTGCTGCCATTTAGTGGCAGCAAAGATGACTTTGAGAAGTTTGCAACCTGCTTGAGATTCCCACATCACCAAACCTCTTCTTGCTGTCTATGAGCCAAAGTTACACCAGAGGGACAAGCAGTGCGAACATGTCATCTGTCTTGTCTTAACTCAAAGGCATATCCTGAAAGGATGTTTTAATCAACTTTTTTACACAAAGGGTGGTAGGTGTATGGAACGGGATGCAAGAGGAAGTATTTGAGGCTGGTACTATCACGGCATTTGAGAAACATTTGGACAGGTACATGGATAGAATAGGTTTGGAGGGATATGGCCAAACACAGGTAGCTGGGGCTATATGTAGATGGGACAAGTTGGTCGGCGTGGGCAAGTTGGGCCAAAGGGCCTGTTTCCACGCTGTATATATGACTCTATGATTCTCGAAGAAAGAACCTGCACAAAAATGATAACGAGCAACTTTGCATTCAACGACAGTAATGCCACAATCTACAGTAGTTTGTGCATGAAAAGGTAGCCTGTGAACAGATGAATGGCTATAGAAAAGTGATTAAAGCCGAGTACATCAGAGCTGTGCAGAAATGCATGGAATTCAGATCTCCACCGTCACAATTTGATTAGTACGGGTGTCAAGGGTTATGGGGAGAAGGCAGGAGAATGGGGTTGAGAGGGATAGATCAGCCATGATTGAATGGCAGAGTAGACTTGATGGGCCGAATGGCCTAATTCTGCTCCAACAGCTTATGAACTTATGAACAACCTGGGACGACCTGTGAAATGCGCTGACTCCATGGGCAAGCGTGCAACTCCATGCAACATGCAGCCAATTGAAGTGACCACCACAGAAGGAGCACAGTAGAGGCATAATGTGGGCCAACACACACACTTGGGACAACTTACATTTATACCAAGCCAATTAACATAAAAAGCGGTACATCTTTGGAATGTGGGAGGAACCCGAAGATCTTGGAGAAAACCTGCATGGTCACGGGGAGAAGGTACAAACTCCATCCAGTCAACAACAGTAGTCAGGATCGAACCCAGGTCCCTGGCGCTTAAAGGCAGCAACTCTACCGCCACGTCACGGAAGTCTTAGTAAAGGGTGCACTGGACTAGAAGTTTAGTTTAGTTTAGTTTATTATTGTCATGTGTACTGAGGTATACTGAAAAGCTTTTTGTGGCATGCTTTCCAGTCAACGAAAAGACTATACATGGTTACAATAAGCCGTCCACAGTGTAAAGATGATAAAGGGTACAATTTTTAGTGCAAGATAAAGTCTGATACTTCAAAGGTCTCCAATGAGGTAGATGGGAGCAAAGGACCGCACTTTAACTGGTCAAGGATGGTTCAGTTGCCAGATGACAGCTGGAAAGAAACTGTCCCTGAATCTGGAGGTATGCATTTTCAAACTTCTGTACCCCTTGCCCAATGGGAGAGGGGTGAAGCAAGACTGAGACTGGTCCTTGATTATGCTGGTGGCCTTGCTGGGGCAGCGTGAAGTGTAGATGGAGTAAATTGAAGGGAGGTTGGTTTGCGTGATGGTCTGGGCTACGTCCACAACCCACTACAATCTCTTGCGGTTTTGGATGAAGATATTACAAACCTTTGCTGTGATGCAGCCTGAAAAAATGCTTTCTAAGACGCATCTAGAGAAGTTGGTGAAGGTTTTTGGGGACATGCCGAACTTCCTAAAACCCCTGTCCCACGGTACGAGTTCATTCCAAGAGCTCTCCCGAGTTTGCCCTGATTCGAATTCGGAGATTTACGGTAATGGCCACTCGTCGGTACTCGGGGCTCTCGTGGACATTTTCCAACATGTTGAAAAATCTTCACAAGTCTTCCCGTGCTTACCTGCTGTTAGCG
The DNA here is from genome assembly GCA_038087875.1 of Malacoraja senta. Classification (NCBI taxonomy): domain Eukaryota; kingdom Metazoa; phylum Chordata; class Chondrichthyes; order Rajiformes; family Rajidae; genus Malacoraja; species Malacoraja senta. The sequence continues at coordinate 20,979,225 of CM075989.1, forward strand.
AGTCTTCCCGAGTACCTGCCGTTCGCGTTATGAGCCGCTAAGAGACGTCCCCGTACCCCGCTACATTCATTCTCCGTGCTTACCACGAGTTTGATTTTTTTTAAACTCGGGAGAGCTCTTGGAATGAACTCGTACCGTGGGACAGGGCTTTAAGCCTTTTAAGGAAGTAGAGGCTTTGGTGTGCATTCTTGGCCAAAGTGGCTGGCCCAGGACAATTTGCTGATGATATTTAATCCTAAGAACTTGAAACTCTTGACAATCGCTACTTCGGCGCCAGCAATGTACAGTATTGTACTGTGTCGCTTCTTGAAGTCGATCACAATCTCCTTTGTCTTGCTGACATTGAGGGAGAGGTTGTTGTGTTGGAACCAAGTTACCAGGTTCTCAATCTCCTTCCTGTACTCCATCTCGTCATTACTTGATATCCGGCCCGCCACGGTAGTGCCGTCTGCGAACTTGTAAATTGAGTGCAGCTTTTAAGGGCCGTCTTACTCCACCAAGATCTGATTTAGTTGGCCAGCACTGTGGCTGTAAGTTCAGGCCATTGTCTGCGCAGAGTTATTTGATTTCAGTTGGAGGAACGCTAGGAAATTGTCATTAGATGCAAAGCCTTTAGGTAATGGAAAGGAAAATTGCTTGTGCAGTGACCCTAGCCAGAAATGTAAAAATATAAGTGTCTGGTTGGTTTCAATTGTGTGACTACCACAGTCTGCTGACACACAATATTAAGGTTAACATTTCAATTCGTGAGCACGATGGCAGAACAGCCAAATTAATGCCGAGGGAAAATATTATGGAGAGAAAACATCAGCGATCCCTTGGCAAGTTTAAAAGAATATGAGGATTATTATCATCAGTGGCATGATCAAAGTAGGAGGCATCATTAAGAAATGCAAGAGTAATCTGATCTGATTTTTGCTCAAAATGCAAATCCATTTTGGCATCGACAGCAAAAGTGCAACTGTTTGATGATGTGACAGGATACACGCGTGTGGTTGATTATGTAGTGTGAACATATTGAGACGCACTCTGCCACAGATGCTCACTTAGGAATTCAAAATCCCACTGTCTGCTGCATCTTGTAAAATTCCAAACAACTAAAACGGGAATGTTCCAATTTGCTGCTATTGGGATTGGCGCAAGCCTAATTGCGAACTGTTAGACAATCAATTGTATTTTGTTTTTATATATTGCCCAAAAAATATCATTGAGATTTCAGTTTAAAAATGAACCCCAGCAGTTCCAAGGTGAGAAAGAGACGAAGGAGTGGACGGCTGGTAGTTCTGTCCACATAACGGTGAATCTCCAGAAATGTGGCAGTTTCGATAGGCAGATTGTTTCAGTGGCAATTTTCTCCTCAGCTGCTGTGTAGAACAATACCTCCCAGATTTCTTTACTCGCTGAACAAGAACAGAGACAAATCTAGATAAATGGAAGACTATAGCTGTAGATTAACCCTTGCGACAACTGACCCACAAGGACACGCACTGGTCCTGGCACCAACACCAGCAGAGGGCATTTGAAACCCTCAAACAACTAATGTCTTACACTCCAACCCTCGCATACTTTAATGCCAAATTACCCGTCACCCTGACCTGTGCGATGCCTCCCAGTGTGGATTGGGCGCTGCTTGCCTACAAAATGACGGAAAGGGCTCCAAACCAGTTGCCTTTGCCTCCGGTACCATGACCGATACCGAACAGCGCTACTCTCAAATCGAGCCTGCAAGAAATTCAAGGACATTATCTTTGGCAACCCGATCATGGTCGAAACCCATCACCAGCCCCTGGTCAGTATCCTCAGTAAACTGATCCACACGGCACCAGCGTGTTTACAACGCATGATGATGGAACTACAGAGATATGACATCAGACTAACCTACAAACGTGGTAAGGACATGCGCTTAGCTGACACCCTCTCACGGGCACCTCGCCCAACCTGCGAAAAACACCTATCTGATGATGAGCACAAGGGGTACACGGTTATGATGGTCTCCTGCCTCCCATCTGCCGGTTTAGACATCCTAGTGTCACAAACAGCTGCAGATGAAACACTACAATCGCTGGCCACTGTTACCCGCCGCAGCTGGCCAGACAAACAGCTGTCCAACCATTTTTCCCTGTCCGTGACGAACTGGTCATTCAGGATGGCGTGATAATGAAAGGACACAAGGCTGTCATCCCGAAGTCTCTTCACAGCAAGTACTTTGACATTGTCCATGGGGGCCATCCTGCTGCAGAAATAACCCTTCAACTTGCGAAAGGAATGCTGTTTTGGCCAGACATGGCCAACTACATTCTAGAGAAGGTTGCTGCCTGCCCGATCTGCAATAGCTTGACCCCGCACCAACAGAAGCAACCACTCCTCTCACACCGCCCTGGTCCACAGTAGCAGCCGACATCTTCAAGTGGCACAGCCAACAATTCCTGGTTTTAGTTGATTCCTACTCAGGATGGTTTGGAATCGAGCTGCTCCATAGCCCGACCTCAGCCATGGTCATTCAGAAACTAACTCATCACTTCTTTGTCCACGGAGCCCCCCTAACGCTGCTCGGTCCGGGTGCGGCCCGGGCTGTCGTCGAGGGAGGAAGGACGGAGCCGCGGCTCGTGAGGCTAACAGAGGCAAAAGAGGTTTGCCACGCACTGCAAGGGAGCAGTGGACCAGACAGGAAGAGCGGACGGATTACTATTAGACAGCCAAACCAGTAGGTAATATACGGCTGGGGTGAGTACTTTCCCATTTATAGGAGGTAGGATTATATAAATAAGGGGTGTATTAATATAGTAATCCGGGTAGGGGATTCTTAAATAGGACCAGTTATTTACTTATATAAGATGGGCGGCCAGGAGATGTGCCAATACTGTGAGATGTGGGAATTTGTCGACACCATTGATGTAGATGGTGTGGATGATCCCTACAGCTGCAGTAAGTGTTTGAGGCTAGCGGAACTCGAGCTCCGCATTGAGGAGCTGGAGATCCAACTTCATACGCTGCGGTACATCAGGGAGGGGGAGTATTACCTGGATGTTTTGTACCAGGGGATGGTCACACCGACCAGTTTAACTAATTCAGTAGTGAGTGAGCAAGGAAAGGAAGGTGTGGCCATAAGCGAGGCAGGTAGGGGGAACCAGGAGGAGATGCGGCAGGAGCCACAGCCCTTGTTCCTGACGAGCATGACCGAGGCTCTTACTCAATGTGAGGACGGGAACAGGGGCTGTGGGAGGGATGAGCAACCTGGCTGCAGCACCGTGGATCAGGGGGACATTCAAGAGGGGGGAGTTAGAAGAAATGCCGTTGTGATAGGGGATAGTATTATTCGGGGGGTAGATAAGGTTCTCTGTGGCCAGCAGAACATGTCCCGAAGGCTGTGTTGCCTACCCGGTGCTAGGGTTAAGGATATCTCTGCGATGCTGGAGAGAAATTTGCAGTGGGAGGGGGAGGATCCAGTGGTCGTGGTCCATGTGGGGACCAATGACATAGGAAGGACGAGGAAGGAGGATCTGCTGAAGGAGTTTGAGCAGTTAGGGAATAAATTAAAAAGCAGAACCTCGAGGGTACTGATCTCCGGATTGCTACCTGAGCCACGGGCCAAATCGGCGAGAGTACGTAAAATTAAAAAGCTGAATGCGTGGCTAAAAGACTGGTGTGGGAATAATGGGTTTGGTTTCTTGGGCCACTGGCACCAGTACTGGGACAGGGGGGATCTGTTCTGTAAGGACGGACTTCACCTGAACGGTGCTGGGACTGGGGTCCTGGCAAATCATATAACTAGGGCAGTAGAGAGGTCTTTAAACTAAGTAGCGGGGGGGAGGTATCAAGGGTGGTAATAACGGCAGGGGTAGAGGAAATAGAGCAGGGTATCAGTGGGGGGGAGGTATCAAGGGTGGTAATAACGGCAGGGGTAGAGGAAATAGAGCAGGGTATCAGTGGGGAAACGGAAAATCAAAATGTGACAGGAGGATTCAGAATGTGTGAAGATAAAGCTTTAGATGTAAAAGAGGCAAAAACAGAAAGGAAGGGTAGTAAAAATCATCTGAAAGTGCTGTATCTAAATGCACGGAGTATTCGAAATAAGATAAATGAATTAACGGTGCAATTAAGTATATATAGTTATGATATCGTGGCCATTACGGAGACATGGCTGCAAGGGGATCAGGACTGGGAGTTAAATATAGAGGGGTACTCGACAATTAGAAAAAATAGACAGGAAAGAAAGGGAGGAGGGGTGGCCCTTTTAATAAGGGAGGGAATAACGGCAATAGAGAGGAAGGATATTGCGTTGAAGGATCAGGATAGTGAAACAGCTTGGGTACAGATAGAGAATAACAAGGGGAAAAAACACTAGTGGGTGTAATTTATAGACCTCCAAATAGCTGTGACGCTGTTAGTCAGAACATAAATCTGCAAATAGTTGACGCATGTAAAAAGGGAACTGCTGTAATCATGGGGGACTTCAATTTTCATATTAATTGGGCAAACCAAACTGGGCAGGGTAAACTAGAAGAAGAGTTTATAGAATGTATTAGAGACGGGTTCTTAGAACAGTATGTCACAGAACCGACAAGGGGGGAGGCAATCTTGGATCTGGTCCTGTGTAATGAAGCAGGATTAATTAAAAATGTCATAGTTAGGGACTCGTTGGGAACAAGTGACCACAATATGGTCGAATTCCATATTCAAATAGAAGGGGAGCAGGTTGAAACTCAGGCTAGGGTACTTAGTCTAAATAAGGGGGATTATGAAGGTATGAGGACTGAGCTGATCAAAGTTGATTGGGATAGCAGACTCAAGAATAAGACGGTACATGAGCAGTGGTGTACGTTTAAGGATCTACTGTATAACCTTCAAGAAAAATTTATTCCTATGAAGAAAAAAAGGGGTAAGGGTAAGAACAGTCAGCCATGGCTCAGTAAAACTATAAAGGATAGTATTCGGCTGAAGGCAAGGGCATATAAGGTAGCCAGAGATAGTGGGAGGGTAGAGGATTGGGAAGCATTTAAAGGTCAGCAAAAAATAACTAAGAGATTAATTAAGACGGGGAAAATAGACTATGAAAGGAATTTAGCGAACAACATAAAAACTAATAGTAAGAGTTTTTATAGCTATATAAAAAGAAAAAGGGTGGCTAAGGTGAACGTTGGTCCATTGGAGGGTGAGACTGGAGAGTTGTTGGTGGGGAACATGGAAATGGCAAAGGCATTAAACGAGTATTTTGTATCAGTCTTCACCATAGAAGACACAAAAAATATTCCAACGCTGGATAAACAGGGGGAGGTAGGAATGGAGGAGCTAAATACTATTAAGATCACCAAGGAGGTGGTATTAGGGAAATTAATGAGACTGAAGGAGGATAAATCCCCTGGGCCTGATGGATTACATCCAAGGGTTTTGAGGGAGATAGCGGTGGGGATTGTGGATGCATTGGTGATAATTTTCCAAAACTCCCTGGAGGCAGGAACGGTCCCAGTGGATTGGAAATTGGCCAATGTAACACCTATATTTAAAAAAGGAAGTAAACAGAAGGCGGGTAACTATAGACCGGTTAGTCTAACATCGGTGGTGGGTAAAATGTTAGAGACAATTATTAAAGAAACACTAACGGGGCACTTGGATAGACATGACTTCATCGGACAGAACCAGCATGGTTTTGTGAAGGGGAAGTCCTGTTTAACGAATCTGCTCGAATTCTTTGAGGAAGTAACAACCCGGGTGGATAAAGGGGAACCGGTGGATGTGGTATACTTGGACTTCCAAAAGGCTTTTGACAAGGTGCCACATAAGAGACTATTGCTAAAAATAAAAAATTATGGGATTGGGGGTAATATATTAGCATGGGTAGAGGATTGGCTAACAAATAGGAAGCAGAGAGTGGGGATAAATGGTTCATATTCGGGATGGCAACCGGTAACTAGCGGGGTTCCGCAAGGGTCGGTGCTGGGACCCCAGTTGTTCACAATTTATATAAATGATTTGGAGGAGGGAACCAAGTGTAATATATCAAAATTTGCGGACGATACAAAAATGGGAAGAAAAGTAGGGGATGAGGAGGATAGGAAGAGTCTGCAAAAGGATATAGATAAGCTAGGTGAGTGGGCAACAACTTGGCAGATGAAATTTAATACTAATAAATGTGAAGTCATTCACTTTGGGAAAAAAAATGATAGGGCAAGTTATTTTCTAAATGAGGAGGAGCTGCGCTGTAATGCAACGCAAAGGGATCTAGGGGTAGTAGTACATGAATCACTAAAAGTTAGTATGCAGGTGCAGCAAGCTATCAGGAAGGCCAATGGAGTTTTGGCCTTTATTGCTAGGGGGATTGAGTATAAAAACACGGAGGTCTTGCTGCAGCTGTACACAGTATTAGTGAGACCACATTTGGAATACTGTGTACAGTTCTGGGGTCCATACTTAAGAAAGGATGTACTGGCCCTGGAGGCAGTGCAGCGAAGGTTTACAAGATTAATTCCTGCAATGAGGGGATTGACATATGAGGAAAGGTTAAGTAGGCTGGAACTCTACTCTTTGGAGTTTAGAAGAATGAGAGGCGATCTCATTGAAACATATAAGATCGTGAGGGGCCTTGATCGGGTGGATGCACCGAGGATGTTCCCAATGATCGGGGAAACTAGAACTAGGGGACATAGTTGTAGAATAAGGGGGGGCTCTTTTAAAACTGAGATGAGGAAGAACTTCTTCACCCAGAGGGTGGTTAATTTATGGAATTCACTGCCCCAGGGAGCAGTGGAAGCAGAAACATTAAATATATTTAAGTCTAAAATAGATGGTTTTTTAGCTGCCAAGGGGATAAGGGGCTACGGGGAGAGGGCAGGGATATGGACCTAGGTAGGGTTAGTATAGTAAGACCTGAGTGATCTCCTGGACAAGTGTCGATCGCCTGGATTGGGGTCGGAGAGGAATTTCCCGGATTTTTTTCCCGAATTGGACCTGGGTTTTTATCCGTTTTTTTGCCTTCCCCAGGAGATCACTCGGTTCTTGGGGTGGAGAGGGGTGATAGCGCTATAAAGTGGAGGGTAGTGTCTTGTGTTCTGTGTCTTGTGTCTACTGTTTGTGGGTGAGGGTGTTTGTTTGTTTGGTGTTCAGCCATGAGCGAATGGCGGTGCGGGCTCGATGGACCTGGTGGTCTGCTCTCGCACCTACTTTCTATGATTCTATGATTCTAGCAGCCGACATCTTCAAGTGGCACAGCCAACAATTCCTGGTTTTAGTTGATTCCTACTCAGGATGGTTTGGAATCGAGCTGCTCCATAGCCCGACCTCAGCCATGGTCATTCAGAAACTAACTCATCACTTCTTTGTCCACGGAGCCCCCCTAACGCTGCTCTCAGATAATGGACCTCAGTTCACCAGTCAGCTCTTCAGGAATTTCGTGAAAAACGGGGACTTTCACCACATTACCGGTAGCCCCGAGTACCCGCAGTCCAACGGCCTGGCTGAGCACGCAGTAAAAAGTGCAAAGGAACTAATGGAACGCTCACACAGGGCCGGCTCTGATGTTTATCTCGACTTACTCAACCTTCGGAAAACATCTTCCGCGACCCTCTCCTGGGATCTGCAGCCGAACGGCTTATGTCACGGTGAACCCGCTCCACTCTGCCTATGGCCAAGCAACTACTGGAACCACAAGTTCGTGCGCTGTCAGTTATCCATTCCCGGCTCCAACGCCGCCGCAACATACAAAGACAATACTACGATAAAACCAGCTCTCCGCTTCAACCGCTCAACAAGGGACAGGTTGTCCGTTTGCGGTCACTCCGAGGTTACGACCGCCTCGGAGTCATTCTGGGGTCCACTGCGGAACCACGCTCGTACTTGGTCAGTATTGACAATGGCATTTATCGGCGAACCCGCCAACATCTCCTTCCAGTTAATGAACCCGCACCACCACGTCCCTACCTGGACCAGCCTGCCGGTCTTCCCTCACGCTCTGCGAATGCTGCTCCAGCGATTCTTCTACCGGTGCCAGTGCCATCCCTGCCTTCCCCGGTGTCCCAATCTCCACCGATGTCTTCTCCTCCACGTTCACCCGATAAGGGACTTGCTTCCCCAGCGAAGGATGAGTTGTGTGCTGAGGGTTATTATCGTACAAGTGCAGGTCGCATCTGCAAGCCAAACCCGCTGATTACTGGCTATATCTGAACTGTGCATGACCTTTTTAGTTTTATGTGCTCTCATATGCAATAAAATAATAAATGTCGCACCTTATACTGGTGTTTCATATTTGCTCCACTAATCACTATATATGCTTTACTTGTTTAAGAGGAAGGATGTAGATTAACCCTTATTAATTCATGCCATTTATAACCTTCACTACACAAATACGCAAGCCACCCTTTACATGGTATTACAGTACTACTCTCTCTCTCTCTCTCTCTCTCTCTCTCTCTCTCTCTCTCTCTCTCTCTCCTCCTCTCTCTCCCTCCTCCTCTCTCTCCCTCCCCCTCTCTCTCCCTCCCCCTCTCTCTCCCTCCCCCTCTCTCTCCCTCCCTCTCTCGAGGGTACTAGTTGGTAAGTGAGACGCCAGCAGCAACTGACTGTTGAAATGCTCCAGTGTATTTGACGAAATAAAGTTGGACTTAATCATGAATTTGTTTTATTTATTGAGCCACCAATAAACTTAAACTAATGTGACAGGCACATTAGTTTAAGAAAGAACTGCAAATGCTGGAAACATCAAAGGTAGACAAAAATGCTGGAGAAACTCAGCGGATGAGGCTTTCTTAGTTTAATTTAGTTTGGTTTAGTTTAGAGATACAGCATGGAAACAGGCCCTTTGGTCCACCAAGTCCTCGCCGACCAGCAGTTACCCGTACACTAGTTCTATTCTACACACTAGGGACAATTTACCTAACCCGATTAAACTGCAAACCTGCACGTCTTTGGAGTGTGGGAGGAAACCGGAGATCCTGGAGAAAACCCATGCAGGTCACGGGGAGAACGTACAAACTCCTCACAGGCAGCACCCATATTCGGGATCGAACATGGGTCTCTGGCGCAGTAAGGCAGCAACTCTACCGCTGCGCTATTTCTCTATTTTATCTCATGTGAAATTGTTGCAATTGCAAAAAAAACGTGGCATTTATTTTTGGGGGGATGCAGGGGAGATTGGGGCAGGAGGCATGTACACCATTTTTCACACTTAAAACATTCATTTTACAATATCAAAAATATTGGTGAAGTATGAAAACTTTCTCGCTCACCACACGATCTCTGTTAACTGACATCGACAAACCTCTTGTTTACATGGTCACTGCCATCCCTCCCTCTCATTTGCGTTGATTGCAAAATAATCACGAAAGCCCTGGCAACCACTTGGCAACTTCTCAGCGGATTAATAAATTCTGACCTGGAGACCTATCCTAATGAGGGTCAAAACTCTTCCACTTCCACAGAACATCAATCTCTTTCACCATAAAAAGGACATATATTGATGCAGTTTCTCAGAAAAGAATGTAAAAAGATCAGGCATTTCCAACGAGCTTTTTATATTTTGGATTTCTAGCACCTGCATTTTTAGATTTCCATCAAAGATTATTTGGCTCGTCGAGGCTGACACATGCAGGCATCCAGAATCTGAAGAAGGGTTCTGACCCAAAAACTCACCTATTCATTTTCTTCTGGGATGCTGCCTGACCTGCTGAGTTACTCCAACATTTTGTGTCTACATCCAGACAATGTCTGTAATGAGTAGAGTCGTACACACGCCAAGATACGACACATATTCATCAAAGTCCACTAACAGCATTGGTCTGCAGGACATTACAGTAACTAGCAGCAGCTACACAGACTGCCTTACGTAAACAAGATCTTGGTAATATAAATCGCACATTAGGAGGAGCAACTACTAACAAGCACTACAATTGGTTAGTAGGAAATAACCAATCTACATCTATCCTTGTAGAAACAAAATAAAACATAGATACGTAGAAACATGGTGGCTAAACAATACAGCAGCCGAAACGTTAATAACGCATATGGGGAAGTATAAATGGTTACACAAAATCGCCGTATCTAATGGGCGGCCTACTGACCCGTCCGGCATGTGTGCAGTATGAATCCGCATCTCCTCCTTTCACCGGTGAAGTGACTGGGGAGGTGACAGGGGATGTGACCGGGGACGGCACCGAGACCCGGCGGTGAAGTAGGCGAGTGGGCGCCGAACGCCATGGAGAGGCCGCGGGGGTCACTGGTAGTGGAGCAGCCGGCCCGGTAGTGGGAGGGTATACACAACACGAGACCTCTAGATACGGAGTCGCAGGATGCGGTTCCTTCACAGGAAGGAGATGTTGACAGTTGCGTCTGTAAATGGGCCCGTCCGCGCTAACCAGGTAGGAGCGCGGTTCTTTGGCAGGGCTATGGATGTGACCCAGACGGCCATAGCCCTTGTTAGTCTGGGGGCGAACAACCTGTCCACTGGAGAGAGGTTTAAGAGGCTTACTGGACTTGTCGAAAAAACGTTTTTGTGCATCGCGCTTGAATTGTAGTTGTTTCTGGACTGCGGGCGGAGAACGGACCTGTGGCTGCAGAAGCTGCTGGGGTACAGGCAGGGCAGCACAGGTTTGACAAGACATCAGTCGTTGGGCTGGAGAACCCGGTATGGGATCCCTGGCAATGTTCCTTAAATTGAGCAGGTCCAGGTAGACATCAGATTTAGCAAGGTAAGAATGCTCCATCAGTTGTTTTGCGCTTCGGATGGCCCGTTGGACGAGTCCGTTGCACTGTGGAAACTCAGGGCTGCTGTTGATATGTAAAAGTCCCGTTGTTGTGCAAACTGTTTGAAAAGCTGGCTGGTGAACTGTCTGCCGTTGTTGGATAGAAGACGTGCAGGGGAACCGTGCACGGAGAAATGGCGTTGCAGCTTCTGGATAACTGCGTTAGATAATAATAATAATAATAATGGATGGGATTTATATAGCGCCTTTCTAATACTCAAGGCGCTTTACATCGCATTATTCATTCACTCCTCAGTCACACTCGGTGGTGGTGAGCTACTTCTGTAGCCACAGCTGCCCTGGGGCAGACTGACGGAAGCGTGGCTGCTAATCTGCGCCTACGGCCCCTCCGACCACCACCAATCACTCACACACATTCACACACATTCACACACATTCACACGCAGGCAAAGGTGGGTGAAGTGTCTTGCCCAAGGACACAACGACAGTATGCACTCCAAGCGGGATTCGAACCGGCTACCTTCCGGTTGCCAGCCGAACACTTAGCCCATTGCGCCATCTGTCGTCCTAGATGTGATGGTTTGGAGTAGATCAATGTCAAACCAGCCCGAATAAGAGTCGACAAGAACCAGATAGTGTTTCCCATGCCATTCGAATATGTCGGTGGTTACCGTGGACCACGGTAGAGGAGGAACCGTGTGAGGCAGTAAGGGCTGCTTCTGCTGGTGTGGCATCAGGCTTTTGCAGATGGTGCAGACTTCAGTTTTGTCACATATGTACTTGGTCATACCAGGCCAGTAAAACATGTTCTGTGCCCGTTGTAAGGTTGCCTCTACACCGGGGTGGCCCCTGTGGACGGCGTCGAAGTTCTTGTCCCGGAGGACAACTGGGACAATTGCCTTGTGGCCCTTGACTGTAATCCTGTCCTGCATCACCAGTTCGTCGTGAACCAGGAAGTATGGGCGGATTGCGAGCGGGGTGCTGTGTTGTTTATCCAGCCATCCGTGCCGGATGACTGCGGACAGCAATTGTAAAGTCTCGTCAGCAGCCGTGTGCTCTGCCAGTCTGCTTAGGCAATCAGTAGGAACATATGATACCTTCATTACTGAGAACTGGTCCTGTTCAGAGAGTTATTGTTCGCTGGTTTTGCGTGGGGGCCCTCGATAGCGTGTCAGCTATGTGCATGTCCTTGCCTTTTTGAGATCAAATGTTAAAATCAAACCGCTGCAGCTGCATCATCGTCATCCGTTGCAGGCGAGCCGGAGCAGCGTGAATGGGTTTATTCAAGATGGTGACCAGTTGGTCAAGATGGTGACCGGCGGCTGGTGGTCAGTTTCTATAATCACAGACTTCCCAAAATTTCGTGCAGGCGAAAACCACTGCAAGCAATTCTTTTTCAATCTGGGCGTCACGTTGTTCAGCATCAGTTAGTGTGCGAGAGGCGTATGGAACAGGCTTGCTGTCGCCATCGGCAGTGGTCTGCAGGCACGCAGCGCCAAGTCCGTACTGGGACGCATCGCATGTGAGCGTTACGGGTAACTCCAAAGCGAAATAGGCGAGGGTAGATGCGCTGGCCAGCTGCAACTTAAGGATATCAGAAACTCTTTAGTACTAAGGATACCAGGCCCATGCAGTGTCTTTGATTGATTTGATTATACCTTTAATAATCCTTTGCAGGAAATTACAGTGCCACGACAGCTTCAAGACAGACATAACACCACACATTTCCTCAAATAGCTTCCATACTTAACAAGTTAAAATACAAGTTAAAATACAAGTTAAAATACAATTAATGAAAAAAAAAAAAGTGCAGTTATTTATGCGCATTATATAACCTTATAGCAGCTGGTAAACAGGACTTCCTATGTCTCTCAGTTTTGCACATTGGTGCAATCAGTCTCTGACTGAAGATGCTGCTCTTGATCACCTTCAGGGCATGGAGTGGGTGAGTGGGGTTGGTCATTATAGAACCCAGTTTGTTGAGAGTTCTGGCCTCTGCCACCTGCTGGACCGTTCGTTGCTCAGCCCCGCCCACTGAGCCGGCCTTCCTGATCAGCTTGTCCAGCCTGTTTTTGTCCGTGTGTCAGTTCCCGCAGGGGGGCAGATATATCGCTGAGGTTGGGAATAGATTTCCCCAGGTAGTTGACCATTCCAAGGAACCTTTGTGGAGTCATAATGTCAGTAGGAGCCGGCATTTCGTTGATAGCAGCGTTCTTCGATGGGTCTGATCTGAGACCATCACTTGTGAAAATATGTTTGACGTAGGTAACTTCCAGGACCCGAAACTTGCACTTCAGGAGATTGAGTTTGAGCTGAATGTCTTTGGCACGTCCAGCACTTTCTTCAGATTAGCGTCATGCTCAGCCAAATCGCGCCCATAGACGAGAATGTCATCAACAATAATGGCACATGGATACCCCGCAAACAGTTGTTCCATCGTGCGCTGGAAAACCTCGCTGGCAGAGTTGATGCCAAAGGGCATTCTCAGGAATTTGTAACGGCCGAAAAGGGTGCCGAACGTAGTAAGGTTGGACGAGTCTGGGTCCAGCAGAATCTGCCAAAATGAACTTTTGGCAACCAGAACAGAGAACACTGATGCATTGCATATTTGTGCAGCAACTTCCTCTACCGTTCGCATAGGGTAGTGTGGGTGTTTGATAGCTGTGCTGAGATCGTTGGGGTTTATGCAGATATGGTTTCCTCCTTGTTCTTCTTCGTTGTAACCACCATGGTGGAAACCCAGTCAGATGGGTCAGTAACTTCAGCAATGACACCCAGGGAGACTGAGCTCATTGTGTACTCTGTCACGCATGGCATGCGGAACACGATGTGGTGCTCGAACCACAGAAGTGACTTTGGGATCAACGGCGATGTTGTACTTGAGGGGCAGCTTGCCAAGCTCATTGTTAAATAGTTCTCTGTATTGAGAGAGTATTTGCTGAGTGGAGCCCACAGCGAGAAAGAGTTGATGGACATCGCGGCCAAAGTAGGCCAGGCCTAGATCGTGGCATGCATTGATACCAAGCAGAGTTTCAGAATCCCCCTTGACAATATAAAACTTTAGGGTATGAGACTGCGACTCTATGTCGCAGTTTAAATCAGTTTGTTCAAGTGGGTGTAGAACATCACCCCCCGTAGGCCCGAAGCGTGGCTGAGGCCTTATCAACATGCTCAGCATTATGTTTTTTTTTAAACTCAGATAACGAGATGACATCGCATTTCGCTCCGGTATCAATCTTTGCGATCACAGGCTTATTATTCACAAAAATGGTTAGCTCAGGGTTAAGTTGCTCGTTAGAGGAAGGGAGCAGAGAGTGGATGGCTGAACTGTTATCTTCACTTTCAGAGAGCTGAGCGGAGGATGGCACCTCAAACTCTCGGCTTTCATTATCAGCAAACTCATGTTATGACAGGTGCAAACTCGGCCTTGGGATGGATTGAGTCACACAGGAATGGTAACATTTTGCAAAGTAGTTGAATTTCTTGCAGAAATAGCAAATTTTACCATAAGCAATACAGAACCTGACCCGGAACATGAGAATAGTTACAATTAGGACATCGAGCAGCAGACCTTCTCTGCTGCCAGGCTGGGGAAGGCTGCGAATGCTTGTTATGACAGGAGGTCTCTATAAGGTTGACACTAGGGAGCGCTGGCCAGAGATCACAGACTTAGTGTGAGAAACCATTATCTCAGCAATCCAACAGGCGTGTTTGGCTTGATTAAGAGTCAGTTCAGAGTTACAAAGTAATTTGTCTCTCACCTTGTCACTGAGCATACCTCCATCGAGTTTGTCGCAGATCAGTTCATCGCATAAATATCGAAAATGACAGCGCGCAGCCATGTGTTTTAAGTCGCTGATAAAGCACTCTAATGGCTCGCCAACTTGTTGCTTACAAGCAAAAAAACTTGTTACGTTCGATAATAGAGTTTGAGGGGAGGTCATATGTCTAAACTTTGCAAGTAGGACAGCAGGGTCATTAATCGTTTCTGCAGGCACTTGGATCTGACCGTTTGCGTCTGAAACAGCAGGCTCAAAAGTAAAACGGTCCGCACGTTTCATTACCTCGGGACCAGCCAGGTTTAGGAACACAAAACCACGTACATCTGGAGGATCGTTGCTATGGACGATGCAAATGTAGTGAATGTAGTTGTGCTCGAAAAGGCTTCATCGTTCAACAATGTCAGAGTCAAAGATCAGAGGACTAGGACGGCGAGACGAGCTTGCCATGATAGAGATAACAGGCACATAAAACAAATATAAAAATAGAACCCGATAAACGTGAACGGAGTAGGTAAGACTCACTTCTTGACACCATGTAATGAGTCGAGTCGTACACACGTCAAGATACAAGACATATTTATTAAAGTTCACTTACAGCATTGGTGTGCAGGACATTACAGTAGCTAGCAGACTGCCTTACGTAAACAAGATCTTGGTAATATAAATTGCATATTAGGCGGAGCAACTACTAACAACCACTACAATTGGTTAGTAGGAAATAACCAATCTACAGTGACCTTAAGAAGCAGGGTGTCCTTTCTGACAGAAAGTAGAATTTCTTCTGTTTAGTTTAGTTTAGTTTAGAGATACGGCGCGGAAACAGGCCCTTCGGCCCACCGGGTCTGCGCCGACCTGCGATCCCCGCACATTAACACTATCCTACACCCACTAGGGATAATTTTAACATTTACCAAGCCAATTAACCTACAAACCTGAACGTCTTTGGAGTGTGGGAGGAAACTGAAGATCTTGGAGCAAAGCCACGGGGAGAACGTACAAACTCCGTACAGACAACATCCGTAGTCGGGATCGAACCCGGTCTCCGGCGCTGCATTTGCTGTAAGGCAGCAATTCTACCGCTGCGCCACCATGACCGCCCTATCGGGTGGTCAGTACCCATGATGGTCACCCATCTTATCCACGAGTTCAGAACAAAAGTGTCAGTTTGCCTTTCTGATGGATTTATCGAGATTATAGCCAGACTTCCTTTGTAAACCTGCATCACTGACACTCTCTTCACCCAGAGTGCTGTGAATGTGGAATTCTCTGCCACAGAAGGCAGTGGAGGCCAATTCCCTGGATGTTTTCAAGAGACAGTTAGATTTAGCTCTTAGGGCGAACGAAATCAAGAGATATGGGGAGAAAGCAGGAACGGGGTACTGATTCTGGATGATCAGCCATGATCATATTGAATGGTGGTGCTGGCTCGAAGGGCTGAATGGCCTACTCCTGCACCTGTTTTCTATGTTTCTATGTATTGTGTGATCTATTTTCTGAGAAAATAAATGGAAACAAAAGTTAACACTGTGCTCCGTGCATCCTGCCTACTCCTGCACCTACTTTCTATGTTTCCATGTTTCTATGAATGCCTGAGACCTGGCCTGCAATAGATTATGGACCTCCTGGTATTTCCAAATGAATAGGAACACTAGAGAGTAACTTTCCATCTCACTCCATCTGATCATCATGTCAGTAAAGCATTGTTGTGGTGCCATGTTGTTACTGAAGTGGGGAGAAGATTGAATAATTGATCATTTTTTGTTTACAAGAGCTAGGAATGCCTGGCAGCAAATATACTTGAACGGTCAGGAAACTCCAGCTTTGGCTGCAGTAAAAGACCAGAATATTGTGAGGAAAGGTTCATGCCAGTGCTCTCAACAATAATTTATTGGATTTGACATTCATGGAATTTATATCTTTATTTATCCCTACCTTAAAGATTTTTTTAAAAATTGTACGGGTGTCAGTGGTTATGGGGAGAAAACAGGAGAATGGGGTTGAGATGGAAAGATAGATCAGCCATGATTGAATGACGAAGTAGATTGATGGGCCAAATGGCCTAATTCTGCTCCTAGAACCTATGAACTTATGATATATATTTAGCAACGTCAGAAATCCAAGATGATGTTTGAAACAACTTGAGC
The DNA here is from genome assembly GCA_038087875.1 of Malacoraja senta. Taxonomy (NCBI): domain Eukaryota; kingdom Metazoa; phylum Chordata; class Chondrichthyes; order Rajiformes; family Rajidae; genus Malacoraja; species Malacoraja senta. The sequence goes on from CM075989.1 coordinate 20,995,842, forward strand.
AAAAAAGTAAACTGAGCATTGTAATTAGATTAATGTTTAAATCCATTATAAATCTGCAGGGATTTGCCTGATCTGAGCTTAAATTTCTTGCAAATTTAATGCCTGATGCACTTAGCACAATTTACGAAAATTCCCATAAATTACTCATGTTTAATCGGAATACATGAGATTTTACCTCTTTTGTGTGCTATTTTTTTCCTAGTAACTTAACTTGTGCTTTAACTTATTTATCTTCAATGGACCGGCATCATTACTAACACATCAGAGGAAGGAATATCATATCAACATGTTAAGCATTCAAGTGACACAGCCAAAAGTAATTTCTATGCTAAGGCATGTAATGTAAAATGCATGATCCAACATTAAATAATTGGATATTTACATAAAACTAGCACTATGAACTTTGCATAAAATTCAATACAAACACCTTTCAGTTTGCTAGCTTGTATGTATGCACATGTCTACTCAATAAAATATTTAAGAAACTAGAGTAAACATTTTAGAAGCAAAGAATATTGAGGAAGCACTAGAGGAATTAGAAAGCATCAACAAATGGAAGATTATTGGATATTCTGTGCCCTGCATTTCTAACCTGTGGGCATTGACTCATTCTGATGCTATTATCTGTTTGCATGTTATATATCCAGGATCCAGGTGTTTCTCACTGATTTTTAGTTGACTTGATGTGTTGCATTTACCCCTTCATTGTCTTGACTTTAGTTTAGTTTAGTTTACTTTAGAGATACAGCTCGGAAACAGGCCCTTCGGCCCACCGAGTCCACACCGACCAGTGAACCCCGCACACTAACACTATCCTACACCCACTAGGGACAATTTACATTTATACCAAGCCGATTAATCTTCAAACCTGTACGTCTTTGGAGTGTGGGAGGAAACCGAAGATCTCGGAGAAAACCTATGCAGGTCACGGGGAGAACGTACAAACTCCATACAGACAATTGCCCGTAGTCAGGATTAAACCCGGGTCTCTGGCGCTGTAAGGCAGCAACTCTACTGCTGCGCCACTTGTCAGAAAAGTTGAAGAATTAATACTTTATCAGACATGGGCACATGTTCTAAATTATTGTATACAATACAATACAATACAATACCATTTATTGTCATTTGAACCTCAAAAGAAGTTCAAACGAAATTTGGTTTCTGCAGTCATACAAACAAGTAAAAAGAACCAAGACACAACACAATTTACACAAACATCCATCACAGCGAATCTGCTCCTCACTGTGATGGAAGGCAAAGTCTTATCTCTCCCCTACACTCCCCATTCTCCTCCCGATGTCAGAGTCAGAGCCCCCGGCGGGCGATGGAAAATAAGACCCGCGGCCATTAAAGCCGCGCCGGGCGATGCAAGGCCGCCCTCCGGGTGTGGATGTTGGTGCCCCCGGTAGCGCTAGCAAGTCCCACGGCCATTAAAGCCGCGCCGGGCGATATTAGACCCAGCTCCGGGTCATCTTCAACCCCGCAACTCGGGCGGGAGAAGTTGCCGTTGCAGGAGCCCCGAAAAGCGGTCTCCCACCAGGGATCTTTTATTTAATAGAAATCCAATAACTGCACAATTAATGGGCACAACGTGTTGGAGTAACTCAGTGGATATGGGTAGGTGAAATTTTGGGTCGAAACTCTTCTTCAGACGATAGAAGGATCTCGACCTGAGATATTGTCTGCCCTGCTGAGATACTCCAGCACTTTGTGTTCTTTTGTGTAAACCAGCATCTGCAGTTCTCTGTTTCTACATTACAATTTAGTACACTTAAGCAACCATATGTCAATTGTTTTCCAAGAAGTCGGAACAACCACATGAAAAGAAAGTTGTCTCTTAAGAGTGAACCATTTTGGCAGTGGAAACATAAGGGGCGAATTGTACACATTGCTTCCTGCTTCTCCATGCTTCCTGAAGTCGATAACTAGTTCTTTCATCTTGTTGACATTGAGGGTTGCTGGCCTGACATCATAGAAACATAAAAAAATAGGTGCAGGAGTAGGCCATTCGGCCCTTCGAGCCAGCACTACCATTCAATATGATCATGGCTGATCATCCAAAATCAGTACCCCTTTCCTGCTTTCTCCCCATATCTCTTGATTCCATTAGCCCTAAGAGCTAAATTTAACTCTCTCTTGAAAACATACAGTGAATTGGCCTCCGCTGCCTTCTGTGGCAGAGCATGTTACAAAGTTCTCCGTCTTGATCACAGTGAATGGCTCGAAGGGCTGAATGGCCTACTCCTGCACCTATTGTCTAGTGTCTATTGTCTCCTTCCAGTACTCTGTCGCATCATTGTTCTTGATCCAGCTCACCACAGTGGTCTCACCTGCATGCTTGTAGATAGTTTGAGCCAAATTTGTCTGCACAGTTGTGTGTATAGGGAATAGAGTGGGAGATTGAGAACACAACTTTGTTGAGAATTATTGTGGAAGAGGTGTTTTCACCCATCTTCAGATTGTGGTCTGCGGACCAGAACGTCAGGGTTCCAACGGCAAAAGGGGGGGGGGGGGGGGGAGTAGCTGATTCCTAGAATTTGCAGATGGGTTTGGGTGAGATTGTGATGTTGAAGGTGGAGTTATAGTCCAGAAATAGGAGTCTAATGTAGAAGTCCTTGCTGTCTAGTTGCTCCAAATAGGAATAGATTGGGTAAATACACTCAGAGTAGGGGAATCAAGAACCATAGGTTTAAGCTGAGGAGGGAAACATTTAATAGGAACCCAAGGGGCAACTTTTTCTCACAAAGTGTTGAAGGTATAGGGAACAAGCTGCTGGAGGAGGTAGTTGAGGCAGGTACTATCACGACATTTGAAAAATATTTGGACAGGTGTATGGATAGGATAGGTTTAGAAGGATATGGGCCAAATGTCTCATGCCGAACGCAGGCAGGTAGGACTAGTGTAGATGGGGCATGTTGGTTGGCATGGGCAAGTTGGGCTGAAGGCCTGTTTCCACGCTGCAGGACACTATGACACTGTGACACCATGAGGTGTTTAGGGCCAGAGAGATGATGACCGCAGTGGACTTGTTCTGATGATAAGCAAAGTGCGGTGGATCAAGGCTTGGTGGGCGGCTGGAGTTAATGCACGGCATCACCAGTCACTTGAAAGACTTCATGATGCCACTGACCAAAATGAGATCCCAGGCTTTCAGATGTTGCTTCCTTTGCCAAATATATTGAACTAAATCATCTCCTAAGAAGGTCCTTGTGCTGTGACTGGAAATGCTACCGTTCTGTGGTGGGTATCATTGCAAATGAAACTCCCATGGAGCTGGAGAGTGAGATCTTGACTTCACAAGTTCATAGGTTCTCGGAGCAGAATGAGGCCATTCAGCCCATAAAGTTGACTCCGCCATCCAATCATGGCTGATCTATCTTTCCCTCTCAACCCCATTCTCCTGCCTTCGCCCCCATAACCCCTGGCAAGGGTCAGGATCTCAGGATCTCAAGGGTGAGATCTTGACTTCATGACGTTAATCATGGAGTGATCGAAATTGTCTCGCAATTGGTGGTGACTCCGAACTTCTCCCTCTCTTTTCCTAAATTGCTGAATGATTGATGACATTGTGCGCATTAATCTCGCTGTCACTCCGTCAGTAGACTTTGACCTATTAAATAAAACCCAAATCTTTTGGAACATCCTCAATAGCACAATTTAATTATAAATGCAAAAATATGATTCTTATTTAATGGAGTATTGTGGAGAATTGTTCTGGTGTTTCATTTTCAATGATTCTCAGTTATTTTTCATCTGTTATGGTGCGCCAATGTTGTTACAGCTGTGAAAGAATACTGATGAAGGGACATATTTTGCTGGCTCTTTGAATCTAATTGCTTTTACCACATCTATGAGCAGTAACCATGGTGAGTGCTAGCATTCTATAAATGAACTCTTGTTCTTTCCTGGATGCGAATAAAAGCGCAGAAGAATTAACAGAAGGAAGAAAAGACATATCTGTATCTTGGATTAGGCGTTCCATTGATACGGAAAACTTTGCTCACATCACACTGCATCTTTGCTAAAATGAAGTATTTTCTTCGCGCGAAAGTATTGAAAATGGGAAACAAAATCAAAGTTTTCTTTTTTGTCTGATGAAAGATTCTGTTACTGTCTGGAGAAGTACAATTGACTTAGTCTTTTCTATTCAATTCAGTGCTCGCTATTCAGTTGTCATTGTGAAAGAGATATAACTGTCTGGGTGCCGCCATATGGAATTGGTTTGAATAATTAGTCAAGAAGACTACCACTATTATCTATCGCAGGCTAAGATGATCTTTTCCATCCATTGCAAGCATCTTTCAGCAGTCTTTGCACTTTGGTTAAGGTCAATAAAGTTCAACCAATGAACACTACATACAATTACACTACATACATACACTACTACATCTCCCCCCATGTCTGCCTTCCGCAAAGACCGCTCCCTCCGTAACTCCCTTGTCAATTCTTCCCTTCCCTCCCATACCACCCCCTCCCCTGGTACTTTCCCTTGCAACCGCAAGAGATGCAACACTTGTCCCTTCACCTCCCCCCTCCACTCCATTCAAGGACCCAAGCAGTCGTTCCAGGTGCGACAGAGGTTCACCTGTATCTCCTCCAACCTCATCTATTGCATTCGCTGCTCTAGATGCCAGCTGATCTACATCGGTGAGACCAAGCGGAGGCTTGGCGATCGTTTCGCCGAACACCTCCGGTCGGTCCGCAATAACCAACCTGAACTCCCGGTGGCTCAGCACTTCAACTCCCCCTCCCATTCCGTATCTGACCTCTCTGTCCTGGGTCTCCTCCATGGCCACAGCGAGCAACACCGTAAATTGGAGGAAATGCACCTCATATTCCGCTTGGGCAGTCTACATCCTGGGGGCCTGAACATTGAATTCTCCCAATTCTGCTAGCCCTTGCTGTCCCCTCCCCTTCATCAGCCATCTGGTTGTCTCCTCCCCTCCCCCAGCCCTCGGGCTCCTCCTCCGCCTTTTTCCTTTTTTCCTTTCTTCTCCCCACCCCCTATCAGTCTGAAGAAGGGTTTCGGCCCGAAACGTTACCTATTTCCTTCGCTCCATAGATGCTGCTGCACCCGCTGAGTTTCTCCAGCATTTTTGTGTAACTACATACAATTTGTTTGAGAAAGAACTGCAGATGCTGGAAAAATCGAAGGTAGACAAAAATGCTGGAGAAACTCAGCGGGTGAGGCAGCATCTATGGAGCGAAGGAAACGTCGCCTATTTCTTCGCTCCATAGATGCTGCCTCACCCGCTGAGGTTCTCCAGCTTTTTTGACTACATACAATTTAATGTATTTCTATTTACTTTGCGATCGCTCTGTACAGCAGAGTGCGCTATAGACTTAACAAATGGAAGAATAATAGTGGAAGAATCTCATCTATAAATTCTACATATTCTGTTGGACACAAGTGATTTTGACAGATTAGCGATATGGTATACAGCTACTTTCACGTTCACATCGTTTAGTTGAAGTTTGTCAGTTAATTGGGTTTAGTGTCCCTAACGTGTAGGATAGAACTGGGGGCGGCACGGTGGCACAGCGGTAGAGTTGCTGCCTTACAACTTACCAGAGACAGGGGTTCGATTCCGACCACTGGGTGCTGTCTTTACGGAGTTTGTACGTTCTCCCCATGACCACGTGGTTTTCTCTGTGATCTTTGGTTTCCTCCCAGAGCAGATGCTAGTTTTTTTTAAATCAAAGACAGACACAAAATGCTGGAGCAATTCAGTGGGTCAGGCGGCATCTCTGGAGAAAAAGGTCCAATGTTGGCTGGGGAAGGTGTGATCTCAAGAGAAACAATGTGGAGAATTGTGGAGATGGTAAAACGACTTGGGTGGCGGAAGGGGTTAGACCCCCTCCTTCCTTGCCCCCTTCCTCTACCCGAATTGTTTTACCAATTCTGCAGCTCTCCACATCGTTTCTCTTGAGATCACACCTTCCCCAGCCAATGGTGGACGGACCAGGCACTGCCCTGCCTGAGGTGTTTACGGCCAGCCCTAATTAGTCCTCGTCATTTTGCACCTCCATCTCTTCACCGCCTCCCCACCCCCTACTTTCAGGCTGAAGAAGGGTCCCCAAAGTCAAAATGTCACCCCTCCTTTTTCTCCAGAGATACTGCCTGACCCGATGATTTACTCCAGCATGTTGAGTATCATTAATCACATCATATTAATGGATTAGCTAAAGTGTAAAAGACGACATACAAAGGGCTCCACAATCTGGTTATCAGAATAAATTAATGTTGCCACAACGTAGTACTTTGACCTTTTATTTCCTTATTCGGCTTTGGTGATCTTGATTTCTAATGGAATCTTTTATTTTCATCTGTCGCATTTCAAAAGTAATTTTACTTCGGTCATGTGAGTGACTACGTGAAGAAGAGCCCATCCATCCGCACACGCGTCATATCGTCAGACGCATAGCGCAGCGACCATGTGTTTGGAGTGAGCAGAGCTCCTCCAAACCGGTAAGTAAAAAACCTGAAGGTAAGTGTTTACTTACTTTTTTCAGGTCCCTTTCTTCAGAGAACTTGCAGTTGGAACAACACAAGTCAGAATGGAGAAAGGATGTAAGAGGCGTACCGCAGGTAAACTCGAGAAAGACCGCACGTCTGCGAGTAGCGGGCGCCCTTTTGAGGAGTCGGTGGCAGCAAGGCTATCGACATTTAATTATGGTTTAAAAATATACCGTTGTAGCGCCATTAGGGTGCAAGAGACATTAGGCTGGGTGGCCAGCAGACTCTGAGGAGTCAGACCGGAGGATCCTCGACTCAGGCAGACATTTTGTCTATTTGGGTCTGCGTTGGGAGAGCCAGCGCAGGGAATGCCTGGGGAAGGTCCGGCTTAGCGTTGGCCTACAGGAGAGCCAGCGCAGGGAGTGCCTAGGGAAGGTCCGGGCTTAGCGTTGGCCTATAGGAGAGCCAGCGCATGGAGTGCTTTGGAAGGTCCGGCTCAGCGTTGGCCTAAGGGAGAGCCAGCGCAGGGAGTACTTGGGAAGGTCCGGCTCAGCGCTTGCCTACAGGAGAGCCAGCGTGAGCAATGCCTGGATAAGGGCATTTTTATGCGTTGGCCTACAGGAGAGCCAGCGCCAACTATGTCTGGAGAAAGACAGTTTAAGCGTTGGCCTACAGGTGAGCCAGCGCCAGCAGCACCTGAAAGAGGGCTGCCTATGCATGGGCCTACAGAAGAGCCCGCGCGGCGAGCACCTGGGAAATGGTTTACTATGCGTAGGCCTATGGGAGAGCCAGCGCTAGAAACACCTGAAGCAGGATGCCAATTCGCCCCCTCCATGAGGAGGATTATTATACGCAAAAATTCAGAGACGAATCATATGAGGACCAGAGCCCAATAACAGAGCCTAAAGGACCAGGTTTGGCACAATATATACAATTTTGGGTTCCAAAACTATCAGGGGAACCATTGGGAGATAAATGAGCAATGTCAAATAATTACTTGCTCTCCCAGCAGCTTCAGGTTCTGACCATGCATGAGCTGTCAAAAAATATGAAACCCGCAGAATTGAGCACTGCAAGCAGCCTCAGCGGTGAAAATAAATGAATAAATAAATAAATAAATAAAAAATGACAGAGGGTGTTGAAATTGCTGGTCAGGCATTACGGCTTTGGCCAGAGGTTTGGATGGAGAGCACGTATCTGTATCACAACAAGGTTGACTTAGCACTCATGTGTAGTGCGCACTTTGAAATAAACTATATTTATAAAAGTGCTATAATACCTAACATCTACCCTAAGTTTGCGGGGCTCTGTAAACCATCTAATATTCAATTGCCTAAAATCTGTTTTTGGAAAGAATCTAGCCAAAAAAGGGTAAAAGGCCTCGATGAAGCCGTCGGTGATTGGCAGATCAAATCGAAGGCAGTTTTCCCTACCAACGTGTGGTGACTGGGGACAGTGAAGGATAAAATCAGTCTTTCCCTTATTTGCGTTATTGGCGCACTCCTCCTGAGGTACGTGGAGGTTACAATATTCCCACTAAGATCAGGGTATAACAATTGCCATAGGCAATCCCTGAGGTAGGGGGTCTGGTTCTGTAAGAGACATATTAATGTTTTACACTTACAAGTTGGGGAAGATTACAATTCTTCCTAAAAGAATGGCAATCTGATGTATTTATACTGTACAGTTTTGTGGGGTTTAGAATTGAATTCTACCCATATTTGGATTCTCCTACTCAGCATATTTCAAACCAGACACATATTTCTCAAAATAAGAGAATATACAGATTCAGGCAGAACATAAAATATTGTGTAAAAGGGATAATTAAGAAGTCAGTTCACCATCACCACCAATTTATGCCAAGTGTTTTTATTAGAGCAAATTAGGATGGTGGGTGTAGAATTATTCTAGATCTGACAAGTCTTAACCCTTTTTTGTACAGTATAAAAAACAGTTTTGGAGACATTTGCCAATACTATACAGCCAATTTCATGAAAATGCTATATGGCTAGCATAGATCTTAAAGATGCATATTACTGTGTGGCTGTATATGGTAATAATCATAGATATTTAAAATTTTAACTGGATGTCAATTATGGCAATTTAAAGCATTGTATTAACGTTTAGATTCAGCTCTGAGACTATTTGTCAGGTTGTTGGAACCAATCTTAGCACTACTAAGAGCTCAGGGCCATTTGGTAATGGCCTATTTTGATATATTCTGATTGTAGGAAACACTCAGGCTACAACAGAACCATGAGTGTCAAGAATCAAGCTCACTTTGGAGAGGCTGGGATTCATTACCCATCCAGATAATCCAAACTATGTTATGTTCCAATGCCACTACATGGCTTCATTTTCTTTTAATTTTTAGAGATGCATCATGCAAATAGGCCCATTGGCCCACCGAGTCCATACCGATGATCGATCACCCTTTCACACTGTTATTCCACTCATGCGAATGAGTTTTATTACAAGGAACAGCAGAAGCTGGAAATGTGCAAATATCAGAGTGCTGGAGGAAGTTTTGCTTGTAATAAAAGAGGGATGTTGAGAGGCACATAATTTAATGTTAATAACGGGCATACGAAAATGATAATAATAATAATATAGAAGGAACTGCAGATGCTGGTTTAAACTGAAGATAGACACAAAATGCTGGAGTAACAGTGGAAGTCGAAGTCCGAAGAAGGGTCTCGATCCGAAACATCACCCATTCCTTCTCTCCAGAGATGCTGTCTGTATCCGGCTATCCGACTTGGACAGAGTGGATGTGGAGAGGATGTTACCACTAGTGGGAGAGCCTAGGACTAGAGGTCACAGCCTCAGAATTAAAGGACGTTCTTTTAGGAAGGAGATGAGGATAAATTTCTTTAGTCAGAGGGTGATGAACCTGTGGAATTCATTGCCACAGAGGCTGCGGAGGCCAAGTCAGTTAATATTTTTAAGGCAGAGATAGATAGATTCTTAATTAGTGCAGGTGTCAGAGGTTATGGGGAGAAGGCAGGAAAATGAGATTCGGAGGGAGAGATAGATTAGCCATGATTGAATGGCGGTGTAGACTTGATGGACTTGAAGTCTGTAGCCTCCTTTTGCTCTGGAAATTTATTTCATTCACACGTTTAAACTTTAATGTTTTATTCTTAATGTTTTAATGTTTTATGCTTTATTCTTAAGGGTTCACTGTATGTCGTGTTGTTACTTGCGAGTGGAGCACCACGGCAAATTGCTTGTATGTGTACATACTTGGCCAATAAACGTATTCATTCATTCATTCATTCAATGGTCTAATTCTATTCCTATCCCTTATGACCTGTCCCACTGAGTTACTCCAGCATTTTGTGTCTATCTATGAAAATAATAAATTCCTCTCATTTATCGAGGTCAATTTAAAAGAAGTATAGATATAGATATAGATATAGGCCAGTATTGATTAGCCATGATCATGTTAATTGGCAGTGGGTTTGAGAGAGCAGGGGGCTTATTCCTGCTCCTATTTTCTTATGGAGATTCGTACTCTCTTATCTCCTTATCTCACTGCCTTTTGTCTTTTTTATCTCTGGCCTTTGTTTGGCCAATCAAATCCCCCTAACCAGTATCCACCTATCACTTGTCAGGCTTGGTGCTGCCCCCACCTCTCTTGAAGGGGTCGGAGATTGCAACCTGTTTCGATGGATGCAACCAAACCGGCGTGCACAATCAAGTAAGATCAAATAGAACAAGTTGTCCTACAACTTTAGGCTGTGCACGCCAAACGCAAGAAGAAGAAGAAGAAGACCCCTCTTGAAGCTTCCTCCACACTACTACAGTCAATCTGAAGAAAGGTTCCGACCCGAAATGTCACCTCTTCTTTTTCTCCGGAGATGCTGCCTGACCAGCCGAGTTACTCCAGCATTTTATGTTCATCTTCGGTATAGACCAGCATCTGCAGTCCCTTCCGACACATTAATTTCCTCCACTGACGATGCCGGACCTGCTGAGTTCCTTCAGCATTTCGTTTTTTTTGCTGAAATATTATCGTCCCCAAAGCACTCTCGCTTCAATCACACTGGAAATCAATAATCGTACCCATTGCAAATGCCGCCGTACTTGCTATCCAAGAAACTGCCTCGATGTGATCCATAGAAACGTAGAAACGTAGAAAATAGATGCAAGAGTAGGCCATTCGGCCCTTCGAGCCCACACTGCCATTCAATATGATCATGGCTGATCATCCAAAATCAGTACCCCGTTCCAGCTTTCTCCCCATAACCCTTGATATATATTGTGTACAATTATTAAAGATTTGCATTCAGGTTTTGAGAGCTTTTGTTTTGCTCTTGAAACACATAGGATGACCATGTGGGGTGATGTTAATGTCTTTTCCTTTTAACAGCCCAGCTTTATGAGCGGGTATGATTAGAGTCAGCTGGGATGTATGGGAGCGGTGAATAAGATTGTTTCTCAGAATAACCCGGGTTTTATTTTATAAACTGGTTTTACAGTCTGACTTCGGAAACCGCAGTCAGAATGTCTGTGGTCCATAAATCGAAGAGTGCTTCTTGTTCAGGGAGATTATTTCGGGAATGGTGAAAACTGCGGGACTAACCAGAGGAGACTTCATAACAGCTGAACAAATGAACAACTGGTGCCAGCTGAAGCAATCTAGGTTTTCCTTTTAATGTATATTTAACTCGGAGAGGTCAGGAAGGTCCTGCGATGATGATATATATTTTTTGACACATATAATTTCTTCACAGCTGCCATCCAGGCAACATTCACGGTAGGGATGTACAATGTGATAGAGGGTCAGTGCGTGAAAAGTAACCGTGGGATGCTGTTCAGTACTTATTGTTGGAAAACATTCGTTTAATTTAGTTCCATTCTACATTTTGCTTCATCTCCATTCCCTTCGTCCTGTTTTCACACCTTACACTTTCTTCTCTATACACTTCTGTATCTATGTACCGCCCACACCCCTGACATCTGTTTGAAGAAAGGTCTCGACCTGAAACGTCACCCATTCCTTCTCTCCAGAGATGCTGCCTGTCCCGCTGAGTTACTCCAGCATTTTGTGTCTATCTTCGGTTTAAACCAGCATCTGCAGTTCCTTCCTACACAGTTTAGTTTAGTTTATTGTTGTCACGTGTACCAAGGTACAGTAAAATACTTTTTTGTTGCGTGCTATCCAGTCAGTGAAAGGCTCTACATAATTACAATCAAGATGTCCATCGTGTACAGATACAGGATGAATGGAATAACATTTAGTACAAAATAAAGTCCGATTAAAGATAGTCCGAGGGTCTCCAATGAGGTAGATGGTAGATCAGGACTGCTCTCTAGTTGTTGATGGGATGGTTCAGCTGCCTGGTGACAGCTGGGCAGAAACGGTCACTGAATCTGGAGGTGTGCGTTTTCACACTTCTGTACCTCTTGCCTGATAGGAGAGGGGAGAAGAGGGAGTAGCTGAGGTGAGACTGGTCTTTGATTATACTGGTTGCCTTGCTGAGGCTGCGTGGTGTAGATGAAGTCAATGGATGGGAGGTTGGTTTGTTTGATTGTCTGGGCTGCATCCACAATTCTGGGCAATGTCTTGCGGTCTTGGATAGAGTGGAGAGTTGTCGGGGACATGCCGAACTTCCTAAGCCTTATAAGGAAGTGGAGGTGTTGGTCTGCAAGTTGCTAGTGATATTTACTCTTAGGAACCTGAAGCTTTCAACCATCTCTACTTTGGCACCGTCAATGTATGCGTTATGATTGTTGTGATGTGCTTGGCCTACTCCTCCAATTCTGTTGATATGTTTACCCCAAAATATACAAAGCAATATTTTTCAATTAATCGCTGTAACAACTTGGATGGGACATTTAGTTAGAACTTATGGAATGCCGTTCATAATGACATTGCTGGTAAAATGGAAAGAAGTCATTTCCAGGATCGAACCCGGGTTAATTAGTTTAGTTTAGTTTATTGTCACGTGTACCGAGGTACAGTGAAAAGCTTTTGTTGTGTGCTAACCAGTCAGCAGCAAGACAATACATGATAACAATTGAGCCCTTTACGGTGAATAGATACATGATAAGGGCATAACGTACAGTGCAATGTAAGGCCAGCAAAGTCCGATCAAGGATAGTCTGAGGGTCACCAGTGAGGTAGATAGTAGTTCAGCACTGCTCTCTGGTCGTGGTAGGATGATTCAGTTGCCAGATAACCGGGTCTCTGGTGCTGTAAGGCAACAACTCTACCGCTGCGCCACCATGCCGCCCTTGCTCATGTGCACGGCCAGCCATCGTTAAGAGCGAGACATACTTAAAAAGAATGCCTTAGGAAAGAAAATCATCCGACATTTCCCGGTCCCAATTTGGTAAAGCGTCGAGGTATCAGGGAAGGGGTTTGGGGATGAAACGCTGTGAGCTGCTGCGGCATTGTGACTTTGCATTGATCAGTTGACATGTTCTGCAGGGGTTGCTAGCGGGAACTTCCTTCTGTCAAGCTGCTGAAGAGAAATGAGGAAGTCATGGATGCAGAGAAATTGCGCACAGTCATTTGATACGCCTGACTGCCCTCTGACCCTCAGGTTAGAGTGGTATCCAGGCCATGTCCCAACCCGTAACACACTTACACATAGCTATGGAAAATCGCCAGGGTATTTACATTGCCAAGACACGCACTTGATATTCAACAACTGTGACAGGGCTGCATCAATAAGTAGAGAAATTGACTCCTTTGAGGACTAGAGTTGCATTTTAGCCCCAAAGCGATCAGCAGGAGAGTTTGACGTATTTTAATAATCCATCAACATTTCACTTGTCTTATGAAACATATCTCCTGCCGAAGCACTAATAGCACTAAATTAAAAAATACTTCTCAACTTTAACAATGGTTGCTTGGAGCTTCAAGTGTTTCCACCCTAGAACCCGTGCTCTGAAGTATTTCCTTTTGCACTATGTTCTTCAGTAGAACATACTCTATAGAATGTGTAGGTAGGAACTGTAGATGCTGGTTTAAATCGAAGATAGGCACAAAATGCTGGAGTAACTCAGCGGGACAGGCAGCATCTCTGGAGAGAAGGAATGAGCTACATTCGGTTGAAGACCCTTCTTTAGAGCAGTCTGAAGAAGGGTCTCGACCCGAAACATCACCCATTCCTTCTCTCCAGAGATGCTGCCTGTCCCGCTGAGTTACTCCAGCATTTTGTGTTTATCTTCATACTCTATAGAACTGTACAGCACAGTAATTCAGCATCACATGTTTATTCCAACTGCAGAATTAGTTTACTACCAGCACACTCTCCAATTGCTGATACTATTTTTCCAGGAGGTTTACCTCCAGTTCCCGACCCTCTACTTTCAGTCTGAAGAAGGGTCCCGACCCTTTGCACGAGTCGCACCCTGGCCACTACATCTTCTCCCCTCTCCCATCGGGCAAAATGCATAAAAGTGTGAAAATGCACATCTCCAAATTCAGGGACTGTTTCTTCCCAGCTGTTATCAGGTAACTGAATCATCCTACCACAACCAGAGAGCGGTCCTGAATTACTATCCACCTCATTGGTGGCCCTCAGACTATCCTTGACTGGACTGATTTTACCTTGCACTAAACGCTATTTCCTTATCATGCATCTGCACACTGTAAATGGCTCGATTGTAATCATGTATTGTCTTTCCGCTGACTGGTTAGCATGCAACAGAAGCTTTTCACTGTACCAGTACACGTGACAATAAATTAAACTAAACTAGACCCAAAACATCACCCATCCTTTTTCTTCAGTGATGCTGCCTGACCTGCTGAGTTACTCCAGCACTTTGTGTCATGCAGAAGTCCTATCGCATTTAATAGCAGTGTCACATAAAATACTTCCATTCCATTTCTTAGACAGCAGTGGAACAGACTGAGAGAACCCTTCAGCCTGAATATCTTGTAGGCGGGAAACAGAGAGGGAGGAAGGAGACGAAATGTGTAGGAAGGAACTGCAGATGCTGGTTTAAACGGAAGATGGACACAAAATGCAGGAGTCTGAAGAAGGGTCTCGACCTGAAACGTCACCCATTTCTTTTCTTCAGAGATGCTGCCTGTCCCGTTGAGTTACTCCAGCATTTTGTGCCCATCTTCGGCGAGTGGGTGACATGGGAGATTGCAACCTTCACGTGGCCCGCCCTGTTTCGACGATCAATCAAATCAATCAATTCGTGCACAATCAAATAAGATCAAATAGAACAAGTTGTCCTACAACTTTAGGCTGTGCACACCATAGGCAAGAAGAAGAAGAGTGGGTGACTATGTAGGTGGTTAGTCGAAGATTGTGCGATCATCAGTGGAGGAAAGATTTATTGATGGGGTCGAAGGAAGGGATGCAGAATGCTGGCAGGAAATGTTTGTTATGTGAAGATTGAAAGAAGCCCTTGTGCCCACCCTGGCCCACAGGTGGGGCTGGGCATGCACCAACCGACAAGATCTAGTCCTTCAATTCAACTGCCAGCTTCTCTGGGCTCTGGAGAAGTTAAAATAAAAGTCAGGTTATTAATTATAGGCATTAACCGCTGTGAAAATTCAACACTGGTTTTGCTAATTAAAGCCTTGACTATGTCCACTGAGTTACCACACATCTATCCCAAATGCTTTTATTAAATACAAAGATTAATGATGCTGAGTCAAGATTCCAGCATCTGTAGTTTCTTCTGCCTCCAAAATAATACTTGCACTCTGAGGGGTTTTGATGTTTTAAATTCATTTCATATAGTTTTCGTAAATTTACATTTATTTTGCATTGAGACTTTCAAAATTGTTTTCATTTATTGTATTAGTTTCTGAATGTCAGAGATATTTATAAAAGGTGAGCATTTAGTTTCTCCGCTGTCAGTGGAGGTGAGGCCCAGCTTTGCCTCCTCCCAGTTAACGCTGAAGTACTTTGGGGTGCCTCAAGGTGGTGCCACCTATGGCCACATGCTTAGTTTTTTAGTTCAGAGATACAGCACAGAGACAGGCCCTTCGGCCCACTGAGTGCGCACCGCCCAGCGATCCCCGCACGCTAACACTATCCTACACACTAGGGACAATATATAATATTACCAAAGCCAATTTACCTACAAACCCGCACATCTTTGGAATGTGGGAGGAAGCCGGAGATCCCGGAGAAAACCCATGAGGTCACAGGGAGAACGTACAAATTCTGTACAGACAGCTCCTATAGTCAGGATCGAACCTGGGTCCCTGGCGCTGTGAGGCAGCAACTCGACTGCTGCTCCACCGTGCCACCCCTGCTAGATTAGCCCTTCACACCTGGAACTGATGAGCAAATGCGGGCAACAAGAGACGTAAAAGTCTGCAGATGCTGGAAGCTTGAACAGAAAAGCAGAGCACAGGAGGAACTCAGCGGGTCAGGCAGCATCTGTGGAGGGAATGGACAGACGATGCTGCAGGCCGGCTTGTGTGCTAGTATAACGGGGATCGCCGGTCGGCGTAGACTCGATGGGCCGAAGGGCCTGTTTCCACGCTGTATATCTAAACTAAACTAAACTAAACTAAACAGAACAATAGCTCGTAGTTGAGGCTTGTGTAGTGCAGGGTTCACGAGCCTGATAGTTGTTGGGAAGTAGCTGCTCGTGAACCTGGTGGCCATGGTCTTCAGACCCCCATACTTTCCTCCAGATGGGAGGAGTGAAATGGCCAGGCTGATATGGGTTTTTGATGATGATGAAAAGCAGTGGCAAAGAATCTCCAAACGTGGCTCTTGTTTCCAAAACCTCCAAAGATATTCCTTACACTTTTTTTTTTTTTTAAATTTTTATTTATTAGAAGTACATTACATTACAACCACATACATTAATACTCGTCATTTATATCTTCTTACAATTAATGTACTCCCTTTATTTATTTTTTTACACTAGAGAAAGAAAAGATTGAAAGAGAGAAGAAAGTGAAGGAAAAAGTGCAAGTGTAGAAAAGTGTAGAAAATGTAACAACAAAAAAGGACGAAGACCCTATAAGAGCGAAATTAAAAACAAAAAGAAAAAGAGTTAAGAAATAGGGCCTATTCCTTACACTTTTGTTGCAATTATTCGGCAGCCCCACATCTGCCTGGGATTGCTGCACATGTGGCCGTTCAGGCACACTCGGGTTTGACCTGCTCCAGCACCTGCTGTCTTACCTTCAATTACAATAACCAATAATACAATAGAGCAAAATCTTTCCTGCCCACGCACTGAGAAACTGTGTGGATCTAAAGTCATGCCAGGGGATAAAAATGGCCAATGTATTCAAATGAAAACCTTCCTGCAATTGTAACAGAGATGCCAACATGTTTACAATAATGCAGGGAGATTGGACGTTCTCCTTGTGACCACGTGGGTTTTCTCCGGGTGCTCCGGTTTCACCCCACACTCCAAAGACATACAGGATTTTTAGGTTAATTGGCTTTGGTAATGTAATGTAATGTAAATAAAGTTGAAAGGGGAGATGTAATGTAATGTAAATGCCAGCGCCTCTTGAGGCCAGGAGTAGAAGCTGGCGAGGGTGCCAGTGCCTCATGACTAAGGTTAAGTGACCTTCCAGAAGTTTCTGTTAGTGTTGGAAATAAAGGCTTCTGACAAGATGGCGTCGGTGTCGGATGTGTATCCATTGTGCTAGCCACAACAGGGTCATACAAAAGACGTGACAGGTAATATTGTAAACTGTCCTTACAGAAAGGCCTGTCCCACTTGGGCATCATTTGCATGTCATTTACGCGACATCATTTATGCGTCGTGACGCGCCCGTGACACGCGCATGGCGTGCATTACGGGCGCCCCAGGATTTGGTAATTCTCAAAATCCTCGCGCGCCACCTGCGTGACGCGCAAATGACGCCCAAGTGGGACAGGCCCTTCAGTGTGTAGGATAGTGTTGGTATACGGGGTGATCGCTGGTGATGTGGACTCGGTGGGCAGAAGGGCCTGTTTCCAACCTGTATTGCTAAAGTCCAAAGTAAAGTCCAAAAGCTTCATTGAAATAGTTAAGTATGACATTCTACGTAGTTAGATGTATTCAAGAGGGAGTTGGATATAGCTCTTAGGGCTAACGGAATCAAAGGATACGGGGAGAAAGCAGGAACGGGGTACTGATTGGGGATGATCAGCCATGATCATATTGAATGGCGGTGCTGGCTCGAAGGGCCAAATGGCGTACTCCTGCACCTATTTTCTATGTTTCTATGTTTCTGTTGTATTTGTACACTTCTATTCAGCGATATTACTTCAGGATCTGTGCCAATTAGTAGATGCCAGCAATGATTATTAGGGCACAAGAACACTCAGTGGGCACCAGTCTTACAAAACTATTTTTAAATTTATGTTGAACTTGTTTATATCTTGTTCATGTTGTTTGATCCAGTGGCAGTACTGGAATGAAAGAAATCCATTTATATCAAATTAATACATTTGAGAGAGGAGGTGAAATAAATATCGAAGCAGTAAATTCACGTCAGATTTTATTAAATATATTGTTGCGAGACCACATATGATCATGTTTTAAATTCTGTGATTAAGTTGGGACTCAGGACCCAGCTTATCTGTTAAAATCTATTATATTTTCAATATTATAAGCAGCCTCCGACATGTGCAAGAGATGACAGTGTTCAGACAGAGACTCGCATTGTTTACTCGCATCTCATTCTTGATGGAATGGAAAATGAAGCGTGAAAATTCGCTATAGAAGGTTAAGTGCTCTAGTCCACATGTAGAAGCGAATGAGGCAGCCAAGCCTGTGTAATTGAAGCATGTATTGTGTTTTTTTTCTCAGAGATGGAAGTAAGTTCTACTATTAAAATAATGTCAAAGTGTTCATTCGTAGTTCACGCTTGTTGGGTGAACCTGGCTGCTTTTTTTTTTAAAGGCAGTCAAAAGAAAATGGAAAATTACTAGCTTTGTACTCACCTCAGTCGTAAACTTTCACCTTCTGATAGTTTATTCATTTCAGGAAATACATCCCTTAGATTGCCTGGAGTAGGTGATGGGAGAATTTGAACAACTCGCTGTGTCAAAATATTGGTTGCCAATCTTTAAAAGCCGCACAAGCTTGTAAAATCGGACTTGCTTGGGTTTTGAAAGGGTAGGCTCTCTCTCTTGTGCTGTAATGCGGGGGGGGGGGGGGGGGAGGAAATGTAATGTACTTGCCCAGAGTGGCAAGAGAGGAAACCAGGGGCTAAATTAGAATGGAGATGCAACAAACTGCTGATGAGTATTACCGTCTTACAAAAAAAGACACAAAGTGCTGGAGTTGGTGACTCGAGGACCAGAGAACAGAGGTTTAAGGTGAAGGAGAAAGATTTAATAGGAATCTGAGGGGCATCTTTTTCACACAAAGGCTGGTGGGTGTATGGAACAAGCTGCCAGAGGAGGTTGTTGAGGCTGGGACTATCCCAACATTTAAGAAGCAGCTAGCCAGGCACGTGGATAGGACAGGTTTGGACGGATATGGACCAAACACAGGCTGGTGGGAATAATGTGGCTGGGACATGTTGGCCGGTGTGGGCAAGTTGGGCCGAAGGGCCTGTTTCCACACTGTATTACTCTATGACTCTATGAGTAAGGTGGAAATTGACATATTCCTCATCAATACGGGTGTCAGGGGTTACGGGGAAAAAGACAGGAGAATGGGGTTGAGAGGGAAAGATAGATCGGCCAAGATTGAATGGCGGAGTAGACTTAATGGGCCAAATAGCCTAATTCTACTCCAATAACTTATGGACATGAACTAACTCAACGAGTCAGTTAATGTGGAACATAAATCCCACCAAGGAGTTGGTCAATTGAATGGCATGTATCTGCACTACAGGTCCACCACCGATTTTCTGGCACCCTTGGTTCCAGAGCCTTTCTGGGTTATCCGTTTTGCCGGACCAATAGACGTCATGGCTTCTGACAGGAGTGCAATGGTACCGGAACCTCAACCTCATTCTTCTGCCTCTCCCTGTAACCTTTGACGCCCTTCCTAATCTTTATTTCTTGGTCAATTGGGAACAAAATATTATTGAACTGTGGCTGGCAACAGACGAACAGATACACAGATGGAGCCATAGATTCATACAGCTCACAAATAGGTCCTTCAGCCCAACTTCCCCATGCCAACCAAGGTGTTCCATTTGCACTTGCAGTCCCACCTGTTCATATCTGTCTGAACCTTTCCTATCTTAGTTTAGTTTAGTTTACAGATACAGCACGGAATCATGCCCTTCGGCCCACCGAGTCCCCACCGACCGGCGATCCCCGCACATTAACACTATCCTACACACACTAGGGACAATTTACACTTATACCAAGTATACAAACCCAAGCCAATTAACCTACAAACCTGTACATTTTTTGAATGTGGGAGGAAACCGAAGATCTCGGAGAAAACCCAGGTTGTCATGGGAAGAACGTACAGACTCCGTACAGACAGCACCCGTAGTCGGGATCGAACCCGGATCTCCGGCGCTGCAAGCGCTGTAAAGCAGCAACACTACTGCTGTGCCACCGTGCCGCCCTATGTATAGAAACATAGCAAATAGGTGCAGGAGTAGGCCATTCGGCCCTTCGAGCCTGCACCGCCATTCAATATGATCATGGCTGATCATCCAACTCAGTATCCTGTACCTGCTTTCTCTCCATACCCCCTGATCCCTTTAGCCACAAGGGCCACATCTAACTCCCTCTTAAATATAGCCAATGAATTGGCCTCAACTACCTTCTGTGGCAGAGAATTCCACAGATTCACCACTCTCTGTGTGAAAAATGTTTTCCTCATCTCGGTCCTAAAAGATTTCCCCCTTATCCTTAAACTGTGACCCCTTGTTCTGGACTTCCCCAACATCGGGAACAATTTTCCTGCATCTAGCCTGTCCAACCCCTTAAGAATTTTGTACGTTTCTATAAGATCCCCCCTCAATCTTCTAAATTCTAGCGAGTACAAACTGAGTCTATCCAGTCTTTCTTCATATGAAAGTCCTGAAAGTCCTGTAGCTATGTACTAAGTAACTGTCTGGATATGAAATTATGCCATGGCATAAAAATGGCTAATGTATTTAAATTAAAATCTTTTTAACTCAATGATATAAAATGCTGGTGTAACTCAGCAGGTCAGGTAGTCAAACTGTAAAGAGGTCAATAGCTTCTTGAAACAAATACGGGACACAAAATATTCGACAAACACTGTGAACGTTTACACCTCGCTTTTTGCTTCTAAGTCAAAGCAAGGTGTTGTTATATATCTTTTATGAAGCATAATAATGTATCCATTTATAAACACAGATGATGATATAAACTGCCAAAAAATGAACTAATATTATTTTTTTTCCAATGAGTGTGATCAGGCAATCTGGGAATTTATTGAGAATGAAACGATATTAAAGAATGATTTAAAATAAGGGTGGCACAGTGACGCAGCAAGAGAGTTGCTGCCTCACAGCCACAGAGACCTAGGTTCGATCCTGACTACAGGTACTGTCTGTATGGGTTCTCCCCGTGAACTGCGTGGGTTTTCCCTGGGTGCTCCGGTTTCCTCCCACATTCCAAAGACGTACAGTTTGAAGGCTAATTGGCTTGGTAAAATTGTAAATTGTCCCTAGTGCGTAGGGCAGTGCTAGTGTGCGGGGATCGCTGGTCGGCGCGGACTCGTTGGGGCGAAGGGCCTGTTTCCGCGCTGTATCTCTGAACTAAACTAAATTAACAGGGAGCACAAAATTTGGGCAGTGCAGCTCTTTGCTGGAGTGCTATGGTTGTTAATTTTCTCCTGGTGTGGAGAGTGATGAGTGTGGTCTTGTTGTTATGTAAATTGTGCAGGCTGCCATTTTGGGAAGGAAGTTACCATATGAGTCATTAAGCCGATGCCAGAGACATGCAAAGTAGGCAAATCACAACATCAATCAATGCACTGCACTGATTTATTGCAGGGACTGCCAAATTTGAGCTCAACTTCACATGAATGGTGTGTGTTAACCACAGATGGGTGAATATACTCAGCAGCAGAAAAGACACTCCCCTTACATGCTATTTAAATGAAATATCATTTACTTGCAAGGTAGTGGTTGATTGATTACTCCTGAGTGTTGCTTTCATTGAACTAGTTACCTGCTGCTGTGTAAGAAGGAACTGCAGATGCTGGTTTACACCGAAGATAGACAGAAAATGCTGGAGTAACTCAGCGGGACAGGCAGCATCTCCGGAGAGAAGGAATGGGTGACGTTTCCGGTCGAGACCTGATGAAGGGTCTCGACCCGAAACGTCACCTATTCCTTTTCTCCAGAGTACCTGGTGCCTCTCGTCTTCTTTAAAAGTGCAAATGTCTTCAGGGAGTGGATGGCCAAGGTCAGAACTTGTGTGAGACTTCGACAGTGAATGGTCCGCACCTCCTCGTCCCCCCGCCCCCTGGTAATCATGGCTTTCATTAGCCATTCTTTCAGGATTTTATTTTAAATAATCTCTATTCAGAATAAAAAAATATATATACAAAACAATGACTGTGCAAAAGTGGTACAGTTGCAAAGTGGCCACAGTGGTGCAACAGTTGAGTTGCTGCCTTACAATGCCAGAGACACGGGTTCGATCCTGCACGTCTTTGGAGCGTAGGAGGAAACCGGAGCTCCCGGAGAAAACCCATGCAGTCACGGGGAAAAAATACAAACTCCGTACAGACTGCACCCGTAGTCAGGATCGAACCCAGGTCGCTGGCGCTGTGAGTCAGCAACTCTACCGCTGCGCCACCGTGTCGCCCCAAAGTCCACACTGTTTCAGCTACAACCTCAACTGCAGAAGCATTGAACGAGCATCTAGTTTGTTGATAATATTATGGTCACATAATATTTGTGTATCCACTAGATTTGCGTACGGGATATTTACAATATATACTAAATACTGTCACATGATGCAGATCATGGACGTACTTTAATAAGTTCATAAATGCTGGGAGCAGAATTAGGCCATTCGGCCCATCGTCTACTCCGCCATTCAATCATAGCTGATCTATCTCTCCCTCCTAACCCCATTCTCCCCATAAACCCTGATACCCGCACTAATCGAGAATCTATCTATATCTACCTTAAAAGCAGGAGATGGATCGACTGGGCTTGTATTCGCTGAAATTTAGAAGGATGAGAGGGAATCATAGCCTATATTACTAAAAGTCTGATCTTGACCACTTCCTGTTCTGTATATAGATTTTATTTTAAAAAACGCTGCGACTTACGGCTGTGATTTTTGGCCATCTTACTCAGAGTCCCCGTCCGCTGAGCAGAACAAGAGGATTTTTCCCATCGATGAAAAATAAGAGTTATTAGTGTTTAAAAAATGTTGAGATGCTCTCTCCTGAAGACCACGCCCCTTCCGGAGGGACTATAAAACCCGGACGTGTTGAGTGCCTCAATCAGTCTCTGCAAGATGGGGGAGCGAGAGGGTCATAGAAACATAGAAACATAGAAATTAGGTGCAGGAGTAGGCCATTCGGCCCTTCGAGCCTGCACCGCCATTCAATATGATCATGGCTGATCATCCAACTCAGTATCCCGTACCTGCCTTCTCTCCATACCCTCTGATCCCTTTAGCCACAAGGGCCACATCTAGCTCCCTCTTAAATATAGCCAATGAACTGGCCTCGACTACCCTCTGTGGCAGAGAGTTCCAGAGATTCACCACTCTCTGTGTGAAAAAAGTTCTTCTCAGTCTCTCAGTCTGAGCTGTGAATAACACAGAACACATGTCTACTAAACTGTGAGTGGTTTTACTGACCTGTCAGTGCCCTTAATGTGGTTTGAAAATATAGTTTGTAAATGCTAAAGTTGTGTTGCCTTTGGTTTGGAAATGCTAAAGCTGTGTTGCCTTTGGTTTGGAAATGCTAAAGCTGTGTTGCTGTTGTTGTGGAAATGCTAAAGCTGTGTTGCCTTTGGTTTGGAAATGCTAAAGCTGTGTTGCCTTTGGTTTGGAAATGCTAAAGCTGTGTTGCCTAATTAAAGTTGCCTTGCCTAATTAAAGTTGACTTGCCTAATTAAAGTTCACTTGCCTAATTAAAGTTGCCTTGCCTAATTAAAGTTGCCTTGCCTAATTAAAGTTGCCTTGCCTAATTAAAGTTGCCTTGCCTAATTAAAGTTGCCTTGCCTAATTAAAGTTGCCTTGCCTAATTAAAGTTGCCTTGCCCAATTAAAGTTGTCTTGCCTTCCATATAATTAAAAGTCTAATCTTGACAACTTCCTGTTTGCGCTTTATATTGATTTTAGAAAACACGCTACCATGTACAACTGTGATGTTTGGCCATCTTACTCAGAGTCCCCCTCCGCTCATCAGGTGCCGAGGATTTTTCCCATCGATGAAAAATAAAAGAGTTATTAGTGTTTAAAAAATGTTGAGATTCTCTCTCCTGTCAATCACGCCATGAAGGCCACACCCCTTCTGGTGGGAGGGGGGAGGGACTATAAAACCCAGAAGTGTGGGCGTGGCTCAGTTTCTGCAAGATGGAGGAGGGAGAGGTCACGACTCGCTGTCTTTAGTGGCCTTGCACCCTGCTTGAAATGGTATGAAACTGCACTTGAATTTGGTGGTCTTGCACCCTGCTTGAAGTGGTAAGAAACTACACTTGAATTTGGTGGCCTTGCACCCTGCTTGAAATGGAATTTCAAGGAATAGCCATGAGTCAACTGCCAGCCCACCAGCCGTGAGTGAATGAGCAGCCAGCACAACAGGCTTGAGTGACTGAGCCGCCAGCCCAATAATCCATTCGGTCCACAATGTCCATACTAGCCTTCTGGAAACCAGTCCCATCAGCCCACAACACCCATACTAGCGCTCCAGAAAGCCTCCCCCCCCCCCACTGGCCACCAATATTGGAATTGGTGGAGAGGTGGAATATTGCGTTGGGGAACCAGACTTCCCGTGTGATGCTGGGAACCAACGGGTCCCACAGTCTAGTAACATATAAAATTCTTAAGGGATTGGACAGGCTAGATGCAGGGAAAATTGTTCCTGATGTTGGGGGGGTCCAGAACCAGGGGGTCAGTCACAGTTTAAGAATAAAGGGTAGGCCATTTACAACTGAGATGAGGAAATACTTTTCCACCCAGAGAATTGTGAATCTGTGGAATTATCTGCCACAGAAGGCAGTGGGGGCCAATTCACTGGATGTTTTCAAGAGAGAGTTTGATATAGCTCTTGGGGCTAACGGAATCAAGGAATATTGGGAGAAAGCTAGAACGGGGTACTGACTTTGGATGATCAGCCATGATCATATTGAATGGTGGTGCTGGCTTGAAGTTACGAATGGCCTACTCCTGCACCTAGTTTCTATGTTTCTATGTTCAGTGTTAACGCAATGAAGTTATTTTCCTTACAAGCAGTCCTGTGGAGAATCATCATACCCCTAATCCCCAATCAGTAAGTGTACAGGAATAATCTACTGAGCCACATACAGTAGGCCTCATGTTTTTGACGCCATGTTTAACATCCACTATCCAGTGATGGATTGGAGAGAGTGCAGAAGGGGTTAACCAGAATCCTGCCTGGATTACAGGGTATTAACTACAAGGAGAAGCTGGACAAACATGGATTGTTTTCTCCAGAGAGTCAGATGTTGAGGGAGAGATCTGAGAGCAGTATATAAAATCACGGGAGGCACAGATAGGGTAGACATTCAGAACCTTCTCCCAAGGTGGAAAGTTCAAAGACTGGAGGGCATAGCTTTAAGATGTCTTTGGTTGCAGCTAAAATACAGAGGTTGAAAGTTCAAAGATAGTGGGGAAAAAACAGAATGCCAAAGAACTGCAGGCATCAGGATGACAGACAATAGCTAGCATGGGGAGCTCTGCACTTTCAGATTGGAATCCTCTTCAGTGGCAATCCATCAGTAGAGTGTGGATGTTAAACATGGCGTCCACACAAGGCTAATTAACTTACAACCCACACGTCTTTGGGATATGTGAGAAAACCAGAGCTCTTGGAGGAAACCCATGTGGTCACAGGAGGGGTCATGCAAACTCCACACTGGCAGCTCCCGAGATCAGGATCGAACCTGGTCCTCCGGCACTGTGAGGCAGTAGTTCTACCAACTGCGCCACTGTGCCACTTCTATATTACTCCTGCATTCTTCTTCGATCATCTAAGCTTCCTGAAATCCCATCTCCTTGATTAAGCTTTCAATCATCTTAGAACAATCTTTCTACATTAACAGCACAACATGCGATCAGCATAATTTATATCTCAGTCCTTATGACATTAATATTAAATCAGCTTAAAAAGGTACACAGCTATTGCTTTACAATAGTCACAGATTAAAAAAACACAATTTTGTTTCTGCATCATAATCATCGAACACCGAATCTCTCATGACTGTGCGACTCCCTCCTTGTCTATCACTAGTTGTGCATCATCTTCTCACCTCTGGTATTTAAACATGATAATATGGCAGTGGAAATAAAATGGATCTAATTTAGATGTTGGTATGACTGAACAAATTGGATCATCAAAACCATGTGAAGGTCTTTGAGTTTACACTCCTGTGGATAAAATTGACTCTCCAATTAAATGGTTGATTCCAAACCTTTACCAAAATGTGACCATTGACTTACCTGAAGATTGGGAAAAAATGCAGAGATCACTAATTGCTATTTGATCCCATGAAGGTAATTTGCTGATGTAAGGACTTGCAAAACGTCACCTATTCCTTTCCTCCAGACCCGCTGAGTTACTCCAGCATTTTGTGTCTGTCTTCGGTGTAAACCAGCATCCTTCTTTCACATGGAAATCTGCTATATTAATACAGAAGTAACAAACAATGCCTTCCATGATTTATTATCCTGCCTGACTGCTTTTCTGGCTTTCTCGATCAAAGATCGAAGGGTCTCGATCAAGATGTGGCTTATCCATGGTAGACAAAAGTGCTGGAGAATCTCAGCGGGTGCCGCAGCATCTATGGAGCGAAGGAAATAGGCAACGTTTCGGGACGAAGCCCTTCTTCTGACTGAAGGTCTGCCGTTCCTTGTGCCTTTCAAAAGTTGAGCACCAGCTTCATCCTCACTTAAGTAAACACCATTAATTATGTTCCCTTGCAGCAGTTCTAGCAAAGGTTGAAGTTGACAACTCTCCAGAATATACTCATCCAAGGAATGAGGCTTTACATAACTCATTTAAAATTTTAAGTTAAAATGACTGGTAGTCAATAGCAAGCTCAATTTAGTAAAATTGACTACATCCAGTGTTGATTTCAGCAGTGTAAGTGAAAAGCATTCAGATCGTTATTGGCAGTCACCAGGCACAGATAACAAAGTGTATGTTAATCTCAACACTTGTCTCACATAAATGCCCTTGAGGGAAAGTATGGAACATCAGTCGTTAAAAACAAGGATTCAAGAACATGTCGTAAGGGCAGATTGTTTAAAATTATTATTCACAGTCATATTTTGCAATTTGGTTTTTTTTTTGTTGAAAAGGGAGTTTTACGATGAAGTTGTGCCGTTTAAATTGACTATAATTTTTATTTTCTTTTTTTCTATACCCCAGCACATTCTTAATATTTCTGGAAGCCTTCTAGGTCACTCGGTTTCTCCACAGCAAGAAATGTGTGGTTTATTAAGATTTATTTAAACAGACATATAATGTTTCTGGGCTATTCGGAGATAGGTTTAGCTGGCAGGCAGCTCTCGGGGTAAGACATCTGCTGCACTCATTGTGCAATAGTATATGTAGGCAGAAAATATAGTATTAAACATTATAATAGGCTGCTCCATAAAGCAAAAAGCTGTAATAACTGCTGTTCTGGGAGGGTTTGTTTTTAAGTTAATGACATTATTATCTAATTTTTGTTGGGTAACTGAAACATTTTCGGGCCATGCTGCTTTGTATCCAAATGAGCCTTAGGGGTGCATTCATGTGCGACTCGCTTTATGGTCCAAGTGTTGCACTTTGATGTCGCAGTTATATTTTAACAATACGTATTATTAGTATACGCATGTGGCTGGTTTCAATTCCTTTACCATAAAGCGCAATATTTTTTTTTCTTCCGAAAAAATCGTTCCATTTAAAGAGGTACCCATTGAGAGCTTGAAGTATTGCTTTTAATCAAGAAAAAGCAAAACTTAAGCAGTTTATACATATATATCATATGTGCGGGGTGCGTGCATGAATCACCCAAGGGGAAAATACAAGAAGATTACTTTGTCGCATTTGCAGTTAAATGTGGTAATGATTTAATTACAGATTGCAAAGAAAAGATTTGTTCCTACAGTTATGTCTTTTCTTTCCTCAGCAATATATTGTAAAATAGCTCTGCCTTATTTTCTTTTCCCATTTACCGCACTGTTTAACATATGTCTGGCCTTGTCCTGGGCCCAGCACATTGATACAATTATAACGAAAGCTCACCAACTCCTCTCCTTCCTCAGAAGATTGAGGAGATTCAGCGTGATGCTGAATGCCCCTTTGGATCTCCACCGGGGTATGGTGGATTACAAGCACCGTCCGGTCATTCAAACTCACACGAACGAAGGATGCCACAGAAAGTGGTGGACACTGCCCAGTCCATCACCATCACATCACTGACCTCCCCACCGTCGATGAGGTCTACAACAAGCTCTCGCTCAACAAAGCAACTCATCTCATTGAAGACACACACCATCCTGACCATGTTCTTTTCTCCATTGGGAAGAAGGTACAGGAGCCCGGGAACCATAATCTCCAGCTTCAAGAACAGCGTCTTCCCATCAACCTTCAGGATCTTGAACCACCCCGCACAAGCCCAACCATAGGGTGGCACGGTGGCGCAGCGGTAGAGTTGCTGCCTCACAGTGCCAGATCGCTGGTTGGCGCAGACTCGATGGGGCAAAGGGTACGCTGTATCTCATATCCATGCTGTATCTCTTAACTAAAGCAAACTAAACTAAACACAGAAACATCGAAAATAGGTGCAGGAGTAGGCCATTCGGCCCTTCGAGCCAGCATCACCATTCATTATCATCATGGCTGATCATCCAAAATCAGTACCCTATTCCTGCTTTCTCCCCTTATCCCTTGATTCCGTTAGCCCTAAGAGCTACATCTAACTCTCTCTTGAAAACATCCAGTGAATTGGCCTCCACTGCCTTCTGTGGCAGAGAATTCCACAGATTCACAACTTTCTGGGTGAAAACTTTTTTTCACATCTCAGCCCTAATTCTTATTCTTAAACTGTGATCCCTGGTTCTGGACTCCCCCAACATCGGGAACATTTTTCCTGCATCTAGCCTTTCCAATCCCTTAAGAATTTTATATGTTTCTATAAGGTGTCCTCTCATCCTTCTATGAAGGACCATAGCCCAAACTCAACACTGAACTACTTTAGACTTTGCACTACTTCCACTGCACCATGTGGTTTGATGGCATGGTCTGGTTTACCGAGAATATGTGATCATTTATTGCATCTTTATATATGTAATGTGTGTTGTTCCATGTGAACAGGGGACTCAGTCTAACCCACGGCAGAAGGGGGAGGAGTTGTACAGTTTGATAGCCACAGGGAAAAAAGATCTCCTGTGGCATTCTGTACTGCATCTTGGTGGAACCAGTCTGTTGCTGAAGGTGCTCCTCAGCTTGACCAGTGTGTCATGGAGGGGGTGAGCTGTATTGTCCAAGATGCTCCACAGTTTGAGGAGCATCCTCCCCTCCAGGATCACCTCCCATGAATCCAACTCTGCCCCCAGGACAGAGCTAGCCTTCCTGATGAGCTTGTTATCATCATGATGCCTCATATACACCAGTCCCATCTGCCTGCATTTGGCCCACCCCCTTCTAAACCTTTCCCATCTATGTATCTGTCCAAATGTCTTTTAAATGTTGTGATGGTACCTGCCTCAACTACCTCCTCTGGCAGCTCGTTCCATAGAACCACCACACTTGTGTGAGAAAGTTGCCCCTCGGGTTCCTATAAATCTTTCCCCTTTCACCTCTCACTGTGACCTCTGGTAGGTTGCTTTCTGCATAGATACATAGATACATAGAAAATAGGTGCAGGAGTAGGCCATTCGGCCCTTCGAGCCTGCACCGCCATTCAATATGATCATGGCTGATCATCCAACTCAGTATCCCGTACCTGCCTTCTCTCCATACCCCCTGATCCCTTTAGCCACAAGGGCCACATCTAACTCCCTCTTAAATATAGCCAATGAACTGGCCTCAATGACCCTCTGTGGCAGAGAGTTCCAGAGATTCACCACTCTCTGTGTGAAAAAGTTTTTTCTCATCTCGGTCTTAAAGGATTTCCCCCTTATCCTTAAGCTGTGACCCCTTGTCCTGGACTTCCCCAACATCGGGAACAATCTTCCTGCATCTAGCCTGTCCAACCCCATAAGAATCTTGTAAGTTTCTATAAGATCCCCTCTCAATCTCCTAAATTCTAGCGAGTATAAGCCGAGTCTATCCAGTCTTTCTTCATATGAAAGTCCTGACATCCCAGGAATCAGTCTGGTGAACCTTCTCTGCACTCCCTCTATGGCTATAATGTCCTTCCTCAGATTTGGAGACCAAAACTGTACGCAATACTCCAGGTGTGGTCTCACCAATACCCTGTACAACTGCAGTAGAACCTCCCTGCTCCTATACTCAAATCCTTTTGCTATGAAAGCTAACATACCATTCGCTTTCTTCACTGCCTGCTGCACCTACATGCCTACTTTCAATGACTGGTGTACCATGACACCCAGGTCTCGCTGCATCTCCCCTTTTCCTAATCGGCCACCATTTAGATAATAGTCTGCTTTCCTGTTTTTGCCACCAAAGTGGATAACCTCACATTTATCCACATTATACTGCATCTGCCAAACATTTGCCCACTCACCCAGCCTATCTAAGTCACCTTGCAGTCCCCTAGCATCCTCCTCACAGCTAACACTGCCCCCCAGCTTAGTGTCATCCGCAAACTTGGAGATATTGCCTTCAATTCCCTCATCCAGGTCATTAATATAAATTGTAAATAGCTGGGGTCCCAGCACTGAGCCTTGTGGTACCCCACTAGTCACTGCCTGCCATTGTGAAAAGGACCAGTTTACTCCTACTCTTTGCTTCCTGTTTGCCAGCCATTTCTCTATCCACATCAATACTGAACCCCCAATACCGTGTGCTTTAAGTTTGTATATTAATCGCTTATGTGGGACCTTGTCGAAAGCCTTCTGAAAGTCCAGATACAACACATCCACTGGTTCTCCCCTATCCACTCTACTAGTTACATCCTCGAAAAATTCTATAAGATTCGTCAGACATGATTTACCTTTCGTAAATCCATGCTGACTTTGTCCAATGATTTCACCACTTTCCAAATGTGCTGCTATCCCATCTTTAATAACTGACTCTAGCAGTTTCCCCACTACCGATGTTAGACTAACTGGTCTGTATGATAGGGATACACAGTGACTTCTATATGTTAAATTGTAATTTGATATGACAGACATTACAAATGTCAGCACATGTGATCTAGGCTTCAAATCATGATCCTATTGAAAATGTATTTTTCCGCAACATGAAATTGTATACCTTTTTCAGATCTGTGCTCTGTTCCACTGTAGTGTATGTTGCTCTCCAAGCCGATGTACCTCATGTACACGATGATTAGTCCTGCTCTTTCTGTCATAATACAACTTGAGGCAGTATTATCCAACCTCGCCCGTGCTCTGAAACATGCCTTTTATTGCTGCAGGGGCTTGAGTTCATTTTCGAGCGCGGGGACAGCATCTGGAAGCATTCCTTGCCTTCAATAACTAAAATGGCTAAAACAGAATGTATATATGAGACAGATTATACCAGAGGGGGACTGAAAATCTAAAACAATGTTGCAGAAATCTTAAAATATAATAACGTCATTCTCTGAGGCCAATATAATGAGTTGAAAACAATTCTTGAAGCAACTTGTTGCTTGATCGAATGGGAATATATCAAGGGGGCAATATTTTATGTTTGAAAAAAAGAAGACTGGGTCGGAAAGGAAATGTGAGCGGAAGGGTAATCAGTATTGTGCCAGAACACAATACCCCTGGTAGGACGAGGGGGACATCAAGGGCACTGGAATTCAAAGGACATGATGCAGCTTGAGAACCAGTGGATGCAAACCAGATGACATGCAGAGTATTATTTTCACAGGGAAGTGAAGGGGCTGTCATATTAAAAATGAGAAGGACACACACCTGCTGCAAAGTTGTACCTCCTTCACTAATGCCAGGGCACATTAGGTGTGGCTTAAAAATGACGATTTATTCATTTCGAAGATAGACACAAAATGCTGGAGTAACTCAGCAGGACAGGCAGCATCTCTGGAGAGAAGGAATGGGCGACGTTTTGGGTCGAGACCCGTGGGAGAAGGGTCTCGACCCGAAACGTCGGCCATTCCTTCTCTCCATAGGTGCTGCCTCACCCGCTGAGTTACTCCAGCATTTTGTGCCTACGTTCGATTTTACCAGCATCTGCAGTTGTTTCTTACACACATGTAAGGTGACCATTTGATCCACTGTGTCTAAGCTGGACAAGGGTGGATCTATTTAGATTACTACCAGTTCCAATCTTTCAACATGTAAAAGAAAGAAACAAAATGCTGGAGTTACTCAGCAGGTCGGGCAGCATCTCTGGAGAAATTGGATAGGTGACATTTTGGGTTGGGACCCTTCTTTTAAGATGTAGGTCCAGTTACAAGTCATCAAGAGCTTCTCTGGGTGGGAGATTGCAACCTTCACGTGATCCGCCCTGTTTCGACAAATGTAATCAACCTGGTGTGCACAATCAAATAAGATCAAATGGAACATGTTGTCCTACAACTTTAGGCTGTGCACGCCATACACAAGAAGAAGAAGAAGAGCTTATCTGCAACTTTTAAATATGATGAAGGCTTTCACCTCCAGCATTTTTTCAGGCATTGAGTTCTGGAGCACAACTAGCTTATGGTTGAAATTATTTTTCCTCAACTCCCCCCTTTAATTGTTCCAAATTAACTTAAAGATGGCTCTTGAAATATAATAATGTCATTCTCTGAGGCCAATATAATGAGTGGACAACGATTTTTGTAGTAACTTGTCGCCTGATGGAAGTGAAATATCTCAAAGCAGCGGTTTTGATCCAGTTACTTTGCCTCGCGAAGGCTGCCAACAAAATCAAAGACCGTTCCCACCCTTCCCATTCCTTCTTCTCTCCTGTCGAGCAGTAGATACCAAAGTTTGAAAGCGCCCACCACTAGATTTAGGAAACAATTCTTCTCCTTTGTTATCAGACTTCTGAACTGCTTCCATCAGCTAGGATACAGTCTGATTCTCCTCTACCGCATAGAGGACATTGGACTTTGATATGGAACTGTTGCAGTAGAATGCTGAGAACTATATTCTGTACTCTGTATCTCTCCCTTCATTCCACCTGTTGTACTTGAGTTTGGCTTGGTTGTATTTAAGTGCAGTGTTATGTGATTTAATTAATAATAATAATAATAATGGATGGGATTTATATAGCGCCTTTCTAATACTCAAGGCGCTTTACATCGCATTATTCATTCACTCCTCAGTCACACTCGGTGTTGGCAAGCTACTTCTGTAGCCACAGCTGCCCTGGGGCAGACTGACGGAAGCGTGGCTGCTAATTTGCGCCTACGGCCCCTCCGACCGCCACCAATCACTCACACACATTCACACACATTCACACGCAGGCAAAGGTGGGTGAAGTGTCTTGCCCAAGGACACAACGACAGTATGCACTGTTGCAAAACAAAGCTTCTCGCTGCACCTCGGTATATTTTAGTTTTAAAGTTTAGATACAGCGCGGAAACAGACACTTCGACCCACCGAAGATAGACACAAAAAGCTGGAGTAACTGAGCGGGACAGGCAGCATCTCTGCAGAGAAGGAATGGGTGACGTTTTGGGTCGAGAGTGTTCTTCAGACCTCTACCGGGCTGAGGCCAGGCGACAACTCTCAGACACCTCCCCCTACTTATCCTTGGAACATGATCCCACAGATGAGCACCAGGCCTTAATCTCAAACACCATTACTGATTTCATCACTTCTGGCTGTCTGCCTTCTACAGCCTCCAACCTTATTGTTTCCCAGTCCCGCACAGCCCGTTTTTACCTTTCCCCCACAAACACAATTGCCCTGGCAGACCCATTGTTTCTGCCTGCTTCTGTCCCACGGAAATGACTTCCACGTACCTCGACTCCATCCTATCGCCCCTGGTCCAATCTCTCCCGACCTATGTCCAAGACACCTCACATACCCCTTTGTCTCTTTAAATTTTTAAAACATTTCCTTCTTACACACCTTCGGCCCACCAAGTCCGCACTGACCCGCGATTCCTGCACATTAATACTATACTACACACACCAGAGACAATTTATATTTATACCGAGCCAATTAACCTACATACCTGTACGTCTTTGGAGTGTAGGAGGAAACCGAAGATGTCGGAGAAAGCCCACGTGGACCCACGCGGTCACGGACAAACTCTGTACAGACAGCACCCATAGTCGGGATCGAACCCGGGACTCCAGCGCTGCAAGCGCTGTAAGGCAGCAACTCTACCGCTGCACCACCGGGGCCGCCCAATATGTGACAATAATAAATCTAAACCTAAACCGAATTAAGATGCGCCATCTTTGTTAGTCCCACTTGCCCACGTTTAGCCCGTATATCTCCACACCTTTCCTATCCAGATACCTGCTCAAATATCTTTTAAATGCTGTTATAGTAGCAACTGGTAGTTTGAACTCAGAGCTCATTTATGAATAATTAGTGGCTTCTTAAACTAAAAGTGATCCAAATATTTTAAGTTGTATATGTGATTCTTTGCTTGATTGTATATCTAAAAACATTGCAAACAAATCTTTCATTAGCAAGTCATAATCTTCCTTCAGTGCTTTTTATATTAATGCTTGTATAATGTAATCATGCCATCCTGATGTATTTTATCTTAATTTTATTTCTCTTTAGTAATTTAACCACTGTGAATTAGTAAGGCCTGGAAGATATTAAATCATCTTTGCATCTATGATTTTGCCACAGATGCAAAGATGATTTAAAAGTGCACCGACATACTCAAAGTGGAGATCAAACCATCAGACTATTTAGTAAGTGGAAAAAGATTTCCTTTCATTGCCTTTAATTCGGGAAGATTTTCAAAGAATTACTTAAAATAAAGTAATTTGTTTTTAATTAGAGATTATTTAAAGAAACATTTCAAATATTTATATTAGACATATTAATCGTGGAGTTGCTGCCTCACAGCGTCAGAGACCCAGATTTGATCCTGATCTCGGGTGCTGTCTGTGTGGAGTTTGCACATTCTCCCTGTGATCATGTGGATTTTATTCTGGTGCTCCGCTTTCCTCCCACATCCCAAAGACGTGTGTGTTTGTAGTTAAGTGACGTCTGTAAAATTCCTCCTAATGTGGGGAGTAGATGTGTAACTGGACCTACATCTTAAAAGAAGGGTCCCAACCCAAAATGTCACCTATCCAATTCCTCCTAATGTGGGGAGTAGATGGGATAACATAAAACCTAGTGTGAACGGGTGATCAATGGTTGACTTAGACTCAGTGGGCTGAAGGATCTGTTATCATGCTGTATCTCTAAATCAAACTTACAAAGGGAAAAATTATAGCGCAATAGACTTGATTACATTTGTTGTACTTTTGTAACCCAAGTACATTCAAGGGAAATATATACAAAATTATTACTTTGTTGAAATTTATTCAGTGACCAAAACTTTCTTTCTAATCACTTTTCTAACATTCAAACCCTTTTCAGTTTATTTAGGGTCAACATTTTGAAAGTAGCCCTTGTCCTTGTCCTTGTGAGTGGGCTAATGTTATTTAGAAGGAAACAATGGCGTTGTTTAAAAAGTTAACGGCATCTAAAAATTTGTTGCCAAATTCGTTGATTGAGTTGCAGTAAACTTGTCCCCTTTGCTGTACGATTCTAAATTGGACAATAACACATTGCTCTCGATAATTATCAATTGCAGCTTCCAGTTATTGCTGATGCGGTACAATTCACTTTGAAACGGTTCATCTTTCACACTCAAACCAGTCTGATATGATGTATTAAGTGTCACACAAACATTGCTTTGCATGCCGCTCCATTTGATTGTGCTGCCTGTTTATGCTTATTCAGCCTTTTGAATAATTTAACACATTTCATATTCCAAATTATCTCTGACAAGTTGATGTCCCATTGTTGCCTCTGCTGGAAATATGCGTGTTGGATCTTGTCTCTGTCACTAGCATCTGGTGGATTCTGAACCCGAGCCAGTTTGTGAGTTAAATTAAGTCAGAGGTTGTTTTGTCAAGCTTTAAATTGTATCCAGCTATTTTAAAAGCTTAAATGTAAGTGTCATTTGGAGGAGCCCCTGACAACTTCCTGGTTCAAGCAAGGGCTCACTATCTATCCATTTCCCCGCATACTGAAGTCTCTAATTGAAGATGTTTGAAATGGTGACAGGTATTAAAGCCAACCAAGGCGTTTGCAAGTGTAACTGTGCATTAGCTTTGCTAAGTAGTTGCAAACAGTGCTTTTACGTGGGCTAAAAGACGCTGGTACGCATTACAATTTAAAAAATCTTTCTTAAAACAGTTTTCTCTATTAATATACATCCCTCTACGGTTTTGGATTTTGTGACCTATCAACTTCTAATTTAGTAAACTAATAACTTTAAATTATAATATTTGAAAGTCAATGAAGTTTAAAAAAATCTGGAAATCTAGTTTTTAACTTTTTAAGAGTATATTTTTGCCGGTATGCTGCATACTGTAATGAAAAGACACAGGTTGAATAGACGTATTGAGATATTTGTTGAGCTGGAAACCAATTAATAACCTAACTGAAGTGTTTTGGAGATAATTTGTAAGATAACAAAGTTTCTTTGCTCTTTGCTGTTGGTCTCTTCTGACGGGTCTTTGGAGGTTCTGGACAATAGACAATAGGTGCAGGAGTAGGCCATTCGACCCTTCGAGCCAGCACCGCCATTCAATGTGATCATGCCTGATAATCCCCAATCAGTACCATGGATTGGCGGATTATTGCTGGACTATTGGAATGTTGCTCCTATTATTATTCCAACGCACTAATATTCAATATGTAATATAAAGGAACTGCAGATGCTGGTTCATGCCTAGGATGGGCACAAAATGCTGGAGCAACTTAGCAGGTTAGGCAGATTCTCTGGAGAAAATGGATAGGTGACGTTTCAGGTCGGGACCCTTCCTCAGTGCGTTTGCAGTGGAAGTGAAAGAGAAACGGGTTAAATCGGGGCCGGCAACAGATGACATCAGGCAAGGAGGTTCCCTGATAGGCGGATTTTCTGATAGAGACGTGTGAGCCCAGGAGCAAATTATGGAACTGGTTAATGGACTTATACTGAAGGAAGGGGAGGGGTGGGTGGAGGGGGTATACTTTATTCTGTTTTTTTAAGATGTTATATCATGTTAAACTAATTTGTTCTAGTTATCCTGGTCAGTTTCAAAAAGTGTGGGAAATGGTATCCATGTGAAATTATGGGAAACGCTATTTAACGAATTAGTTGCCAAACCATTGGACATTCTAAACAATTGGATAGCGGATTATTGGAATTTTTAGTTGTCTGTGGCAATGAATTCCACAGACAGCTGTCAAACTTGAGTTTGAGGGATGTACATATTTATTATACATTTTTATTGTATTTATGTACAGTATTATCTCATCTAACTGGACAGCATGGAGAACAAAGATTTTCATCATATCTCGGCAATAAACCTAAACATGTTGAGGTGATTAGACAAAGTCTACTTATTCAGCAATTTTTGGATGTAATAACTATTTCTAATTGATAAGATTAATAAACACCCTGGGGTTGCGAGCAGCCTGGAACTATTAATGCAGGAAATTATAATGTAGTGCTTCATTTTCTAAATACATTTTATACATTTTATCAATTTCAATCCAGATTTCTGTTGGAGATACTTTGAATAGAAGAGCAGATTCAGGCAACTGCAGATAGTGGAATCATGAGAAAAACACTAATTGTGGGGGAACTCAATGATTCAAACAGCATCTTGGGAGGGAATGGACAGGCAATGTTTCTGGTCAGGTCTATTCTTCAGACTCTCTGAGGCTTTCTCCCTCTCCCGACTCTCTATCCCAGCTTTCTCCCCCCTAATCCTCTCTTTAGCTTTAGACTTACAGCACGGAAACATACCCTACGGCCCACCGAGTCCACGCCGACCTGCGACCACCCCGTACACTAACACTATTCTACGCACACTAGGGACAATTTGGCAATTTTACCGAAGCCAATTAACCCACAAACCTGTACGTCCTTGGAGTGTGGGAGGAAATAGGAGATCCCGGAGAAAACTCATGCAGTCACGGGGAGAAGGTACAAACTCCATACAGACAGCACCTGCAGTCAGAATCGAACCGGCACTGTGAGGCAGCAACTCTACCGCTGCGCCACCGTGCCGCCCCCTCTTATAAGAAAAAATCATTTATTTAAACAGTATTAATCAGCTACTTTTGTTCTTCATGCGTACAACAACTGGAACTCCGTGATCCAGACAGGG
Organism: Malacoraja senta; assembly: GCA_038087875.1. Taxonomy (NCBI): domain Eukaryota; kingdom Metazoa; phylum Chordata; class Chondrichthyes; order Rajiformes; family Rajidae; genus Malacoraja; species Malacoraja senta. The sequence continues at coordinate 21,033,796 of CM075989.1, forward strand.
AATAACAATTATAGTCTGTGAGCGCCTGGGAACGTCTGAAGGAGATTAGCCAGAAATAATGTGATGTAGAGATGTAATAGTTAGAATCTGGCAAATAGTAGCAGCAAAGAAGGATTTCAACGCAATCTCTGCCAGGCAGATCAGGACTGAATGAATCTTGTGAGAAGATAAGATTGGATAAAAAGAATGTCAATATTTCTCTGAATCCGCACCGAGTCCACACCGACCAACGATCCCCGTACATTAGCACTCTCCTGCACACACGAGGGACAATTTACAAATATTAAACCCAATCAATCTTCCAACCTGTATGTCTTTGGAGTGTGGGAGGAAACCGAAGATCTCGGAGAAAACCCACGCAGGTCACGGGGAGAACAATAGACAATAGGAGTAGGCCATTCGGCTCTTCGAGCCAGCCCCACCATTCACTGTGATCATGGTTGATCATCCACAATCAGTACCCCGTTCCTGCCTTCTCACCAGATCCCCTCTTAAGAGCTCTATCTAACTCCCCCTTGAAAGCATCCAGAGAATTGGCCTCCACTGCCTTCTGAGGCAGAGAATTCCACAGATTCACAACTCTC
>CM075989.1:21034579-21119791 GCA_038087875.1 Malacoraja senta
CAGAGAATTGGCCTCCACTGCCTTCTGAGGCAGAGAATTCCACAGATTCACAACTCTCTGGGTGAAAAAGTTTTCCTCATCTCCGTTCTAAATGGCCTACCCTTTATTATTAAATGTGGTCCCTTGTTCTGGACTGCTCCAACATCGGGAACGTACAAACTCCGTACAGACACCACCCATAGTCAGGATTGAACCCAGGTCTCTGGCGCTATAAGGCAGCTACTCTACCGCTGTGCCATTATGCTGCCCTAAATTGATTGATTATTTATCAGATATAATCGGAAGGCATGAAAATATTTTAATCACATCATTAGAAATTGACAAGTTTTGGAGCGTTCTGAAGCATTGGGTCACTCATTCCAATACAACGGCCATTAAATTAATATAAAATCCGGCTGGAATAGGTCACTTGTGTAAGAAGGAACTGCAGATGCTGGTTTAAACTGAAGATAGACACAAAAAGCTGGAGTAACTCAGCGGGACAGGCAGCATCTCTGGAGAGAAGGAATGGGTGACGTTTCGGTCAAGACCCTTTGTCAGTCTGAAGAAGGGTCTCGACCCGAAACGTCACCCATTCCTTTCTCTCCAGAGATGCTGCCATGTCCGCTGAGTTACTCCAGCTTTTTGTGTCTATCTTCGGAATAGGTCACTTTCTGCGTTCAAAGTCCTGGGACTCATATGGTCAGTTTATCTATCCATCAATGAGGATTTATAGCAGTTACGTTTGATGGCTTTACATCTCGGAATTCTAAGGCTATTTTGTGAAGGGGAAGGATGGCTACTGTGACAAAAATAAATCATCGACAGGCAACAGGAGGAGAGGCAACTGTATGTTTAGACCAAGCAGCTGCTGCCAGCTTTTAATCTCGTTATCTAACTGTAATTTGTCCACAATGCTTGAAATTCCTGTTACTATATTTAGTTATGCATATGGAGCGCTGAAGCCCTGTGCTGTAACTTAGTTAAGGTTCAAGCTACTTCAATTTGTACCATTGTTATAAAAGTCCATATTTGTCACGATAACTGGTGTATTTTCAAGGGTGATCAAATAGAGGGTGATCTAATAGAGGGTGATCTAATAGAGGTGTATAAAATCATGGGTGGTCACGGCGGCGCAGCGGTAGAGTTTGTGCCTTACAGCGAATGCAGCGCGGAGACCCGGGTTCGATCCTGACTACGGGTGCTGTCTGTACGGAGTTTGCACGTTCTCCCCGTGGCCTGCGTGGGTTTTCTCTGAGATCTTCGGTTTCCTCCCACACTCCAAAGACGTGCAGGTTTGTAGGTAATCGGCTTGGTAAATGTAAAAATTGTCCCCAGTGTGTGTAGGATAGTGTTGATGTACGGGGATCGCTGGTCGGCATGGACCCGGTGGGCCGAAGGGCCTGTTTCCACGCTGTATCTCTAAAATAAACTAATAGATCGGATAGATTCACTGACAAGGGGTCAAGATTCCTAATTTTGAGGAAGGACGTCTTGCTATTGAGGAAGTGCAGCGTAGGTATACCGGGTTAACTCCAGGGATGGCTGGACTGTCATATGATGAAAGAATGGAGCGATTGGACTGTATTCACTGGAATTTAGAGGTATGAGAGGGTATCTAATAGAAACATATAAAATTATTAAGGGATTGGACACGCTAGATGCAGGAAAATTGTTCACGATGTTGGGAGAGTCCAAAACAGGGGCCACAGTTTAATAATAAGGGTAGGCCATTTAGAACTGAGATGAGGAAAGACTTTTTCACCCAGAGAGTTGTGAATTTGTAGAATTCTCTGCCTCAGAAGGCAGTGGAGGCCGATTCACATGGATGCATTCAAAAGAGAGTTAGATAGAGCTCTTAGGGCTACCAGAGTCGAGGGATATGGGGTGAAGGCAGGAACGGGGTACTGATTGTGGATGATCAGCATGATCACATAGAATGGCGGTGCTGGCTCGAAGGGCCGAATGGCCCACCTCCTGCATCTATTGTCTATGTATTTACGTATGTATCTACGATCTCAAGGGTGAAAATTTATAGACTTTAATAGTGGAGCGATCCAAATTGTTAGCAATTTATGATGACTCTGAACTTCTCTTTCCCTTCTCTTGCTCCCGTCTGAGCTATCAGGAGAGTTGAGTCTGCTGGGACTCTAAACCTTGGAGGGTGGGAAAGGGAAATGAAACATGGGGCCATGTCTGTGGTTCTGAAAGAAGGGAGGTGGGGGGGGGGGGAGGTTACAGAAGGATCTCAGTTGATCAGATGAAGAGAGAAAGGAACAGACGGGTTGTGGGTTACCCGAAATTGGAGAATTTGGTGTATCTGCGGTCTCTTGGGTCTCATCTTACTTCTCAAGTCTGTCGCTGGCGTTTGAATTTACTGCAGAGGTGCAGTGATCACAGGTACAGAAGTTTGAAAATGCACACCTACAGATTCTGGAACAGTTTCTTCCCAGCTGTGAACGAGCAACTAACCATTCACACTGAGTGCGGCCCTGACCTCCCATCTACCTCCTTGGAGACCTTCGAACTTGAATCTTGAGTTGGACTTTACTGGACTCTATCGTGTACTTAAAGTTATATCCTACATCTGTAAACTGTGGACAGGCGGCATCTTGGAGGGAAGGAATGTGTGACGTTTCGGGTCGAGACCCTTCTCCAGACCTTCATTCACATCTGTCCACTGTGGACGGCTGGATTGTAATCATGTATAATCTTTTTGCTAACTGGTTAGCATGCAACAAAAGCTTTTCACTGCACGTCACAATAATTAACTAAACTAATTCTGTCAAGCATGATGTTGTTCAATTAGTTACCAGGCTTCAATATATTAATAATTCAGGCACTGCATGAGTGCTGTGGAGCACTGTGGCGGATCGAAGACAAAGTCAACCTTGGTCTTTGTACATGACTATAGGAGCAGCAAAATCCACCTGGACTTCTTGGGCGGCATGGTGGCGCAGGTGGCAGTGTTGATGCCTCACAGCGCCGGGAAGCCCAAGTTCAATTCTGGCCTCGGGTGCTGTCTGTGTGGCGTTTTCACGTTCTCCCCTGGGACCCCCTCGGGTTTCCTCCAGGTGCTCTGGTTTCCCCCCACATCCCAAAGGCGTGCGGTTTTGATAGTTAATCGGCCCTCTGTAAATTGCCCCTAGTGTGTAGGCAGTGGATGCGAAAGTGAGATAACAAAGAACTAGTGTGAACGGGTGATGGATGGTCAGCATGGGCTTAATGGGCCGAAGGGCCTGATTTTATGCTGTACCTTTCATTGAATTTTAAAAAAGTGATGGAGGAACTCAGTGGGCCAGGGAGCATCTGTAGAAAGAATGGACAGACGTCAGTCTGAGAAAAGGTTCCAAATGGAAGTATCAAAGTCTATACACGGACCCATGGATGCTGGTTGACCCACTGAGTTCCTCCAGCACTTTGTGTTTTGCTCAGGATCCAGCACCTGCAGTTCCCTGTCCCTCTCTGAAATGTCAGCCCGCTCTTTCCTCACAAATGTCCACTTCCCATTCCCCAACTATCCGGATTGTCCGCGGCTGGGTGAATCAAGTCTACGGGAATCTAGATATCTGGGATATCTTCCCTTGTGTTGGTGCTCATATCATCTTCATCACCGGCGGTCACTCGAGACGAGTATGACTGTCCTCTCCTCTCCATAGGGTTAGGGTGGATTCCCTATATGGAGGACGCCTGTGTGTGACTTTGTTTAACGTGGGGAGACAGGTTCACGGACAGCCACCACACAGTCCTTGACAGATCTGGGTCAGGATCCAGTGGCATGGAGTCCAAGACGACCGGGGACCCTTTTCTGCTGCAGCCTTCGTCCGCCTTCCCAGCCGTTGTGATGCTCCACAAAAGTCTGCCATCGTCCTCCGCCTGTTCCACCGTTGAGGTCTTTGTTGGTGCTCACCACCTCATTAAAACATTCGAAGGGGATTTTCCCCCATGGTTGTGCTGGTGCCAGTAATACGGAGATTCTGCCAACCCAGCCGTTAAGGTCAGCTGGTCACGCATTTTGTTCTTGCAACTCCTGGGAATATTGCTTCACACACAGTGGGACTCGCATTCCGCCAGAGGTTTCTGTATGAAGGAGAAATAGTATTTTTTGCTTAAAAAGTGACGGCAAAACATTACCGCAATTTACAATGGAAGGAAGCTTGAAATCATGGGACATAGATTATTAATTTTATTCTTTGTGCTTAATACCACAAGAACATTTATCTTACCCGCTGCAATAAAGACTTAGGAATCAAACCCACACTTTCTGCCTTCAGAGCAGCTTTTAATTTGGATATTAACTAGAAAAATAGCAAAAGAACATTAATCACTAACGTTAATGATTTTTTTTGTCTCTTCAGGGACTCATTGTACTTGTGCATAGAACTCCGTTAAGTTCCCATACCATTATTACGCCTTATAAACAGAGCTAAGGAGATGGTCTAATCGGGGCTAGAGCGTAGGCAGGCACAATATACAGGACAGGACAAGGGGATGTAGAATTAATATTAAACTTTGGGGATTTTTTAATGTTATCAGGAAGCACTTCTTCAGATTAGTAAAAATAGTCATAGAGTCACAGAGCACGGAAACATGGCCCCTGGTCCAACTCATCCATGCTGACCAAGACGTCCCATCTAAGCTAATCCCCCTTGCCCATATTTGGCCCATATCCTTCTAAACCTTTCCATCCATGCACCTGTCCAATTGTCTATTGACCTGCCTCAGAGGGTGGTAGAGGCCAGTTCTCTAGATACGTTCAAGAGAGAGCTAGATAGGGCTCTTAAAGATAGCGGAGTCAGAGGATATGGGGAGTAGGCAGGAATGGGGTACCGATTGGGGATGATCAGCCATGATCACATTGAATGGCGGTGCTGGCTCGAAGGGCCGAATGGCCTACTACTGCACCTATTGTCTATTGTGTATTGACTGCTGTTATAGTCCCAGCCTCAACTACCTCCTCTGGCAGCTCGTTCCATATACTTTGAGTGAAAAAGTTACCTCTCACATTCCTATTAGATATCCTCTCCCCCCCCCCCCCCCCCCCCCCCCCCCCACTTCCCCCTTAAACCTATGTCCTCTGGTTCTTAATTCCTTTACTCTGGGTAAAAGACATTCACCCTATCAATTCCCCTCATGATTTTATACACCTCTGTAAGATCACCACGTGGCTTACTGTGCTCCAAGGAATAAAATGCTAGCTTGCCCAATCTCTACCTATAGCTCTGGCCCTTGAGTCCTGCCATCATGTGGCAAAATCTGAAAATCTTTTCCATAAAAAGCTGAGGAGGCTAAATTGGAAATATCATAATCCTACTTTATTAGCCAAGTATGTTTTGCAACATATGAGGAATTTGTTTTGCAGTTTTCTGTTATCTTCAGTATGATGTCCAAGTCAAATGATCCACAGTAAAAGTACAAGAAGCTCCCGTCATTTTCCCTGCCTTGCCTATATTGGTTTAGGAATCAAGAGATGATTGTCTGAAAAAACATGATGAAGTAATTCATTATCACGTTAATGGAGCTTCAGCATGGGAATTATATAGATTGTTCAATGTGATTGCAATGCCACATATAATACTCATCCTTTGAAAATCGCAAACATTATTATTGAAACTATTTATCTTTCTGCAACTAATCCCAACAGAAATTGTAAACAGAACAATTATTACATTGGAGATAGACACAGAATGCTGGAGTAACTCAGCGGGACAGGCAGCATCTCTGGATAGAAGGAATGGGTGACGTTTCGGGTGGAGACCCTTCTTCAGACTGAGAATCAGGGGAGAGGGAGACACAGATTTGGAAGGTTAAGGTGTGAGGATGAGAGATCAAAGGAGACGAAGGTCAAAGGAAATGAAGAATAGATCATTGTTAGCGAGGGGAAGTTGACAACGAGGCATACAAAGATAAAATTCAATCAGGGAGGACAGTCAGACGTCGGAGAACTAAGGTGGGGGAGGGATGGGGAGAGAGGGAAAGCAGGGTTACTTGAGATTAGAAAAATCAATATTCATGTTGATTTTTCCTCTCTGCCAAAGAGATCTTCAGGATGCAAGGAAGCCTTTTGTTAGCTCATTTTATATTCACTAGGTTTTCCAAAAATGTATTGGTTAGTAAGGGCGTCAAAGATATGGGAAGATGGCAGGAGAATGGGGTTGAATGTGAAAATTGAGCAGCCATGATTAAATGGTGGAGCAGACTTGATGTGCTGAATGGCCTAATTCTGCTCCTGTGTCTTACAACACAACTTTATTTATCCCAGGAGGGAATTTGAACTGCCAACAGTGATAAAACACAAAAAAACATGAAACATGAGATTAAGTGATGATTGGAAAGGATTGGTATGTGCAAAGATTAGGGGGGGGGGGGTGGAGTCAGTCTACCCCACAGCAGAGGTGTGTTTGTTTGGATACAATCTTCTGAGCAACTTGGGGATACTGGACTGTGTTGACTGCTTGAAACAAATTCAACAGAGTGGGCTTCTTTCTATTACGGTTCATACCCTTCCCAAAAGGAACCCATTAGTTTCATCATTTTTTTTTCCGCCTTCCATCACAGTGAGGAATGTGGAGGAGTCACTGTGGCGGATGTTTATGTTAAAATGTATTTTGTGTATCTTGTTGCTTTTTTACTCGTATGGATTTGGTCAGGATCGAACCTGGGACTCTGGCGCTGTGAGGCAGCAACTCTACTGCTGCGCCACCGCGCAGTGGTTCGCTCTATGCTCATTTCTAAGCAAGAAATGTTTTGTGAGTTCCTGCTTTTAAAAAACACTTTTAGTTGGCAAAAGGCTAAGGGCCGCAAGATTTCCCTGTGTGACGGTCAATGTTCTTACATTCAATAACTTTGTGTTCTCACAGTGGGAAGTCTTTCATTTCCCTCTCCACCCTGTTGCAATGATTCAAGGCTAGTGCATCAATTGCTGTTACCATTGACCACTATTGAATGGTCAGTGGTAGGATGGAGGGAGAGTGATGTTGTATGTGGTGTAAATAAAATGAGTTTAGCGTTGCTTGATGGTCGGTGTGGACTCAGTATGCTGAGGGACTGCTCCGACTATGATCGTATGATCCTGACATTTAACAATGATAAAATATCAATTAACCAGTTGAAAAATAATTACATTTAAACCATAACAAAACAAAAACATTTAGAACACATTAAAAAAATAAGAAACTAAAGCAAATATTAATTAACAATTCCAAGTTGGTGTCAAAGCCAGGTCTCTCTCACAGAGAGTGGTGAGTCTGTGGAATTCTCTGCCTCAGAGGGCGGTGGAGGCAGGTTCTCTGGATGCTTTCAAGAGAGAGCTAGATAGGGCTCTTAAAAATAGCGGAGTCAGGGGATATGGGGAGAAGGCAGGAACGGGGACTGATTGGGGATGATCAGCCATGATCATATTGAATGGCGGTGCTGGCCCCAAGGGCCGAATGGCCTACTCCTGCACCTATTGTCTATTGTCTCTCATTGTGTGTTAGTCCCAGAAGTGGAACTACAATCACTCATTACATTTGGTCCACTCTTTTAAACATCTACTCCAACAGCAGGCTTTATCTTGCACTAAACGTTGCTCCCTTTATCATGTATCTGTACACTGTGGACGGCTCGATTGTAATCACTTATAGTCTACCCGCTGACTGATTAGCACGCAACAAAAAGCTTTCCACTGTACCTCGGTACATGATAAAGTATACTGAACTAAAAGTATTAATGGCCTGCTGATCCTACTTTCTCACAATCGTTCATCTCCATTTGAAGAAGACCTTCCTTGTTCACTGGGGTAGGATTGCAGGTCGATTCCTCGGACTAAGTGCTGAGCAGCTCAGCAGTCTTTGTTTTCTACCCATGTGTGGGTTTCAACATCAGAACATAGCCAGGGAGATCCTCAGCAAGAGATAGACACAAGATGCTTGATTAACTCAGCGGGTCAAGCTGCATCTCTGGAGAACAAGGGTAAGGTGGTGTTTCAGGTTTCAAGGAGTCTTCTTCAGACTCTTCATCAGCCAGAGAGAGGCACAGTGGCGGCAGCGGTAAAGTTGCTGCCTTACAGCACCAGGTTTGATCCTGAGTATGGGTGCTGCCTTTACGGAGTTCGTACGTTCTCCCCGTGACCTGCATGGGGTTTCTCCCAGATCTCTGATTTCCTCCCGCACTCTAAAGACGTACAGGTATGAAGGTTAATTGCATGGTATAATTGTAAATTGTCCCTTGTGTGTATAGGATAGCGTTAGTGTACAGGATCGCTGGTCGGCGCGCACTCGGTGGGCCGAAGGGCCTGTTTCCGTGCTGTATCTGTCAACTAAACTAAAACATTGAACTATAGGGGCATCTGAACTCCAGAGCTGCCAGCAGCGGACAAGTCCTGTCCCAATGTTCTCTCTCGGAACAGTCAGCTTTCTGTGAGGAATGCTTTTACTTGTGAGAGGATAAGTCTGACTTTCTAAAGTGAGTTTCTGGCAACATTTCAGCTTGGCGCTGTTGTGTCTCAGTCATTTGCAGCGACACATTTTTTAATAGCTCACCACCAGTCTTCCTCTTCTCACAGGAAATTGCCTTTCATTCCCCTTTTCTCACGACGAGGCCTCAGCTTCTCACTGTGGCTTACGATCGAGATTCTATTTCTTGTGACAACTTGCCACTTCCGCCTCACTTATTTCTCGGGAGTCCGCCGCTCAGCCTCTCTCTCTCCTCAAGGTGTTGCCCATGACTTGCTCACTTTTGCAAAGAAATTCTGCACAGATTCACAGCAAAGCTCTTGATTCGAACTGAAGCTTGACAAGGTGCTTGCAGTTTTGACAGCAATTCCACGCAATCTTCTTAGCATGAAGCCGGGAGGCTCGGAGCAACTATTTGTGGCCTGTGATCCCTGGGGCATCCACCGTTTGTTGATTTGTGCCATTGAAATCATTCCGCTTGCTCCCCTTAACAAAGCCAAGTCAACTCAAGTCAAGTCAAGTCAAGTTCAGCTCATTGTCACATTGTCATATGCACCAGTGGTGGGGTACAGGTACAATGAAAAGCTTGCTTGAATGTGACTTTTACACAATTGTGTGGTGTATATCAGGATTTAGGGGCCAGGGAGGAATCGCAGATGCTGGTTTACACCAAAGATAGACACAAAATGCTAGAGTAACTTAGCAGGTCAGGCAGCATCTCTGGAGAAAAGGAATAGATGACATTTCGGGTCGAGACCCTTCTTCAGACTGGTCCAAAGGGTCTCGACCCGAAACATCACCTATACCTTTACTCCAAGGATGCTGCCTGACCCGCTGAGTTACTCCAGCATTTTATGTCCATCTTCAGAATTTAGGGTGTAGGTTTTGGGATTCACCTAACTTTCTTTTCAATAGAGAATAGACAATAGACAATAGTTGCAGGAGCAGGCCATTCGGCCCTTCGAGCCAGCACCGCCATTCAATGTGATCATGGCTGATCATCCACAATCACTACCTGTTCCTGCCTTCTCCCCATATCCCCTGACTCCGCTATCTTTAAGAGCTATCTTTCACACAGAGGTTTTGTTTAAGAAAGAACTGCAGATGCTGGAAAAATCGAAGGTAGGCAAAAATGGTGGAGGAACTCAGAGGGTGAGGCAGCATCTATGGAGCGAAGGAATAGGTGACGTTTCGGGTCGAGACCCTTCTTCAGACTGAATTTCTCCAGCATTTTGTCCACTTTCACACAGAGGTTGGTTGGTGTATGGAACGAGGTGCCAGAGGAAGTAGTTGCGGCAGGTGCTACAACAACATACAGTACATAGAATGTAGAAGAATACAGCGCAGGAACCGAGCTTTCTCCCCACAATATCTATGCTGAACAATGATGGCAGGAAACTAATCTCACCTGCACATGATCCATATCCCTCCATTCCTGTATATCCATGTGCCTATCTCAATACCTCTTAAACGCCAAAGGCTCCAAAGAGATCTTGGATAGGTGCATGGATAGGATAGATTTAGAGGGACCAAATGCAAGCAAATGGGACGTGTAGATGAGGCACTTTGCTCAGCATGGACTTGTTGTGCCAAACGGCCTGTTTCTGTGCTGTATAATTCTATGACTATCAAAGAATGCAAAAACAGATCATATTTTAATGTGTTGGTCATTAGGACATTACAATGCAGCACAGCGGTAGAGTAATACCCATGCAGGTCACGGGGAGAACGTACAAACTCCGTACAAACAACGTCTGTTGTCAGGAGTGAACCCGGGTCTCTGGCGCTGTAAGGCAGCAAGCAACTCTACCGCTGCGCCACCATGCCACAGAGTGTTCTGTGACAAACTTTTGCTTCACTGTATGCATCCTTAAATCTGTTTACATTGAGTTGTTTAGCCAGACATAGAAACATAGAAAATAGGTGTGGGAGTAGGCCATTCGGCCCTTTGAGCCAGCACCGCCATTCAATATGATCATGGCTGATCATCCAAATCAGTTCCCCGTTCCTGCTTTCTCCCCATATCCCTTGGTTCCGTTAGCCTAAGAGCCAAGTCTAACTGTCTCTTGAATACATTGTGCCTTGGGGATGCCTCTTGGTGTGGTAGTGAAGGTGGAAATAATGAGAATCTGTACAACGCATGGTCACTCTCACATCAAGCTGGTCTTTCTTGCTGACAATAACATGGTGAATATGATGCCTCTGCTCAGAATATGGAAGCGTCCAAGAAATATTGCAGTGGTTGAGTTGCCAAATTATGTTTATGATCAATGCTTTCTTTGTGATAGTTTGCATCGGGATGTACTGTCACCTCTAAAAAGTTCTAAACTAGATTTTTCAAATTTTAGAATTTTTAATATTATGTAAAGATTACAAAATTTAAAAATAAAAATGCGTTAATTAAAAGACAGCCAGCCCTTCAACATCTTTAGTTTTAGTTTAGTTTAGAGATGCGTTGCTGAAACAGGCCCTTCCGCCCACCGAGTCTGTGCTGACCAGCGATCACCCCGTACGCTAACACTATCCGACACACACACCAGGGACAATTTACAATTTTTACTAAAGCCAATTAACGAACAAACCTGTGTCTTTGCAGTGTGGGAGGAAACCGGAGCACCCGGAGAAAACCCACACGGGGAGAACGTACAAACTCCGTACAGACAGCACCCGTCACGATTGAACCTGGATCTCTGGCGATGTAAGGCAGCAGCTCTACCGCTGTACCATTGTACCGCCCTTAAGCGCCTTATAATAATAATAATAATAATAATAATAATAATAATACATTTTATTTATATAGCGCTTTTCAGGACTCAAAGTCGCTTAAAGGACGATTACCTGCCATAGACATTAAAAGCAAGGAAGATACGCATACTGGCACCTTCTGTCGACAGTAAAAGCACTTTTTTCCCAGGGTGGAGATGTCTACGAATATAGTTTAGTTTAGTTTAGGGATACAGCGCAAAAACAGGCCCTTGGCCCACCGTGTCCGCGACGATCAGCGATCCTCGCATATTAACGCTATCCTCTACGCACTAGGGATAATTCTTACATTTACCATGCCAATTTACCTACATACCTGTACGTCCTTGGAGTGTGGGCGGAAACCGAAGATCTCGGCGAAAACCCACGCAGGTCACGGGGAGGAGGCACAAACTCCGTACCAGACAGCACCCGTAGTCGGGATCGATCCCGGGTCTCCGACACTGCAAAATGCTGTAAGGCAGCAACTCTGCCGCCGCGCCGCCCAAAGATAAGAAGATAAGAAGCTTTAAGATAAGAAGAGCAAAATTTAAAGAGGATGTGAAGAGCAATTTTTTACACCGAGTTAAACCAATGCCAATACCGATAACAATACCATTATTCTCTAGCTGCAAGGGTGAGAATAATAGGGTCCTTAGTTACTCATAAATGCAGTGATCCCTCTCCAGTTTATATTGTGCCCCATTAAAATAATTATTAAATCCTGCATTTTCAAATGTCTTTTTTGATTCATTGTTATCCTTTATTTCAAGCATTCAAAAATTAATTGCAGTGCATTGGATTTAACAATATTTCTATTCGTTAGAAAATGCTCCATTATTTATTAAAGTATCAATAATCTAACATCAAAGACACGTTAAAAGATATTCATATACATCACCAATGTTAATCATGCAGGTATAATTATACAAGGTTAAAACAATTGTTTTTATGTAGGTTAAATATAGATTAAATTATTTACGTCTTTGAATAATAAAAATGAAACAAAAAATTTATTTGAAGCTAATTTAATATCGTATATAATTAAATGGTCTCATTTATTGTCAGTAGTCCATTATGATTCATTCATATGAAATGCAGATTACAATTTTCTTAACTAAAAGTTTGGGAAGAGATGAAAGCACAAGTATTTCATATTTTATAACAAGCAAACAAAGTTATATATCAAACTGTTTTGTAATTCGTTCCGTTTCAATTGAATAAATTGATTAGATTTAAATTTAATAAGCTGTAATCTGTGGTTCTTAAAAGTTTACATAACTGCTGAACTCAATCGAGAGGGCATTTACTTTTGCACTTTAATATGTGTTGATTGCTTACATTAAATGTATCACTAAGGTAATTTAAGAGCTTTGGATATAAATGTACATCGGTTCGTGATAGGAGCAGAATTAGGCTATTTAGCCCATCAAGTCTACTCCGCCATTCAATCGTGGCTGATCTATCTCTCTCCTCTCAACCCCATTCTCGTGCCTTCCCCCACAACCCCTGACACCCATATTAATCAAGATTCTATCTATCGCTGCCTTAAAAACATCCTTTGACTTGGTCTCCACAGCCTTCTGTGGCAATGAATTCTGCAGATTCACCAGATTCACTGACTAAATAAATTCCTCCTCATCTCCTTCCTAAAGGAATGTCCTTTAATTCCGTGGCTATGACCTCTGGTCCTAGACTCACCCACTAGTGGAGACATCCTCTCCACATCCACTCTGCACAGATATAGAGGAAAACACAAAGTCCTGGAGGAACTCAGCCAGGTCAGGAGCATCTGTGGAAGAATGGACATATGACGTTTCAGGTCATTCTGAAGAAGATTTTGTCTGCCCATTCCCTCAATGTGCTGCCAGACCTGCTAAGTTGCTCCAGCACTTGTTTTTTTTTTGCTCAGGATTTCTGCATCTGCAGTTGCTTGTGTTACCATTTTACTACTTCACTGCAAAATCTTCTCAAGAATCCCAGTTTTGAAGAAGTTCTCCCTCTCCAACAGATTGCAGAAGCGCCTCGATCCGAAACGTCATTTGTCCGTTCCCTCCACAGATGCTGTCTGACCCACTGAGCTCCTTCCAGAATCTTGTGCCTCAACATTATACATTGTGGGCCTATTCACGCCTGTACTGCTCACCACTATTTTATCTCAAAAGACATGTACTGCAGTAGTATTGTAGCCAGTGTGTAAGAAGGAACTGCAGATGCTGGTTTACACCGAAGATAGACACAAAAATCTGGAGTAACTCAGCGAGTAAGGCAGCATCTCTGGAGAAAAACAATAGGTGACGTTTCTTGTTGAGACCTTCATCAGACTACAGACTACAGTCAGCTGAAGGGTCTCGACCCGAAACGTCACCTATTCTTTCTCTCCACCATTGTAGCCAGTATGGTATCTTGATAGATCTTAAATATCGCAACCTGTGTGTGTGGAGGCCTGTGATTCAAAGCAACATTCAGCTGTAGTACTTTATCATTCAACTTTTGGAGACTGATTGGTCTTTAACAGAGGGCAATGTAACAGGGAATGGTTTGAGTTTTTTGTAGCTGGCCGGCTATTCTTAATCAAAACAAAAAAATATGGTTTCTGTTACTGGTGCAGTCAAAATAAAAATAAAATGGCCCTGGAAAGGAAAACCTGACAGCCATCTTTATCAAAGACGCACAGTCAGGTGAGCAGGATTTATGAGGTAGAACGTACGGCTTGTTATAGTTCAGGGTGAGGGGAGTATCTAAACCTATTTGCTGTTGCTTATGTAGGAACAGTTTCATTACTGGGTTTATTGATTGCCAATCCTTGACATGAAGGAAAAACGTCATCTACTAGGTTCCTCATTGCACAGGTCTCCTGTTGACGAAGCTGTTTACATTGGACTTACAAGGTGCTTGGGCTGGAAAGGGTGCAGAGAAGTGTGTAGGAAGGAACCTTAAAGCATGGATAGTAGGAGAATTAGGGTAGAGTTTTGGGGCATGTGAAAGAGAGGAGAGTACATAGAACATAGAACAGTACAGATAAACAAAAAGCAGGAGCAACTCAGCTGATTCAGGCAGCATCGCTGGAGAAAAGGAATAGGTGACATTTCAGAGGAATCTTTGTAAAGATTCTCTGCTGAAGAAGTCTGAAGAAGGGACTCGACAAGAACTGTCACCTGTTTAAGAAGGAACTGCAGATGCTGGAAAATCGAAGGTAGACAAAAATGCTGGAGAAACTCAGCGGGTGCAGCAGCATCTATGGAGCGAAGGAAATAGGCAACGTTTCGGCCCGAAACCCTGAAGGAAATAGGCAACGTTTCGGGCCGAAACCCTGAAGGAAATAGGCAACGATTCGGGCCGAAACCCGAAACGTTGGCTATTTCCTTCGCTCCATAGATGCTGCTGCACCCGCTGTGTTTCTCCAGCATTTTTGTCTACCTTCGATTTTCCAGCATCTGCAGTTCCTTCTTAAACAGGTGACAGTTCTTGTCGAGTCCCTTCTTCAGACTTCTTCAGCAGAGAATCTTTACAAAGATGTTCACTGTTTCAGTGGTTCTTTATGAATGAATGTATGATACTTTATTATTACGTGACATCTGCAGGAGCAATATTGTCTACAGTAGTCTCTGATCACTGACTCATAATGTCACACTCTTAATTCATTGACTTCATTGAGAGACACAGCATGGAAATAGGCTATAATGAAAAGGAACTGCAGATGCAGGTGTGTACTAAAGATAGACGCAAAGCGCTGGAGTAACTCAACGAGTCAGGCAGAATCTCTTGAGAAAATGGATAAGTGACGTTTCGAGTTGGGACCCATCTTCAGTCTTCTTTTGTGCCTGTCTATGGAAATAGGCTGGTTACATAATTGACCACTGTAAATTGCAAGCCAGTGAGATGGGAAGATGATCCAGAAAATAATGTGTTTCAAAAGAAATTAATGGACTATGGGTTAATAACTGGAAAAAAGCTAATTCTAAAATTTTGGAAGAAGGCTCCAATACCAACTATAAATATGTGGATTTCAAATATGTTTGAAACATTACACCTAGAAGAGATAAGACTCCTCCTAGCAGGTAAACCAGATCACTTCCACCTGACGTGGTCTGCATTTATAGAATTATTACAAACATAGGGTGCAAAAGTACTTTAAAAAAAATAAAAAATTGAGGTCAGGTAAGGGGGGATGATAGTTGAAGAATTGGTATGTCCTATTTACGTAATGCTCAAAAAAATATATATTTTTTCTTTTTTTTTTTCCTCTCTCTCTTTCTCTTTTTTTTCCTAGGGCCTATTTCTTAACTCTTTTTCTTTTGTTTTTAATTTCGCTCTTATAGGGTCTTCATCCTTTTTTGTTGTTACATTTTCTACACTTTTCTACACTTTCACTTTTTCCTTCACTTTCTTCTTTCTTTCAATCTTTTCCTTTTCTAGTGTAAAAAAATAAATAAAGGGAGTACATTAATTGTAAGAAGATACAAATGACGAGTATTAAGGTATGTGGTTGTAATGTAATGTACTTCTAATAAATAAAAATTAAAATTTTTTTTTTTTTTAAAAAGAAGAAAAAAAAGAGATGGGAAAGTGGGATAACACGAAACGAGTGTGAACGGGTGATCGATGGCCGGTGTGGTCTCGGTGAGCCGAAGGGCATGCTTCCATCTTTCAATCAATCAATTCAATGGATAATGAAGGTGAGGGACAAAACACACGAGGGAATAATGGTTAAAGGAATGAAAAAGCTTCTGTTTAAATTCCCCGTTATTCTGCAATGGGTTCGATAAGTCGACAGAGTATGCAAAACTGATAGGAGCACTGGTATTGTCCAGAGTAGTTTAGTTTAGTTTATTGTCACGTGGTTCGAGGTACAGTGAAAAGCTTTTGTTGTGTGCTAACCTGTCAGCGGAAAGATTACATGATTCCAATTGAGCCTTCCACAGTGTACAGATACATAATAAAGGGAATAACGTTTAGTGCAATATAGTTCGATTAAAGATAGTCCGAGGGTCTCCAATGATCATAGCTCAAGACCACTCTCTAGTTGTTGATAGGATGGTTCAGTTGCCCTGATAACAGGTGGGAAGAAATTGTTCTTGAATCTGTGCCAGTGCAGGTGATGAATCTGGCCTTAAATAAATACAACTCGCATGTAATAATGGGGGCTTCCACCATTTTTGCAGATGTATCTCCCCATTTGATTCCCAAGTCACTGTGATCAAAGTAAAATTTGCAGAGAGTGTGGCTATGCATGTATTCTGTCACGTTTGGTAATCTTTGTGTTCTAGGCTCAGGATTTGGTCAGAAAATAATCAACCTTCTTAAACCTCTTGTGCGGAGCTGAGCAATACCTGAGTTTATGACTGCTTGTGTTGGCATTGTGAAAACTGAGGATTAGTTTCCATGGCAACTAAAATAAATAGTCCTATTTTTATAGAGCGCAGCTGAAAATGATTGGCAGATCAATCCCTTTTGACTGACAGCTGGAGAGGAATGAGAAAGCCTGAACATACGAGGCACTTATGAAGAGTTCTTGACAGGTTCAAGAGCTTGTACACTTTTTTTGAACTTCGAGGTCCCTGAGAGAACCTTGCACAGTAGGAGAAGCAGCAAAACCTATCATTTAAATTGTACTTTGAGCGATTATGTGCTTCATTAGCACTAATTTCACCTCAACAACTAATCTAGCACAGATGATTGCCTTCCGATCTTTGGAAATCCCTGAATCTTGATCAGGCACACTAGTGCAATGTTTAGCAAGGAACTGCAGATGCTGGTTTACACCAAAGGTAGACACAACATGCTGGAGTAACTCAGCGGGACAGGCAGCATCTCTGGAGAGAAGGAATGGGTGACTTTTCGGGTCTGAAGAAGGGTCTCGACCAGAAACGTCACTCATTCCTTCTCTCCAGCGATGCTACCTGTCCCGCTAAGTTACTCCAGCATTTTGTGTCTGCATTAGCGCTCTGCTTTTGGCTACAAGAACGTATCGACTAATGTTGTAGCCTAAACCAGAGGCAAGTCCAAAAATGATGATGAAGATACTTTATTGTCACATGTACCTAGGTACAGTGAAATTCTTTGTTTTGCATATAATCCAGTAAAATTATAGTAGATGAGCACAATCATAGATAAGTGCAAAAGTGCAATGATTGTAGTGCAATTCCAGACTTCACCGAGACAGTTCACAAAGAGTCGCCATGTTTCTGGTGCCCACAAAGTTTCAAAGTTCCTAAGAGTGCAGTCTTCTCTTGACCTTAAAGGCCCGTTGTCCTGGCAACACCGATCCTCTCCTCCATCCACCGCCATTTTGAAAACGGCCCCTTGTCCAGCGTCCGCTGTGGTTGCCGACTCCCTGCTATACAATAGTGCTGGCATGGTAATCTGATTAATAATGTTTGGTGAGAAGAAGGAGTTTCCAAAGGGTTCTGAGGGGAAACTTTTTATAAATTGGCAAGCTGTTGGTACCCGGAAAGGAGCTGCCAGAAGAAATGAGGGAGGCATTCAATAGTCAAGGCACCGAAGGATATGCTCCTAATAGGTGTAAAAGACACTTAGAAAATATTTGGACAGGTATGTGGATAGGAAAGGTTTAATGGGATATGGGGCAAATGCAAGCAGGTGGGACTAGCGTAGATGGGGCAACTTGGTCAGCATGGACAAGTTGGGCTGAAGGTAGACACAAGATGCTGGAGTATCTCAACGGGTCAGGCAGCATCTCTGGAGAAAATGCATAAGTTACACTTCGGGTATCTTTGGTGTAAACCAGCACTTGCAGTTTAGTTTAATTTAGATCAATGCGGAAACAGGCCCTTCAGCCCACCGGGTCTGCGATCCCCACACATTAACACTACCCTACACACACTATGGACAATTTTACACCTATACAAAGCCGATTAACCTGCAAACCTGTACATATTTGGAGTGTGGGAGGAAACCGAAGATCTCGGACAAAACCCACGCAGGTCACGGGGAGAATGTACAAACTCCGTACTGACAGCATCCATAGTCAGGATCAAACCCATGTCTCTGGCGCTGGAAGGCAGTAGCTCTGCTGCTATTCCACTGTTCCTTTTTATTATATTGGGCCGAGTGGCTGTTCTCAGCGCTGTGTGACTCTGTGACTCTAAATGGGGTTAGTGTATTTGGGGAAAGGTTGGCATGATGGTGGTGGGCGGAGGGGCCAGTTTCTGTGCTGTAAGACTCTTTGACTCATTATATCAGTGCAAAGCTCTGAACTTGATCTGAACCCAGCATCAAATGCACTCTGTTATTGTAATATGCATGGGATATTTTTCATTGCATTTAGCTTGGTTAATCTTCTTTGACATGGTCGTTTGCGCAGGAAGCATGCGAAGGGAGGAAGTGCACCAATCTGGCTCACTACTTATCACACTCACCCGTGAAACACATCCAACATTAAAATCCCGCTGCAAGATTTGACCATATCAACCCAGCTGTTTGTGCTGAGTACATTATTTAGAACTGCTCCGTGGCTATAGATGGGTTGCTATAGAGATGCTTCACTGCGTTCCGACCTACCCCCGGCTGGATGTAAAGGATCTTATGTCCGACTGAGTGAGAGGAGTGAGTCTGAGCCCGATTCCTTCCACAACCAAAACCAGGTTCATTTGTCATTTATCATCATAGATGTTTATTGTTTGCACACAGAGCAGTTACAACACTTCAAAAAAGAATGAATAGGATGCTGAACATAATGGAATGTGCTGAGGTTGTTAAAGAACCAGTGCTGGGTAATATTACCGTTGTTAATTTTTGTTAATTAATGATCTCATTCTCATTTGGTGGTGAATCTGTGGAACTCATTGCCACAGAAGGCAGTGGAGGCCAAGTCAATAGATATTTTTAAGGCAGAGATAGATAGATTCTTGATTAGTACGGGCGTCAGGGATTATAGGGAGAAGGCAGGAGAATGGACGGGAAAGGAATGGAGGGTTATGGTCTGAGCACAGGTATATGGGACTAGGGGAGAATACGTGTTCGGCACGGACTAGAAGGGTCGAGATGGCCTGTTCCCGTGCTGTAATTGTTATATGGTTATATGGTTATATAATGGGGTTGCGAGGGGAAGATAGATCGGCCATGATTGAATGGCGGAGGTGGCCTGAGGGGCCGAATGGCCCAATAAACTAAACTCACAACTCTGAAGACATTGTTAAAGATAAATTATGTAGAGAAGCTTTATGTAAAATATGAGATCACAGCTGGCCCTTGCTGTCCCTCTCTCTCAATCCCTCCCCCTTCCCAGTTCTCCGACTAGTCTGGCTGTCTCTGAATACATTTTATCTCTGTTTGCTTTGATGTCGCCTTCTCCTAGCTAACAAAGATCTATTCTACATTTTCCTTGATCTCCACCCGCTTTGATGTCTCATTCTCACACCTTACACTTCCTTATCTCTGTATCTCCCCCTCCCCTGAACTCTCAGTCTGAAGAAGGGTCTCGACCTGAAACGTCACCCATTCCTTCTCTCCAGAGATGCTGCCTGTCCCGCTGAGTTACTTCAGCATTTTGTGTCTATTTCTGGAATTTTAATGTTTTTGATCAATGAATTGCAAAGAAATGTTTAAAAGGAGATAAGAGTGTCTGATGTTCCTCAAATACAACAGGGTTTTTAGCATTTTGGTCCATTATTAGCTTATCTAAAACAAGAAGTAGAGGGTGCTGGACATAGTTAGCAGGTCAGGTAGGTAGGACAGAGAGAAATGGAGTCAACATTTCAAGTTGATGTTGAAAACTACAGGGAAACAGCAATTAGACCATAACTGAAGGAGAGGTTGCTGGATGTAATGTAAACGGGCCATGTTGCATCTCCTGTTCGCTTTATAGGCCGGTATCAGTTGTCGCTTGTAAATGAATCTGCTGCCATTCAAACATTCACCCAGTCTGAAGAAGGATCTCGAATCGAAACGTCACCTGTTACTTTTCCCCTGAGATGCTGCCTGACCCGCTGAGTTACTCCAGCTCTCTGTGTCCATCTTCTTTAAATAAAATATATCAATTGGAGAGACATTGTTTTGCCTCAGAATACCTGTTCAGTGGGTTTTCATTGATAGGTGTCAGCACCGAGCTTTTATCCTTGGTACCGATGATATTCACCAAGCACAGAAACATAGAAACATAGAAACTAGATGCAGAAATAGGCCATTCGGCCCTTCCAGCCAACCGACATTCAATATGATCATGGCTGATCATCCAGAATCAGTATCCCGTTCCTGCTTTCACCCATATCCCTTGATTCCGTTAGTCCTAAGAGCTAAATCTAACTCTCTCTTGAAAACATCCAGTGAATTGGCCTCCACTGCCTTCTGCGGCAAAGAATTCCACAGATTCACAACTCTCTGGGTGGAAAAAGTTTTTCCTCATCTCAGTCCTAAATGGCTGACCCCTTATTCTTAAACTGTGACCCCTGGTTCAGTTCTCTCAATGAGATGGCTTTGTGGGATTTGATTTAATTGTCTTTTTTCTTTAGACATTAGGTTACAGTCATACAGGCCCTTCGGCATAATTCTTCCATGCCATCCAAGATGCCCCACCAGCTAAGCTAGTTCCATTTGGTCCATATCTCTCTAAACCTTTCCTATCCATGTACCTGTCCAAGTTTGAGGAAGGACATTCTTGCTATTGAGGGAGTGCAGCGTAGGTTCACGAAGTTAATTCCCGGGATGGCGGGACTGTCATATGTTGATAGAATGGAGCGACTGGGCTTGTATACTCTGGAATTTAGAAGGATGAGAGGTTATCTTATTGAAACATATAAGATTATTAAGGGTTGGACACGCTAGAGGCAGGAAATATGTTCCCGATGTTGGGAGAGTCCAGAACCAGGGGCCACAGTTTATGAATAAGGGGTGAGCCATTTAGAACAGAGATGTGGAAAAACTTTTTCACACAGAGGGTTGTGAATCTGGGGAATGCTCTGGCTCAGAAGGCAGTGGAGGCCAATTCTCTGGATGCTTTCAAGAGAGAGTTAGATAGAGCTCTTAAAGATAGCGGAGTCAAGGGATATGGGGAGAAGGCAGGAACGGGGTACTGATTGTGGATGATCAGCCATGATCACATTGAATGGCGGTGCTGGCTCGAAGGGCCGGATGGCCTACTCCTGCACCTATTGTTTATTGTCTATTGTATCTGTTATATGTTATTATTGTAGCTGCCTCAACTTCCCCCCACTACACCCTACTCATCCTACTCCACTGTTTGCATCCCTCTATCCCTTTGTTATCTCCTCTTCCCCAGCCTACAATTGGACATTATGGGTTCCTTGGTCATCTGTTGCCGACCCTGATTTATTCTGGCCTATTCCTAATCTCCAATCCACCTCCCCCCCGCGACCCGACCCGAAATGTCACCCGAATAAATAGGAATCTGAGGGGTAACTTTTTCACACAAAGGGTGGTGGGTGTATGGAACAAGCTGCCAGAGGAGGTAGTTGAGGCTGGGACTATCCTTACGTTTAAGAAACTGTTACACGG
This sequence comes from Malacoraja senta, assembly GCA_038087875.1. NCBI lineage: Eukaryota > Metazoa > Chordata > Chondrichthyes > Rajiformes > Rajidae > Malacoraja > Malacoraja senta. The sequence goes on from CM075989.1 coordinate 21,056,212, forward strand.
GTACATGAAGAGGACAGGTTTGGAGGGATATGGACCAAACGCAGGCAGGTGGGACTAGTGTAGCTGGGACATGTTGGCCGGTGTGGGCAAGTTGGGCCGAAGGGCCTGTTTCCACATTCTATGACCTGTTCCTTTTCTCTAGAGATGCTGCCTGACCCATTGAGTTGTTCCAGCACTTTGTGTCTACCTCCTCTGGCAGCTTGTTCCATATACTCACCACCCTCAGAATGGAAAGGTTGCCCCTCAGCGGTCCCATCTATAAATTCTTTCCCCGCTCGTTTTAAACCTATGTCCTTGATTCCCCTACTCTGGCTAAAAGACTATGTGCATTGAGTTTATTTTATTTTATTTTATTTTTAGTTTAGCCTGGAGAAGCAGTGCAGAAACAGGCCCTTCGGCCCAATGAGTCCGCGTCGACCAGCAATTCCAACACAACAGCACTATCCCACACACACCAGGGACAATTTACAATTTTACCAAGCCAGTGAACCTGCAAAACCTGTACATCTTTGGAGTGTGGGAGGAAACCAGAGCTCCCGAAGAAAACCCACGCAGGTCACGGGGAGAACGTACAAACACCGTACAGACAGCACCCGTAGTCAGGATTGTACCCGGGTCTCTGGCGCTGTGAGGCAGCAACTCTACCGCTGTGCCACCGTGCCGTCCAAGGTGGACAACAAGTGCATCACTCTCAGGGGGAGATTGTCTCCAAAGGTGAGCGCTGTCCCAGGTCTTGCTGCGGAGTTGTTTTAGCACAACTCCGCAGGGAAATATTAACTGAAGTGCGTCAAGTGTAGTAAATAACTTGCAGTTGTCCTCAATGACTGGAATTGATTTGCCCAGGGCTGCAAAAACCACAGCTGGTCTTTTTTTGTTGTTATTTTGCTGTTGGCTCATTGAAATCATTTGGTAATGATTGAGTGTGTATGAGGCAGAGGGCAATGTCTACCTGCACTAAACACATAACTGACCCAGGGTTCCGATGGGCTAGTTAACTCATTCATTTCTGAGATGTAAGCGCAATAGAGGAGAAACAACAGTTGCACACCAATGCCACCTTCCCATTATTTAGGGTGCCATTGGCTGTGTGTACGGAGATGATTGGCTGCGTGCATCCAACAGTGTATGCAGCATACAACAGGTGTGTGTTCTCTTCTGTTCCAAAGGATCTTACATCCAGATACATGTTCCTGGCGCACAATAAAGCAGCTTTGGGCCCCATATTTGAGGAAGGATGTGCTGGCGTTGGTCATAAGGTCGTGTCATAAGGTATAGGAATAGAATTCGGCCCATCAAATCTACTCCGCCATTCAATCATTGCTGATCTATCTCTCCCTCCTAACCCCATTCTCCTGCCTTCTCCCCATAACCTCTGCCACCCATACTAATCGAGAATCTATCTATCTCTGCCTTAAAAATAGCCCATTAACTTGGCCTCCACAGCCTCCTGTGGCAAAGAATTCCACAGATTCACCACCCTTTGACTAAATAACTTTCTCGTCATCTCCTTCCTAAAAGAATGTTGGAGAGGGTCCAGAGGAGATTTACGAGAACGGTCCCAGGAATGAGTGGGTTAACATATGATGAGCGTTTGACGGCACTGGGCCTGTACTCGCTGGACTTTAGGAGGATGAGGAAGGACCTCATTGAAAGTTACTGAATAGTGAAAGGCCTGGATAAAGTGGATAGATGTAAGAGGATGTTTCCACTAGTGAGAGAGTTTAGGACCAGTGGCCATAACCTCAGAATAAAAGGATGTACCTTTAGAAAGGAGTTAAGAAGGAATTTCTTTAAACAACTGCATTGCTTGAGCCAATTTAATGTCACTCAGAATATAGACACAAAAAGCTGGAGTAACTCAGCGGGACAGGCAGCATCTCTGGAGAGAAGGAATGGGTGGCGTTTTCTTCAGTCTGAATAAGGGTCCCGACCCGAAACGTCACCCATTCCTTCTCTCCAGAGATGCTGCCCGTCCCGCTGAGTTACTCCAGCTGTTTGTGTCTATCTTTGGTTTGAACTAGCATCAGCAGTTCCTTCCTACACAGAACCCTTGAGAGTGGACTGGAACCAAGTCACCCTCCATCTCTGGAGGATGCTTATGATGAAAGAAATCATCTCCCAAAACAAATGCTCCACGGGAAGATCTGGGGAATCGCCACCTTGAAATTAAACACCACAAAGTCATAGCGTAAAGAGGAGTCAATTTCTATGTCTACGACTTGTAATAAAATAATTCCAGACATGAATGATCTATGTTTCTACAACATCTTTGATAACGTCAGGATATTCCAAAGAGCTCAGCAAGCAATGATAACGTTTTGGTACATGGTTTAAGGTTAGAAATGCAGCATTCAACTTGAGCACTGGAAGCATCCTAACAGAGCAGTAATTGAGCAGGTTTAGGTGGACCTGAGACAGGTGAGGACAAATGGGACTGTTTGGATGGGGCAGCATGGATGAGTTGTATTGAGTTGAATTGAATTGAATTGAAATGAAAGATTACAGTATGGAAACAAGCCCTTCGGCCCACCAGGTCCACACCGACCATGGATCACCTGTTCATACCAGTTCTACGTTATCCCACTTCCTCTCAATTCCCTACACACAACTAACCTACAAACTTCCATGTCTTTGGGATGTGGGAGGAAGCCTTACAGCGCCAGAGACCCAGGTTCAACCCTGACTACTGGCACAGTCTGTACAGAGTTTGTACCAAAGCCAATTAACCTACAATCCTGTACATTATTTCGATTGTTGGAGGAAACCGGAGCACCTGGAGGAAACCCACTCGGGTGAACGTACAAACTCCGTACAGGCAGCATCCATAGAGTCATAGAGTCAGAGAGTGATATAGTGTGGAAACAGGCCCTTCGGCCCAACTTGCCCACATCGGCCAACATTGTCCCAGCTACACTTGTCCTACTTGCTTGTGTTTGATCCATAACCCTCCAAACCTGTCCTATCCATGTACCTGTCCAACTGTTTCTTAAATGATGGGATAGTCCCAGCCTCAACTACCTCTTCTGGCAGCTTGTTCCATCCACCCACCACCCTTTGTGTGAAAAAGTTACCCCTTGGATTCCTATTAAATCTTTTCCCCTTCACCTTCAACCTATGTTGAAATGCCTCCGTTGCCATGCTGTGAGAACAGAGAGGTTGAGAAGGAGTTTCTTCCCAGAGGTCATTAGGACTGTAAACTCCTATCTCACCAGGGACTAACTTTACTGCACCACTCTACTGTTTTAAAAAAATTGCTGTTTTTGTTTTCCCCCTGTTTTTTTCCCCTTTTTCCTTCCGCCCACAATATTTAATATGTAAAAGAATATGTGATTCTATTCTTCCATTCTGTTGAAGTTTGTCTGTTTGTTTGTTTGTTTTTTGCACAAAGTCCGTGAGCATTGCCACTTTTCATTTCACTGCACATCTCGTATGTGTATGTGACAAATAGACTTGACTTGACTTGACTTGACTTGATGTCCGCTAGTCTTCGATTTCCTTACTCTGGGTAAAAGACTCTGTGCATCTACCATATCTATTTTCTCATGATTTTGTATAGCTTCGGTAAGATTATAAATTGCAGGTTGGCACGGACTCAGTGGGCACAAGGACCTGTTTTTGCGCAGTATCATATGGGTACAGTTTGTTTTCAGAGAATCTGTCTCTTCACTAAATTCACCTCCCATAATAGGGAAAAAAATTGTTGTGCTAAATCAACACTGGCTTGCTCTGTGATCTGACGAGGGAGGATCAGTGCTTGTTTGTGTCCACTGAATGAAGATAAGTGACAATGGACATCACAGGCTCGTCATGCCATTCCCACATCGATGTATCTATCCTTGGTTTTAATGAGAAGTTTTGGGTGACAGACCGTCTAGCAGAGAAGACCTTTAGCACATCGAAAGCTCACAATTCTGGAGGAGATAATAAATAGGAATGGGACTGCAGGATTTTGTCAGGTTTAAGTTGAGCAGTGGGCAGGTGCTATAGACGCTCTCGCCCCCATGAGTCCCGGGCAGATGGGGCTCATCAGCCTGGGAAGGCAGTCCATCTAGGAGAGGGAAAACTCTGATTTAAAATCTCCACTGCCTTGTGACCATATCCAGTCACGGAAAAGGCTCCTCAAGACAATCCGGAGTCGGAGCCCCTAAGGCAGTTCGTCGTTGTCTACAACCTCGCTTTGGCAGCTCCTGCGACAGCGCTGGTGCCAAACTGTAACGGCCTTTCTGTTCCTTTGGATCGATCAGCGACGTGGAGAGGGGGGACGTGCTGCATGGGCAACAGCCAGTCCTCCATATGACATCGCCCAGGCTTGCATCCGACCACACATCACCTGCAAACTAGGATGCATCGCCCATGTCATGAACAAGTTGAGGTAGCTTTTTTAAAACTTGAACAACAGAAGAACACTTTGGTATCACGGACTTGAAAGAGACACAATTAAAACCATTGGTAGACAAATATGCTGGAGAAACGTAGCGGGTGAGGCAGCATCTATGGAGCAAAGGTCTCGACCCGAAACGTCCCCTATTTCCTTCGCTCCATAGATGCTGCCTTACCCGCTGAGTTTCTCCAGCATTTTTGGCTACCTTCGATTTTCCAGCATCTGCAGTTCCTTCTTAAACAATTAAAACCATTGAGCGGTTTAAAAATAAATCTTTTTTGAGCATACAATTATCGTAATTAAGGGCTTACGTTGCCGCCTAATTTTATATGATTTGATATGTTTTCATTTATAAGGCTTCTTGCAGCAATTAATTCATAAGGCAGAGACACAGGGAATTGCATATGCCAGAATCTTGAGTACCACACAAAGTGCTGGAGTAACTCAGCGGGTTAGGCAGCATCTGTGAAGGAAATGGAAAGGTGACGTTACAGGTTGGGATCCTTCTTCACACTATTTGTAATCTGAAGAAGGGTCCTGACCCAAAACGTCGCCTGTCCATTTCCTCCCCAGTTGCTCTCTGACCTGCTGAATAACTCCAGCACTTCATGTTTTAATTGAAAAGACACCCTGATCCTAAACTAACAAACCCAATTCTATCATTATAAAGTGTAGGAAGGAACTGCAGTTGCCAGTTTAAATTGAAGATAGACACAAAATGCTGGTGTAACTCAACGGGATAGGCAGCAGCTCTGGAGAAAAGGAATGGGTGACATTTTGGGTCGAGACCCTTCTTCAGACTGGTCTCCAGAGCCGTTACTCCAGCATTTTGTGTCTATCGTGGTAATGTTTGACTGCAGTGGGTGAGTTCCCAGCTTTGAGATGCCTTATCTGTCAAGAAGTTTTTGAAACAATATATCTGATGTACTTTTTAAAAATCGACTGTAAAACTTTATTTCCTTAAGATTAAACATCTTTTCCGCTTCCAATATTTGGATTGGGTTATATTGTGCAGTACATTTTTCAAGGTCCATTTATACAATGTGGACAAATAATTGGTTCATTGGCCAGCAAGAATCTTTTCCTGGTGTACACAGGAGAATAACGTCATGATTCTGCCTCTGGAGAAATCTTCCTCTGGCAGAAAGGATGCATAGCAGGTGTGACCACGACAATCCACTCCGTTCTGAGTGAAAGGTAGTTCAGGACATCTCCATACTATAGTAACGTGAGCGAGACCGTCTCGACCTTCAGTATATTATTAAATCACAGCCTGGAGCTGGAGCTGGTAGTGGTATTAGCTTATTATTGTCACATCTACCGGGATTTAGTCTGAGTGCTTGGTTTAGCTTAGAGATACAGCACGGAAACAGGCCCTTCGGCCCACCGGGTCCGCGCCGACCAGCGATCCCCGCACATTAACACTATCCTACACTCGCTAGGGACAATTTTTACATTTTAAACCTACAAACCTGTACGTCTTTGGAATGTGGGAGGAAACCGAAGATCTCGGAGAAAACCCGCGCAGGTCACGGGGAGAACGTACAAACTCCGTACAGACAAGCACCCGTAGTCGGGATCGAACCAGAGGCTCCGGCACTGCATTCGCAGTGAGGCAGCAACTCTACCGCTGCGCCACCGTGACTGCTATGCAGACGAATCGTAGGTGCAACAAGTAGTGCAAAGAGAAAAATGAGAGAGTGCAGAATATGGTATAAAGTAAGAAATATTAGAAACTGCATATCTCCTTGGGCCAAGATCAAACTTTTCAGAGACTTGGAAGTTACAAGATGATGCTAGAATGTGGCAACTCTCTATAAGCTGCTCCAGATCAGGATGAATAATAATCAGTAATCGAGTCTTCGAGTCGTGGACTCATACAGCACGGAAACAGGCCCTTCGGCCCAAAATGCCAATGCCAACCAACATGCCCCATCCATATTAGTCCCACCTGCCTGCGTTTGGCCCACATCCCTCTAAACCTGTCCTATCCATGCACCTGTCCAACGGTCTTTTATATGTTGTTCAATGCCAAAGCTGCTCATTGGCCATCAGGGCTCGACAATACCACTTAAAACATATTTTGCTTTCCTATTTTCTTCTATTCAAGTGATGCCTCTATACATTTCCGCACCATATTGCATCTGTCCATGTCCTTACCATTCGCTTAGCCTATCTATATATCCATCTGAAGCCTCTCTCCATCCTCCTCACACCCCACACCCCATCCACATTTGTGTCATCTGTAAAGTCAAATAAAGTACATTTCATGCCCTTATCCAAAGCATTGATCGAGATTGTGAACAGTTGGCACATTGGGGCACAGTCAAAGCCAAACATGACTCATTTATTTCAGCTTGCATGTTTTCAGACCGCTAACCATAAGACCATAAGACACAGGAACAGAATGAGGCAATTCAGCCCATCGAATCTACTCTGCCTTTCAGTCACGGCTGATCGATCGATCGTTCCCACTCAGCCACAGTCTCCCGCCTTCTCCCTGTAACCTTTGACACCCATGATGGACATGTGAGAGAATTGCTGCCTTACAGCGCTAGAATTCTCCCTGTGACCACGTGGGTTTTCTCCAGGTACTCCGGTTTCCTCCCACATTCCAAAGATGTGTAGGTTTGCGGGCTAATTGGCCTCTGTAAATTGTCCCTAGTTTCTAGGATAGAACTAGTGTACAAACTCCGATCATTGGTCGGTGCGGACTCAGTGGGCTGAAGGGCCTGTTTACATGCTGTATCTCTAAAATCTAAAGTTAGTGATAAAACACAGCTTTAACCCGTAAGTGTAAAAACAGTCAAACTATATTGGGCACATGTTGTCCATCAGTAATGTACTAGAGAAGATTACAGGAGTAAATCCATGAATGAATGAACTCCAAACTCGAAACTAAATTTGGATAGGTACATGGATAGGCAAAGTTTGGAGGGATCTCTGGAGAGAAGGAATTGGTGACGCTTCAGGTCAGGACCCTTCTTCAGAAGGGGTCACCCATTCCTTCTATCCAGAGATGCTGATTGCCTTTGTGCCCACAGGATGGCACAGAGCTCAACAATAGCTTTTCACAATGTGATAATAAGCTAAACTGTGACTGTTTTTTCCAACAGGTCGTCCCCATGCCACCAGCATGAGTTGCCTCGTGAAAATGTAACTGGGTAGTTCTAGAAACATAGAAACATAGAAAATAGGTGCAGGAGGAGGCCGTTCGGCCCTTCGAGCCAGCACCGCCACTCATTGTGATCATGGCTGATCGTCCCCAATCAATAACCCGTGCCTATAGAAACATTCTGCACAATACCTGCCATTTTGGACTGTTGCCAGCATTGCAAATTGCGTGGGGAATATTTCAATAAGGGCTGCACTTCATTAGCATGTAATTCTGCATGCTAAACACATGAATCCCATTTGGGACTCGATGGGGCAACAATAATATGTAGTTGAGACAGCATCCCATTTTGGATGTAAAAAATGGGGAGACTGAAGATTAGAGAGACTTGCCTTAAGTATTTAGTTTAGTTTCTTAGTTTAGAGGTACGGCGACGAAACAGGCCCTTCGCCCCACCGAGTCCGCGCCGACCAGTGATCCCTGCCCACACACACACACCAGGGACAATTTACATTTATACCAAGCCAATTAACCTACAACCCTGTACGTCTTTGGAGTGTGGGAGGAAACCGGAGCACCCGGAGAAAACCCACGCGGTCACTGGGAGAACATACAAACTCCATACAGACAGCACCCGTAGTCAGGATCGAACTTGGAACTCTGGTGCTGTAGGGCAACAAGTCTACCGCTGCACCACCGTGCCACCCCATTTGCTTGCACCATGTAGAGCTATCCTTGTCCTGAGAATCTCACAACTTCAATATAAAATGTCAGTTTGTAAGGTGGTCATTGAGTTAAAACATGAATTGCCCTAGAAACACTTAACTTGCTCCAATGATGTACATCGCCTACCCCTTCCGAACCCACCTCTCTGCACAGTTGCTAAATATATTGTTTGTTTTAGAGTGAAGTTCATACAATGCATTACTTTGGAAAGAATCAGTTAAACTATTTCCAAACATAATCAAAATGAAGATTACTGTTTAGTTAAGGGCCTGTCCCACTTGGCCGTCATCTGCTCGTCACGCAGATGGCGCGCGAAGATTTTGTACATCACAAAATCCTGCGACGCCACGCGTGGCCGCGCGTCACTGCCTATGTCATCACGCACCACGCGCGCATCACGTGCGTGTCACGACACGTGCGTCGTGCATCGTGACGCGTAAATGATGTCGCGTAAATTACGCGCAAATGACGGCCAAGTGGGACAGGCCCTTAAGTCCTATTTGATTGCATAGTGGCATAGCAGTAGAGTTGCTGCCTTGTAGCGCCAGAGACTTGGCTTTAGACTTTAGACTTTTGAGTACAGCGTGGAAACAGGCCCTTCACCCCACCGAGTCCACACTGACCAGCGATCACCCCGTACACTAGCACTAAACCTTCTATGGGACAACTTAGAATTCGCAGAAGCTAATTAACCTATAAACCTGTACGTCTTTGGAATGTGGGAGGAAACCGGAGCACCCGGAGAAATCCCACACGGAGAACGCACAAACTCCATACAGGCAGTGCCTGTAGTCAGGAACAAACCAGTTGTCAGGCACTGTAAAGCAGCAACTCTACCGCTTTGCCAAAGTGCTGCAAATATATATATATATATATATATTGTTTGTTTTAGAATGAACAATAAATATATTGTTTGTTTTAGAGTGAAGTTCATACAATGCATCACTTTGGAAAGAACCAGTTTAACTATTTCCAAACATAATTGAAAGGAAGATTTCTGTTTAGTAAGTCCTATTTGATTGGAGTAAATGAACTCTACATGGGCACAGGGACCGCAGCAGAGGAGCTGCTGCCTCACAGCGCCAATGAACCCGGTTCAATCCTGACCTCGGGTGCTGTCTGTGTGGAGTTTGTACGTTCTCCCTGTGACCGTGTGGGTTTCTCCGGGTGCTCCGGTTTCCTCCCACATTCCAAAGACGTGCAGGTTTGTAGGTTAATTGGCTTCTGCTAAATTGCCCCTGGTGTGTAGGATGTAAAACTGGGACAACATAGAACTAGCGTGAATGGGTGATCACTAGTCAGCATGGATTTGATGGACTGAACTGCATCTCTAAAGTCAACTAAACTAAAGTGTAGTTCACAAAGCATTTTATGTTTCCATTCATTTCGGAGTAGTTTGGTGGAATGTTAACAGTAAACACACATTGTCCCGTAGAAGCTGTTCTGATAAATAAACGGTAAATAAAGAAGGTCGTGGCTACAGATGGAGCTTTTTGGAGAGGGTGCAGGGAAGAGGTTTACCAGAATGCTGTCTGGAATCCAGAGTATTAACTACAAGGAGAAGTTGGACAAACTTGGATCGTATTCTCTAGAACTCCAGACCGGTGGCATGGCAGTAGAGGTCCTGCCTTAAAGCCCTGTCCCATGGTACGAGTTCATTCCAAGAGCTCTCCCGAGTTTAAAAAAAAATCAAACTCGTGGTAAGCACGGAGAATGAACGTAGCGGGTACGTCGGAGCTCGGGGACATCTCTTACCGGCTCGTAATGCTAACGGCCGGTACTCGGGAAGACTCGCTAACGGCAGGTAAGCACGGGAAGACACGTGAAGATTTTTCAACACGTTGAAAAATGTCCACGAGAGCCCCGAGTACCGACGAGCGGCCATTACCGTAAATCTCCGAGTTCGAATCAGGGCAAACTCGGGAGAACTCTTGGAATTAACTCGCACCGTGCGACAGGGCTATTACAGCACCAGGGACCCGGGTTCGATCCCAACTATGGGTGCTGTCTGTAGAGAATTTGTCCGTTCTCCCTGTGACCTGCGTAGGTTTTCTCCGAGATCTTGGTTTCCTCCCACATTCTAAAGATCTACAGGTTTGTGGGTTAATTGGCTTGGTACAACTGTCAAAAATTGTCCCTAGTGTGTGTAGGATAGTGTTAATGTGCGGGGATCGTTGGTCGGTGTGGACTCGGTGGGCCGAAGGGCCTTTGTCCACGTTGTATCTCTAAACTAAGCCAGAGGTTGAGGGGAGACCTGATAGAAGTTCATAACATGATGAGCGGAATAGATAATGTAGACAGTCAGAACCTTTTTCCCAGGGTGGAAATGTCAAAGATTAGTGGACATTGCTTTACTGTGAGAGGGGCAAAGTTTAAATGAGACGCGAGGGGCAGGTTTATTACACAGAGGGTGGTGAGTGCCAGGAATGTGTTGCTTGAGTGGTAGAGGCAGACACAATAGTGCTGTTTAAGAATCTTTTAGAAAGGTACATGGATTATGCAGGGAATAGAGAGAGATAGGGATGATGTCCAAGCAGATTAGTTCATCTTGAAGAAACAAGGAACAGCAGATGCTGGTTTACCAAGGAAAGATACAAAATGCTGGAGTAACTCAGCAGGTCAGGCAGCATCTCTGGAGAACATGGATGGGTGATGTGTCGGGTTGGGACACTTATCTTGGCATTATGTTCTTCTTGTCGTGTGGCTACACTTTTCCAAGCATAACGCAGACTCTGGCACATGGGTTGAAGACCTTGAGATCTTCTGCTTTGCAGGGCTCTGGGAGTAGGGGGCAGGTAAGTAAGTGCTCCATAGTTTGGGTTGCCTCCGCGCAGTCGCATTCGGTTGGTCCCTCGTTGTTCTGCATGAGGGCTTTGCACCGTCCGACCCGTGATCTGAGGCGGTTGAGGCAGAGCCAGACTGGCCATGTCTCTTTCGCTCCCAATGGAAGGGACTCCTCAGGGTATAGTGTCAGTGTGTGTGGTTTTGATTGTAGGTGTGTCACCCAAGCATCTATCCTACATGTGCGGGTGTTATCATTCAGGGGTTGAACTGCATGTAGGAAGCTATTTCTGGATTTTAACCTCTTTGGTGCCTGGACATGTTGGAAGAGTGGGTGACGAGGGTCATACTCCTGCTTGGTGGCATTACACTTTTGAGGAGACTGCTCTTCTGATCAGAGGAGGTGCAATACCACACAGCAGGTACAGGTCGTCAACTCGTATGGCCATTCCCTATGCTGTACTTTTCTATGTGTGTGGTCTGTCTGAAGCCACTTTTACAGCTTGTGATGCTATTGTCAGTGATAAAAAGGTTAAAAAGAAGCTCATTGGATACTTATAATACTTTACAGCAGGGCAATTCTGAAACGAAGAAGTTATTTCAGGTGAAATCATCTGAATCTAGAGTTTGGATCCTGACAAAGAATATATTTTAGTACATATTAATGACGTAAGAAAGGAATGCAAATTTTTGAAACTCTCTTTAAAGTAATACTTGTTGGGCAGCACGGAGGCTCAGCAGAAGAGTTGCTGCCTTACAGCACCAGCGACCCGGGTTCGATCCTGACTAGGGGTGCTGTCCGTATGGAGTTTGTACGTTCTAACCCTGTGACCACGTGGGTTTTCTCCAGGTGCTCTGGTTTCCTTCCACACTCCAAAGACGTGTAGGTTTGTAGGTTAATTCGGTAAGTTATAAAATTATCTCAAGTAATGTGTAGGTTAAAGTATGGTGTGATTGCTGGTCAATGCGGACTAAGATGGGCCGAAGGGCCTGCTTCTGCGCTGTATTGCTAAAGTCAAAAGTCTAATACCTGTATTCTTAAAACATATGAGGGGAATATATCATGAGATGAATAGATCGGGTAGATGCACAGAACCTCTTGCCCAGTGTAGGAGACTCATGGACCAGAGGACATAGGTTGAAGATGAAGGGGAAAAGATTTACTAGGAATCCGAGGGGTGAGTTTTTCTCGCAAAGAGTGGTGGGTGTATGGAACAAGCTGCCGGAGGAGGCAGTTGAGGCTGGGACTATCCCAACGTTTAAGAAACAGTTAGACAGGTACATGGATAGGACAAGTTCGGAGGGATATGGACCAAGCGCAGGCAGGTGGGACTAGTGTAGCTGGGACATGTTGGCCGGCGGTGGGCAAGTTGGGCTGAAGGGCCTGTTGCAACATCACTCAATGACTCTTTGACTCTCTATCAATGGAATGACAACTTGTGCTCTTACAAGGGACATACAGCAGATGGCAGTAAAGTCACATGCTTGATTGCCACTGATGAAGTTGACTCAGATGAACAAGATGTAGAAATCTGTCAAAAACTAAATCCATACAATTTCTCACTTAGTGAATATTGTACCCCTTTTGACCTATAAATTTTAAAGAAAAAAAAATGATGTAATAAAAAAAAAATTCAATTGGTGCTATTTAATTTTCTTCAAGAGAAATGCTTACCTTTTGAAATCTCGGGATGTATTTGAACTACAGTGATCTCTAGTCAGTCAACAAATAACATTTTAAGACTTTTATCCTCTGGTGGTATTTCTGTATTCTGTCTATGATTTATTTCTCTATGCGGCCAGTCTGAGTTATCTCTCTGGTTTTCTGCTCTGGCTGGGTACCAGAAGCGGTGGTTGAGGTATGTGAGCGATTAGTTGGTGGGCAAAGAGCCAGCGACCACCTTGCAAACACCAGCAACTTGTGGTTTTATTTTGCCACGGCCTCTGCTGCCAACTTTCTGCCAGGGGGTTCTTGCACAAGAGTTGTGGACCACACTCCTGCAAAACCACAGAGCTCTGTGGGCGAAAGGTTAATATCAGTGAAGGAACAATTGCCCAAAAGAACAGGGCAAATTTGCTTTTCAGGTATTTTCTCGCTTCCGGTTTAGTTTAGTTAAAGTTTTTAGAGCTATAGTGCGGAAACCGGCCCTTTGGCCCACCGGGTCCATGCCGACCAGCGATCCCCGCACACTGACTTTACCCTACACACTCTAGGGACAATTTACAACTTTACTGAAGCCAATTAACCAACAAACTGTATTGCTGATTTGATCCGTGTCTGGTTTTGCTGCTGATGATCAATAATCCATGTCAGGTTTTCCACACCACCACCTTGTGGCATATGGGCAGCCATGATGCTTTTTAGTTTAACTTACGATTCAGAGCCTACAGTACTCTTTACGATGGTCTCTGTATGTATTCAAATTAAAGTACTTGTTATGATATATTATGACTCTGTGTCATAAGTCCTTTGCACACAAACCTGCTCGTCTTTGGAGTCTCGGAGGAAACTGGAGCTCCTGGAGAAAACGCACGTAGGTCACAGGGAGAACGTACGAACTCCATACAGACAGCACCCGTAGTCAGGATCGAACCCAGATCTTTGGCGCTGTAAGGCAGCAGCTCTACCGCTGTGCCACCATGCCGCCCTTTACCCCCCTCCTAAAATCAGTTTGAAGAAGGGTCCCGACTGGAAACGTCACCTCTCCATTTTCTCCAGAGATGTGTGGGCATGAGCAAGTTGGGCCGAAGGGCCTGTTTCAATGCTGTATGATTTGATGACTATGCTGCCTGACCCGCTGACTTACGCATAGAGTCATACAGCGTGGAAACAGGCCCTTTGGCCCAACTTGCCCACACCGACCAACATGTCCCATCTACACTAGACCCACTTGCCAGTGTTTGGCCCACATTCCTCCAAACCGGTCCTATCCATGTAACATGTCTAATTGTTTCTTAAATGTTGCTCCAGCACCTTGTGTCTATCTTTGGTATAAACCAACATCTGCCATTCATTTTTATTATATTAATTACAATTATTACAATTTGCCTTTTTATTACTTTCCACTGCAGATTAAGCAGCGAGCTTGAACAAATGCATCGCACCAGGTGTGAAGTGTTGTCTCAAGTTCAGCTACATGTAATTTTGAGGGAAGAGACAGGCCTTGGAATCTTGTAGAGTTTAATCCCACCGAGTCAGTTAGACTTATGGAGCACTACAGAACAGGCCCTTCGGCCCAAGAAAAGACACAAAGTGCCGGAGTAACTCAGCGGGTCAGGCAGCATCTCTGGAGGGAATAAGTAAGTAAGTTTATTGGCCAAATATTCACATACAAGGAATTTGCCTTGGTGCTCCGCCCACAAGTAACAACATGACATACAGTGACAGTTACGAATGACTCAGAAAACACTAAACATTAATAATAATAAAACATTAATGATAAAACACCATTGGTCAAGCATGTGAACCAACAAAATACCAGATCAAATGGTATCACGGCTGCCCAGATCAATGGGTAAGACGTTTCAGGTCAGGACCCTTCTTCAGGCTGTAATGGGGGTGGGGGGGTGGGGGGGGGGTAGAATGCTGGAAGAGAGGTGTGGTGGGACTTAGGTGGGTGAGTGATAGGTGGATACAGGTGAGGGGGATGTATGATGGGCTGATCGTTGGATAAATGCCAGTGATGGAAAGACAGAAGGTGTGAGATAATAGAGAGATAAGGCACAACATGTGAAGCTGGAGGAAAGGATATAGGTAGAAGGGGAAACATGAGGTGGGATAAATGGGGACAAGGGTGGACAGCCACGGGGCGAGAGGGAAGGGAGGGGGGGGGGTGTTGTAGCTTAGTTATCTAAAATTGAAGAATTGAATGTCCTTTGGTCCACTTAGTTCACACTGACTAAGTCAGCATATAGGGCTAGCCCCATTTGGCTGCATTTGGTCCATAGCCCTCCAGGCCTCTCCTAGCTATATATCTCTTTCCAAATAGTTCTGCTTCAGTTCTATTTGAACAATGCAGAGTGTGTGTGTATTCAGAAAATTCCAATGCACTTTTCCAACTTGGTTGGAATATGTGTTTCCTCGAATCACATGCCAGGCTTTGTCCTGCCTCTACCTCTCTTTTCCAGCTTTCTCCCTCCCCCGCCCCATGCAGTCAGTCTGAAGGAGAGTCCCGGCCCGAAACATCACCTGTCCATTCCCTCCACAGATGCTGTGTGACCCCTTGAGTTGCTCCAGCATTTTGTGTTTTCTCAAGATTCCAGCATCTGCAATTCATTGTGTCTCGATCTCGATTAATTGATTGAAAGTAGAGCATGGAAACAGACCCATTGTCCCACTAATCACGCGCTCACACTAGTTCTACATTATCCTACTTTCCCATCCACTCCCTACACACTAAGGACAATTTACAGCAGTCAATTGACCTAGGAACACGTACGTCTCTGGGATGTGGGAAAAAGTCGGAGCGCCTGGAGAAAACTTGCGCGGTCACTGCGAGAACATGCAAACTCCACACAGACTGCGCGCGAGGTTTGGATCAAACCCGGGTCTCTGGCGCTGCGAGGCAGCAGCTTTGCCAGGTGTGCCACGGTGCTGCCCACTTTATTCATTAACTCGCTCCGTGCTAGGTCCTTCCTTATGAAGCAGAAAATTAGGGATGAGATCCTGCACATCATCTGGGATAATGCTTCAGTGCAGCATTGGTCCAGTGTTGGAATTGTGAATCCCGCTTGTTGCTGGCAGAGTAGAGAAAGCGTGGTGGTGGGCAACGAAGCACCCTTTTAGACTTTAGACCTTGGAGATGTGGAAACAGGCCCTTCAGCCCACCGAGTCCACGTCGTCCAGCAATCACCCTGTACACTAACACTATCCTACACACACTAAGGACAATTACAGCACCAGAGACTCGGGTTTGATCGTGACTACGGGCGCTGTCTGTACGGAGTTTGTACGTTCTCCCCGTGACCTGCGCGGGTTTTCTCCGGGTGCTCCGGTTTTCTCCCATACTCCAAAGACGTGCAGGTTTGTAGGTTAATTGGCCTCCGACAATTGTCCCTGGTGTGTTGGGAATGTACGAGAAAGTGGGATTACATTGAGGGTGATCAATGGTCGGCATAGACTTGTTGGGCCAAGCACTTTAACATTATCCTACACACACTCGGGACAACTTATACCTATACCCGGCCAATTAACCTACAAACCTTTACGTCTTCGGAGAGTGGGAGGAAACCGGAGCACCCGGAGAAAACCCACGCAGGTCAGGGGGAAAATGTACAAACTCCGTACAGACAAGCACCCGTAGTCAGGATCGAACCCGTGTCTCTGGCGCTGTAAGGCAGCTACTCTAGGATGGATGATGTTTTGGAATGGGACTAATTGTAGATGAGGAGACAACGCTGTAAGAGAGGTGGAGTCAGGACAAAGCCTGGCAACAACTCTTGGAAAGTTAAGCTTCCTGGATTTTCATCGTCAAAGGTTTATGGGAATGCTGGCTCCTAACTGTAAACAAGTTGACCACAACCCACTTCACACAACAAACAGATTCACTGCACAAATGTTATTGGCACTTTGCCCACCTGAAAATGCCTCTAACACAATGTTATTTAAATTAAGATGCAAATAATGTCATTGCAATGCCAGAGTACTTATTGTGGAAAGCCACAAAGTGCTGGAGTAACTCAGCGGGTCAGGCAGCATCTGTACGGAGTTTGTGCGTTCTCCCCGTAACCGCATAGACCTTCGGTTTGCTCCCACACTCCAAAGACGTCCAGGTTTGTAGGTTAATTGGCTTGGTATAAGTGTAATTGTCCCTAGTGTGTGTAAGATAGTGTGGCGGGGATCCAGTGCAGACTCGGTGGGCCGAAGGGCCTGTTTCCGTGCTGTATAACTAAACCAAAAACTAAACCAAAAATTAAAACTAAAAAGTCTTTCTAATTGACCAGCGGAGGTGCTGACTGCCAAATGGCTGATATGAAGGAGTGACTCTGGTCAGAAGAGGAGTTGGATTGGAAGGAACCCTGGTAGCAAAAGCTGTACTGATCAGCTCAGTATCTGCTTTACACCCTGCATCATTAATTAATTGATTATAATAGTTAATTAATTGTAACAGCTTGGCACTGTGTTAAAGAAAAGTGCTTTGTTACTTCTATTAAGTCTAAGTCTTTATGTTTTTATTTTGTTGAGACCAATAGCTACATTATGGACTATTGCATTTGTGTCTACATGTGCAGGTAAGATTCTGCTTACAGCCTTTAAGAGATAGATCATTTGTCGCAAAGAGCTTTTAATGATCTTTTATTCAGTGGAGAGCAGACTGAAGCTACCTCCTGAAAGCTGGTCATGGAAAAGAAGGGGTTATTTGAAGGTTAGACGTGTGTGGGAAGGAACTGCAGATTCTGGTTTATGCCGAAGAGAGAAGCAAATTGCTGGAGTAACTCAGCGGGTCAGGCAGCATCCATGGATAGAGTGAATGGGTAACGTTTCGGGTCGAGACCCTCCTTCAGACTGAGAGGCAGGGGAGAGAGAAAGGAGAGATATGGAAGGGTAAGGTGTGAAAATGAGAGATCAAAGGGGACGAAGTTTAAGATTATTTTTAGAAGAGGCTGGGATCACTTGAATCCTTTGAAGAAGGTAGGGACCGTAGGAACACCAGAGGGAAATTAGGAGGGCAAAATGGGGATCAGAGATAGGTCTGGCAGAGAAGGTAAAGAAGAATCTAAAGAGACTCTACAAATATATTAAGGGGTAAAGGGTCACCAGGGAGAGAATAGGGCCCAAGAAGATCAGCAATGTTGTCTATCTGTAGAGCCACTGGAGGTGGGTGTAGTGTGAATGATAGTTACCACGAGAAGGACATAGATGGTAGAGAACTTGGGGAAATTAATAGTGATGCCTTAAAGTGAGTCCAAAATACAGAAGAGATGTTGGAAAATTTGCAATGCATTAAACTAGATAAATCCCAGGAACTTGATCAAATGTATCCTAGGACATTGTGGGAGGAATTTGTGGGTGTCTTTATGGAGATACTAGTATCATCGATAGCCATGGGTGAGGTGTTGGTGGACTGGAGACTGAGTATTGAGTTACAATGAAAATGCACTCTTGAATGAATGAATGAATGAATAAGTTTATTGGCCAAGTATTCACATACAAGGAATTTGCCTCGGTGCTCCGCCCGCAAGTGAGAACATGACATACAGTGACAGTCAAGAATGACACATAAAGCATAAAACATTAATCATTAAGTATCAAGATTTAGCAAGTAATGCAGTTCCACAATTCTTTATTGCAGAGACTTTCACTCCTCCATTTACCTTCAAATGCTAATGCTCACCGATTGATGTTCACATTGGTTTTGCTCTATTTGATGATCTTTATAAAATTATAGTTATAGAAGTAAAACTTAAACCTTAAACTGAAGAGGGACTGCTTGCAATTGGGTTCTCTTGCAGCTAACAACCTTTGTAACATTTTAACAAATGTCCCTAACAATGCGACTCCGCAGTGTCTTTGTTGGTTCTCCTAGTCCTCAGTGCAAATCTTGGTTTGGTCTCTTGGTATTTTGGCATTCCCAAATAATCCGCAGTGTGCCTCTATTGTGGGTCATCTCTGCTGGAGTGGCTTTACGATTGTTATGTGTACTGAGATACTGGGCCGGAGGTGGAGCCCCGCGAGTCGACAGAGCCTGTGGCCAATGGCCTCTGGGTATGCGGAGGCCACGGCTGGGGCCAGCGTCGGCGCCACGGGGTTGTCCGGAGAGGACCCGGCGGCGTTAGTGCAGAGGTCGGTGCGGCGGTCGTTCATGGCGCCGACAGACGGACCACGTGGAAGTGAGGACACCTCTGCCGGGGGAAGGAACAAAGAGAGGACCCAGCGTGGTGGGACCGCCATGAGGGAGGGGGGAAGAACAAAGGGGGACCTGGCGCAGGGGGTACTTTGTACTTTGTAACTTGTCGGCCCCCTTTATGGGCGACTATTTGCACACCTTGGGCATGCAAGCAAAGAATTTCACTGTGAATTGTCACGTGACAATAAATTATTCAATTCAATTGAATACCCATGAAATTCTGGAATCCTTTACCCAAGATGGACGGTGGGAGCTTACTCATTGCGCATGTTCAAGGCAGAGATGAATAGCCTCTCACCTACTGAGGGCATCGATGGCTGCAGGGTTAGTGTTGGAAAGGGGCAGCACAGTGGTGCATCGGTAGAGTTGCTGCCGTACAGCACCAGAGATTTGGGTTCGATCCTGACTACGGGTGCTGCCTATATGGAATTTGTACGTTCTCCCTGTGACTGCATGGGTTTTCTCCAGGTGCTCCGGCTTCCCCCCACAATCCAACGGCCTTCAGGTTTGTAGGTTAATTGGCTTTGGTAAAAATTGTAAATTGTCCCTAGTGTTAGGAAAAATTGTAAATTGTCCCTAGTGTTATTGTGTGGGGATCACTCTTCGGCGTGGACATGGTGGGCCAAAGGGCTTGTTTCCACGCTGTATATCTCAACTAGACTAAGTCTATATTGGAGGCACTGATTAGTAAGAGTTCTAGTGCCAAACTCATTAAATATGGTGAATGTGTAATGCCCACAATGTTTATCAGTGGGCCAGTAATCTCGGAGAATGATGGATGAGGTATTTCATAACTGCAGCTAGTGAGAAAGCAAACTTGCAGACATCTGATTGACCTGGAGATCGATGCAATGATGTGTTTGTGGAATGATTGAAGTTAGCAGCCAGTTAAGGAAGTTAATGCGAAGATAAACACAAAATGCTGGAGTAACTCAGCAGGACAGGCAGCATCTCTGGAGAGAAGGAATGGGTGATGTTTCGGGTCGAGACCCTTCTTCAGAAGGCAATCCCTAACATCTATCTTGTGTTAAAGGAGCCATATAAGAACTTTGAGAGCCACAATTGTCCACCGTTGATGCAGACACTTTGAGAAATTTCTACAATTATGAGAGGAATTGAGCTCATGTGAAAGAGAAAAAAGAAGAAAGAGCAATGAGTATAATAATATAGTTTATTTAATAGTTCTCAGCATTGTAGTGCACCAGTTCCATAGATGCAATGGTGAATAGGTGAATCGGACAGTACCCTAGCTTATAGAAGGACCATTCAGAAGCCTGTTAACAGGAGGGAAGAAACTGAACTGTCTGATGGTTCACATTTTCAAGTTTCTGTATCTTCTACCAGATGGGAGCGGGGAGAAGAAGGAATGACTAGGTGTGACAAGTCTTTAGACTTTAGAGATACAGAATGGAAACAGGCCCTTCGGCCCACCTAGTCTGCACCAACCAGTGATCATGCGTGCAGTAGCACTAGCCCACACACTAGGAACATTTACAGAAGCCAATTAACCTACCAACCTATGTGGTATGTGTCTGTGGAGTGTGGGAGGAAACCGGAGCACATGGAGAAAACCCACGCTGTCACGGGGAGAACGTACAAACTCCGTACAGACAGCACCCGTAGTCAGGATTGAACCGGGGTCTCTGGCGCTGTAAGGCAGCAACTCTACCACTGCGCCACCGTGCCACCCCTTAAACTGTCGCAAGTCTTTGATTATGTTTGTTAGCTTTTCCGAGGCTGTGTTGAGTATAGTTGTGGGATAGAGAGTCCGTCAGCATCTCTCGAAGGATCACAAACTCTTCAGCCATAACTCTGTGCCAGACAGGAGTGCCCTTGACTCCAGCCCATAACGAGCCATCCTCTTTAGCCTGACTATCACTCGAAGCAATTCAAGTTTACGGAATGGTGAGAGATTCCTTTCATGACAGTAAGGAAGATGCCCTGCTAATCTTGTTCCCTCTCTGTTACCCAGGTCAAGGACTGCTCAGCTGTGTTGACATGAACTACTGTGGTTGGGATGCCTGCAAGGAGATAGGGAAACTGTCTCTGGCACCAAAAAAACTTCTGCAGGGTTTAGTTTAGTTTAGAGATACAGCACGGGAACAGGCTCCTCGGCCCACCGACTAGTGATCCCTACACACTAACTCTACCCTACACACACTAGGGACAATTTACAGTTTTACCAAGCCAATTACCCTACAACCTGTATGTCTTTGGATTGTGGGAGGAAACCAGAGATCCCTGAGAAAACCCACGCAGGTCACGGGGAGAACGTACATACTCCGTACAGACAGCACCCGTAGTCAGGATGGAACCCGGGTCTCTGGCGCTGGAAGGCAGCAACTCTACAGCTGTGCCAGTTATTAAATCCTTGAGATACCAGGGTTGGCTTCTTTGCCAGAGGTGATTACTGTGTAACTGAAACACCGTAGAGTATTTAATTGTCCATAAAAGTGTAAAAGCCTCTTGGATTTTATTAAGCAACGAATTGTAAAAATAACCAATTTGCTTTGAGAAGGGCTCTCAGTGTCATAGAAACAAAGCAAGGATTAAAGGTAACAACTGTTTTTGAGCAGAACTTGTTCTTATCACATTTGACCTTGAGTGGAGTAGCCATGTGGTGTTCCAACCATCAACATGGGTGCGGGAAATGACAGAAGATGCATCACTCTGCACTAAATATTGTGATAACTAGGGGCGGCTAAGGTCAAATCTATATTGTCATATAAAAGCATGTGGGGGGACTAATTTATATCTGAATCCATCCTTTGATTAAAGGTCACGCGCGTACAATTGGTCATAGAATTTACAAAAACATGGAACCGGTGTTAGTGTTAATCATTTAATCAGCCAGAGAAATAAAGAAAGTAAGCGGGTTTCCATAACAACCAGAGTACAACAGTATGTACAACGATGAGATCAAATTGATGCCACAAATCTGCAAATAAGATTCACAAGATGTTTGTGACTCTATTGCCCACAATTGTAATGTTGGATATGAATGACAGCAGTGTATAATTTAAAATTATGAGTGTTTGATAGTTTCTTTCATTTAGCTGGTATGAAGTCCTAGTGCGGAGGAAGCTTAATACTTCTTCCAAATTTGATTTGATTACCGTACCTTAAATTAAACGTTTTTTTCACTTCATTCCATGTTCTAGCCGAATGCGTTTTGTATTGAAACTCACCCAGGTCAGTACACGTTGACAAACCTGACACTTAAGTAATGTTGTAATGAAGCCTACCTGTAAAAAAGTAAATACTGTTAACCATATTTCCCACGAGGGGCCCGAGTATTTCAACTCCTTGCCTTGTCACTAAGGTACGATTCCAGGAACCCTGCTCATGGAAGTCTAATGCTCCTGCTTTTTTTTTCTCCTATCGATAGCTTCAGAAAATGTTGTACATCACCTGAATTTTCATTCCTTATAATAGTTTTATTCAACTTCTTTGCGTTATTATTCATTCCCGGCAAATGCTTTGATTGCTGTTTCGTGTAGTGCAGATACAGCATGGAAACAGGCCCCACAGTCCACTGAGTCCACACTGACCATTGTTCACACTAATTCCCTGTTATCCCACATTCTCATCCATTCCCAACACGCTAGGGGTGATTTACAGAGGTGGGTTCAGCTTCAAGCCCCGCACGTCTTTGGGATGCGAGAGGAAACCAGAATGACTGGAGGTAACCCACGCGGTCACAAAACGCTGGAGTAACTCAGCGGGACAGGCAGCATCTCTGGAGAGAAGGAACGGGTGACGTTTCGGGTTGACACCCTTCTTCAGACTGACGCCAAGGGGGAGGGAGATAGATAGATAGATAAGGAAGTGTAAGGTGTGAAAACAGGGCAAAGGGAATGGAGATCAAGGAAAATGTAGATTAGATCATTGTTAGCTGGAAGAAGGTAACAACAAAGCAAACAGAGATGAAATGTAGTTGGAGACAGTAAGGCAGGTCAGAGAACTGGGAAGGGGGAAGAATGGAGAGAGAGGGAAAGCAAGGATTACTTGAAGTTAGAGAAGTCGCAGGGGGGGGAACGTGCAAATTCCACACAGACAGCTCCCGTGGTGTAATAGCAAAAAAATTAATATTGAAATTTTGGAAAAATACACCAATACCAACGCTCAAAATGTGGATTGCAAGTATGTTGGATACCGCACATCTTGAGGAAATGCGATTCCTCCTAATAGATAAATTTGACCAATTCATAACGAGTTGGTCTCCATTTGTCGTCTTTTTGGAAACGTATGGTGCAAAACAGGTGTAAAAGCTAATCCGTGACTGCGGATGGTCAAGATTATAAATGATCTCCTTCTATTTTCTTTTCTTCTCTTCTTTTCTTTTATTCTCTTTCTTCTATTTTCTATGTCTCAACTTTCTTTTTTCATTCTTTATTTTTCTTTTTCACACACTATATATCTCACATTTTTCTATTTTTCATTATCTAACTTTTTTCTTTTTCTTCTTTATTTCAAATTTAAAAAAAAAATAAGAAGCTGTACATAAAAGGTATTATGAAAATATGATTGTATACAATTGTACTTACTTCTAATAAAAAAAAAAAAAAAAAAAAAAAAAAAAAAAAAAAAAGACAGCTCCCGTGGTGGGGATCGAACCTGAGTCTCGGTTGTGGTGAGGCACCAACTGCACAACAATGCTGCCCTTCGTTCTGTCAGATCCCCCCAATAATCATTCCTGTTCTCCTCCTATTTTCTGCCTTTAAAACCTAAATGACGGTGTGAGCTAAGCATGGGATGTCGTATTTTCTTTCCTTACACTCTTCCCTTGCTAGTTTAGTCAGTATCTCCCTCATTGTTTAGTTTAGAGATGGATACAGTGCGGAAACAGGTCCTTCGGCCCACCGGGTCCGCGCCGACCAGCGATCACCTACATATTAACACCATCCGACACCCACTAGGGACAATTTTTACATTTAACAAGCCAATTAACCTACAAACCTGTACGTCTTTGGGGTGTGGGAGGAAACCGAAGATCTTGGAGAAAACCCACGCAGGTCACGGGGAGAACGTACAAACTCCGTACAGACAGCACCCGTAGTCGGGATCGAACCCGGGTCTCCGGCGCTGCAAGCGCTGTAAGGCAGCAACTCTACTGCTGCGCCACCGTGCCGCCTTCTCCTTGTCTCCTTACTATTTGACGCCGCTCATTGGGAGTTATGGTGCATCTTGTTTGTGAGAGGGTTACGCATTGAACAAAGCAGCTTCTCCTGATTAGGGTGAAGTGTTTAGGAGAGGTTGAGAGATGCAAAAAACAAACCTCAGCTGTTTGTTTTTCATTCCATTAACCTTCTGCAGACTTGCTGCCAACATTTCCATTTGCACAGTATTTTTTCACACCTTTCAAAATGTTGTTGTAAATTGCTAGATGCACTCATCAGCAGGTGTACAGCAGGTAGAGCCACTGCCTCGCAGCGCCAGAGACCCGGGTTCGATCCTGACCTCGGGTGGTGTCTGTGTGGAATTTGCACGTTCTCCCTGTGACCGCGTGTGTCTCCTCCATGTTTTGTTTTGTTTTGTTTAGTTTAGAGATGCAGCCTGGAAACAGGGCCTTCGGCCCACTGAGTCCGCGCCGACCAGCGATCCCCGCACGTTAACACTACCCTACACACACCAGGGACAATTTTTACATTTATACCAAGCCAATTAACCTACAAACCTGTACGTCTTTATGAGTGTGGGAGGAAACCGAAGATCTCGGAGAAAACCCACGCAGGTCGCGAGGAGAACGTACAGACTCCGTACAGATAACACCCGTAGTCAGGATTGAACCCGGGTCCACGGTGCTGCAAGCGCTGTAAGGCAGCAACTCTACCGCTGCGCCACCGTGCCTGGGCTCCGATTTTCTCCCACATCCCAAAGATGTACTGGTTTGTGGATTAATTGGCCTCTGTGAAATTGCCCCTAGTGTGTGGGGAGTGGATGGAAAAAAAAAAGAGATAACATAGAGGGAGTGTGAACGGATAATCGATGGGCAGAATGGACTATTTTGACTGGCGGGCCTGACTCCATGCTGCATCTCCAAAACTAACAGCTAGTTATTTACTGTGACTGTTGCATGGATCCAGAGGCCCATTGATGGTTTTGGACTGATCCTCTCATTATTATCACCCTGTGCACAATCCACAGTTCAATTGCCTTCAAACTAGATGCCTTCTGGATTGAAACCACAATGCCATTATTGGCAATACTCTTTCCAACGTTATCTCTACAATGCACGAGAGGTTGAGAAACCTATTTCCTGCTTGCACAGGGCAAGGTAGACTTGGCCTTGGGTTCAGCAATGGGCTATGAGAGGATAAGTTATGAGAGGAATTCATTGCCACAGAAGGCCAAGTCAATTAATATTTTTTAAGGTGGAGGTTGGCCGATTCTTGATTAGTGCGGGTGTCTGGGCTTATGGAGAGAAGGCAGATGAATGGGGTTTGGAGGGAGAGATGGATCAGCCATGATTGAGTGGCAGAGTAGACATGATGAGCCAAATGGCATATTTCTGCACCGAGAACTTCAAGCCACCATCTCCATCTCAATCTAGCTTTTCACAATGTGTACAATATGAACACGGGTCAAGATTAGACAGGCCGTGTGGTGAATGGTCTTTTGGCAGAGGGAACTATGGCACAACTATTTCAATGTTATTGTTTGATCTGGGACTTTCCTGATCTTTAGAACCTCATAGCAGAATAATGGGTAGAAATCTATTCTGCACAGTCCGCAACTTTATAAATTATATTCTTACGGTGATGGTGATTTTTTTTAAACTTTGAGATTTGTTCGTCAACCCTCTGCTTACTGCCAGAATAGATACAAATATTCAACCTCCTTAATCTCTTAACATCGAAACGTAGAATATAGATGCAGGAGTAGGCCATTCGGCCCTTCGAGCCAACACCACCATTCAATATGATCATGGCTGATCATTCAAAATCAGTACCCCGTTCCTGCTTTCCCCCCCATCTCCCTTGATTCCCTTGGCCCTAAGAGCTAAATCTAACTCTCTTGAAAATAAAAGTGCTAATAATCATGCTAAATATTTTCAAACACCAGGATTTATCAGGAAATATCACAGACCACAAACATGTTCCAGAGACTGACTTAAAAAGCCATTTGCTCCGTGTATTTAATCAAAAATGTCCACTCCACAGCATGTTGGCTTCAAGGTCTTTGTACTGATCTAAGAGAGAGTAAAACCATTCGACTTCTTGTTTGCAG
This sequence comes from Malacoraja senta, assembly GCA_038087875.1. Lineage (NCBI taxonomy): Eukaryota > Metazoa > Chordata > Chondrichthyes > Rajiformes > Rajidae > Malacoraja > Malacoraja senta. The sequence goes on from CM075989.1 coordinate 21,082,292, forward strand.
TTGAAATTGTGTACATTGTGTTGCAAAAATAAAACCTATTATAGTTATGGGAGAGTTTTTTAAAAGAACAAGACTATGCAGACAAACTTGATCTCAAAATATTTTTTATTTCGGACAAACTCAGTGTTGCACCTTCAGTATTTCAATTATGCTTTGGTGATACATTCTTCAAAGAACCTTGATGGAATGTGCCTGCTTTAACTTGCCCCTGTTGTACACCCTATGTACTTTGGCTAATTAAACCTAGTGCTTTTGAGAGCTTAAGACTGAAAGCTTACCGTAATATTGCCAACGGTTTAGTCAATGCCTCATGCAAAAGAAATTCGTGCTCAGGTAAGAAAGATTTGCAAACTAACAACGCAAATTGTGACTTGGAACTTGGAATTTTGCAGCGAGGACTAAAAATTGTTCCCCTCAAGAACTATTCAGTTATTCCGAATTTAAAAAAAAATAGTACATCTGTGCTTCAATGCAAATAAAATGGTGATTAATATATAAAATGCACTGCCTCGACTGTGTGCTTTATATATTGTTATTTTCATAAGTAAGTGCTTATGTTGTGTTAGATGCTGATCAACAAAGGAGCAGTCTTCACTTGTAACCTCTCCTAGCTCCAGTCTGGAACATGACACATGCCAACCAATGATAAATGGTTCTGTAGGATGTGTAATTTCAAATGCAATGCCCTTGAGATCTTGAAACCCTTTCTCACAAATGCTTCTATGGGACCAAACCCAGGAAGCTGCTGGGTTTTTTTTGTGTGTTTTGATAAGAAACAAAAAAAAAGATGAAATGAATAAAAAGTTGCCTTTGCCGATAATTTATTTTATTTTAAAAAAAAACTAATGTCCCTTTTTTTTTAAACGGGAAACTTGATCAGACTTATTTTTTTCTATGTCGTTCTTTAATCGAATGCTGCAGTTTAGTGAAGCGTTAAATAACACCTGATATTAAATGTTTAAAGATGTTACTTAACAGTTTAATGAATGTGAATTTTAATTGATACCTTCAATACAAATATTGCTCAGCTTTCAAATGCACACCTGTAATTTGCATTACAGATTAATAGACAGGGTTCTCCTTCAGCGGGGGGGAAGTGTCAGATGACTATTTATTTGTGTGTTCTAAATAGATATGTTGACACATCAAAGATTGCAGATTAAGATACAAATTCTGTGCTGCCGTGACATTGCTTTTCGCCAGCATGGTTAATAAACAACCGCTGTCTTCCGGAGCATGAAATGGGTCTAAACTGCTCCTTTAGTCGGCGGTGTAACTAGTGTTAAATCAAAGAATGCAGTGTGACATTAAATGGTTTAAGTAATGCAGGCATTTCCTTTTTAACGGGAATATGGAAAGTGTAGATTAGTAATAGTGATCGGGTGCACCGTGACAGCTCGCTGGAGCCTGTGTTGTCTCCACTGCATTGTTTCTCATTTGCAGCTATTTGCATGCCAATTATTTTAAAACAAATATTGGGTTCCAGTTTTTTTTTTTACTTGACAAATAGTCTGCAGGGTTTTAATTGGATCCAACCAGTTGCAAGAGCTATGAGAGTTAGAACGGAGACAGATGATGCCTTCACGAGAAGCTGCAGGGTGCTTTCAGAAGACTTACCAATTACTACATTATCTGTAATGCACTCTAAATTTTCTAAACACAGCGCCCAAAATACTGTACAAGCCACAGGCAAAGGGGAAGGCGACATCCCGCTGTGCGTTAAAAAGAGATTTCATTGTGGGCGGATTCCATTTCTTCTTATCTGCTTGTTCTATTAATTATCGTCTTTGACTGATGATTTCAGCCCGGTTATGAAAAATGTAAGCTGAACGCTTAAAACCAGTATAAAAGTACAGCGCGCGTCTGCTGGTAATTCGGGGGCCTGTTTGTGTACGGCATCTTTCAATCAGTCAATAAGACAATGTCAGCACGTGGACTTTCAACACTTTCTGAGAACAAGTGCATCGTTTGTATTTTCTTTTAACTTACAAATTTAGCGCAATCTTTCCGTGGCATTGCATGGCTTTGGGTACGAGATTACTGCCATCATGCCTGCAAGTAGACGCAGCCAAGAACAAATAGTGTGAACCAATTCTAGTCCAAGTTCAATTTCACCTAAAGAATCTGATATAAGTACGGTTTGTGACGACATTCTGAATCTGTGTCGCCAACAGTAGTCATTTTCCTATGTGTTTACAATTTATTCACAAGCTCGGACGAGAGCATGGTTGGCACGGTTGTGCAGCTGGTAGAGCTGCTGCCTCACGGCGCCAGAGACCCAGGTTCGATCCTGACATCGGCTGCTGCCTGTGTGGAGTTTGCACATTCTCCCTGCGACTGCGTTGGTTTTCTCTGGGTGCTCTGGTCTCCTCCCAAATCCCAAAGACGTGTGGGTTTACAGGTTAATTGGCATCTGTAAAATTACCCCCAAGGTGTTGGGAGTGGATGAGAAAGTGGTTAGCACAGAACGGGTGATTGCTGGTCGGTGTGGGCCGAAGGGCCTGTTTGCATGCTGTATCTTTCATTCAAGACGCTGCATATCCTTGGGTACATTACTATGGAGAGGAGGGGTTGTGATTGAAGCTCTCTGGTTCCTGTAAAAGAGCAGAAGAAATTCCTCTGCTCACTTTTATTTTGGGAACCTTCCCACAATTGATTTCAAAAATCCACACAATCCACACAATATCACCAGCGCAGAACAAAGATTGTTCTGGCACTCCCAGTTATGGAGTTGCATTTCTGGGAGGGGCAGTTGATAGAAGACATTTTATGATTTGTTTTCCTCTAAAATAAATAGACAGAATATCACGGGTCAATGCATCAAACTCACTTGGTGCTGCATTTCCTACTGTGATTTTGGGAGCGTATAATGAATCTACCGTCGACACAGCAGTACTAAGCCAGATGTTGTATTTGCTAACGATAACTTGCATTCATATAGCGCCTTTAACGATAGCGAATGCCCCGCAGGTTCTTGGTGACGAGATTGACACTGGAAAGAGACTTGTTTACAGACCTGTTATGCTGTTATCACAATGTTTAAAGAAACATTTGAACATTAGACTTTAGAGATACAACGCAGAAACAGGCCCTTGGGCCCACTGAGTCCGCGCCGAACCAATGATCAACCCGTGCACTAACACTATCCCACACACCAGTTACAATTTTACCGAAGCCAATTAACCTACAAACCACATTGGAGTGTGGGAGAAAACCGGAGCGCCCGGAGAAAACCCACGCAGGTCACGGGGAGAACGTACAAACTCCGTACCCGTAGTCAGGATCGAACCCGGGTCTCTGTCGCTGTAAGGCAGCCCCATGGACTGTTACATAGATAAGACAGGTTTAAAGGGATACGGGCCAAATGCAGGCAGGTGGGACTAGTGTAGATGGGGCATCTTGGTCGGTGTGGGCAAGTTGGGTTGAAGGACCTGTTTCCACACTGTATGACTGTATGCTACAAATAAGAATTTAATTGTACTGTTTTTGTACATATGACAAGTAAACACTCTTGACTTCCGATGGGTTATTTAAATCTTGCTCACATTGGTAGATAAAATGTATAATGTCACAAATATAAAGTCTGGATCATCCGCAGCACCTCCAGTAGTATCAAGAGTTGGACACGTGCCTGATTTGTAGTGATTCCATTTTCTAGTCAGCAACGTATAATGAAAGGCCTGGATAGAGTGGAGGTGGAGAGGATGTTTCCACTGGTGGGAGAGTCTAGGACCAGAGACCATAGCCTCAGAATAAAAGAATGTACCTTTAGAAGGAAGATGAGGAGGAATTTCTTTAGTCGGAGGGTGGTGAATCTGTGGAACTCATTGCCACAGATGGCTGTGGAGGCCAATGGGTATTTTAAGGCGGAGATTGACAGATTCTTGATTAGTACGGGTGTCAGGGGTTATGGGGCGAAGGCAGGAGAATGGGATTGAGAGGGAAAGATAGATCAGCCATGGTTGAATGGCGGAGTAGACTTGATGGGCCGAATGGCTTAATTGTGCTCCAAGAATGTATGAATGTCCACGATGTCCCCTGCTCCCAATTCTCTGATCTTTGCTCCTTTTGAAGCGAGACCTTGCTCTGATTGCAAGCTCACTGCTTCAAGGCTCAGAAGCACGTTACTGCTGTACATGTTTCAGCTGATTTTAAAAAATACGTAATTTTGATGGAAAACAAGAAAGAATGTACTCAAAATATGGAGGGCAGAGCTTTAAGGTGCGAGGGACAACATTTAAAGGAAATGCGTGGGGCTGTTTTTTCTTACGCAGAGGGGGGTAAGTGCCTGGAATTTGCTGCCAGGGATGGTACTGGAGGCAGAGGTTAGGCTCGGAAGATTATGGGCCAAGCGCGGGCAGGTATCACTAATGTAGTGGGGGCGTGTTGGTCGACGTTGGCCAGTTGGGCCAAAGAGCTTGTTTCCATGCTGTATGATTCTGTGTCTCTATACAATAGTAGCATTTAAGATGATTTTTGGATAGGCACGTGGATATGGAGGGATATGTGCAGGAGGCTAAGATTCAGTTTTGGCGTTAAGTTTGGCATGGACATTGTGGGCCGAAGGGCCTGTTCCTGTACTGTTCGTAACCCACCTGATATTGGATACAGTTATCTTCCTGCCTTGCACAGGAGATTGCCACTGTGAACAAATTAGAATATGATAAGGCAGGAACATAAAGATGAAAGAAAGTCCAGTAATAATATTTGAGTGGAATTTGAACAGGTATGTATATGAATGCAGGGTTAATGATCCTTTAATGCAGGTTTGTGTCACAAACTATGGGGGGGGAAACAAGAAATGCCCTCTACCCACCACCCAGTAACCTAACAGAAACTTCACACAAACACACTTTATTTTGTAAAAAATATTTGTTGTTTCTGCTTATCGCATATTGAGATTTTATTTCTTATCACAGTTCAATTTGTGATCTTTTTTTTGTGTGTCTGTGTGTGCAGATGAGTTGGTTGTGCAGCCTTAGCATGATTAAGTAACAGGTTCTTTTCCGCTTTTCTGCAGGTAATCGATGTTTTTTTTGCAAAGTGAGTTCAAAACCATAAATCTCCAAACACAAATCTGATTTCTGGGAGATAACTTTGCAAGTTTTATTTAGGGATTTTCTTTTACAGAAATGAGCTAATTTGATTCGGCAAGTGAGGCAGACAATCCTGGTCATGTGGCAAACTGGCTTTTTAAATAGTCGTCTGTGAGTTTTGCAAATAATTTTTAATATTAAGGGCCCTATTTTTTTTTAATTGGCTGCATTGACGGGAATTTGAAGTTGAGAAAACTCGTGAATTATACACTGTTTAAACAGTGCATATTCAAAGAGATTACTATATTGCACTACATCCCTGGATTCGCAAACTTCATGGAAGAAACGTCGCTTTTTGATACAGTGCCGTGGTGCAGCGGTAGAGTTGCTGCCTCGCAGCGCCAGAGACACAGGTTCAATCCCGACTACGGTTGCTGTGTGCACGGAGTTTGTACGTTCTCCCCGTGACCTGCGTGGGTTTTCTCCGAGATCTTTGGTTTCCTCCCACACTCCAAAGACGTACAGGTTTGTAGGTTAATTGGCTTGGTATAAGTGTAAATTGTCCCTAGTGTGTGTGGGATAGTGCAAGTGTGCGGGGATCGCTGGCCGGTGCGGACTGGGAGGGCCAAAGGGCCTGTTTCCGCGCTGTATCTCTAAACTAAACTAAACTCATGATAAAAGTGCAGTGCTGAAGTATTAGATGCTATCTATATGCGAATGGAGAGGCCACCCATGATTGGTTGAATTAATGCTGTGTATGGGTGAATAAGCATCACTGTCATCTGATGATTTACTTTTGGGTCAAAAAATGCATTGTGAATGATCTCAATTGGTAACAAACTGAATTGGTCACAAATCTTGAAATCGTGGCCAATAGAGAATGCATGAAAACTCTCCTGTTTAATTTTAAACAAATGGATCATTGTAAGGCAGTAATAAAACAAATACTGCTGACTGCCTTGGGGCAGTACCCTGTCCCTTAGGCTATCCAAGTGACCTTGTCCATAATAATGCCTGCAGCCTTCTGCTACAAGCTATCTCTGCAGTCTTCAGGCTAATATATCACTGAAGAACTGCCTCTCTCTCCACAATTTCATTTTAAGCACATTGCAGAATGTTGCCCAAAACAAAAATTGGCACCGCCATTTTTAAAAGTAAATATATAACCCACTAAAAATCATGAGATGAAAAGATCGGGTAGACACACAGTCTCTTGCCCCCAGAGCAGGCGAATCGAGGACCAGAGGACATAGGTTTAAGATGAAGGGGAAAAAGATTTAATAAGAATCTGAGGGGTAACTTTTTCACACAAAGGGTGGTGGGTGTAAGGAACAAGCTGCCAGAGGAGGTAGTTGAAGCTGAGACTATTCCAATGTTTAAGAAACAGTTAGACAGGTACGTGGATAGGACAGGTTTGGAGGGATATGGGCCAAACGCGGGCAGGTGGGACTAGTGTAGCTGGGAAATGTTGGCCGGTGTGGGCAGGTTGGGTCGAAGGGCCTGTTTCCACACTGTATCACTCTATGATTCTATGACCAGCAAAAGGAAAAAAATGAGCTAAAGACAAAGAAGAGACTAACCAAGAGGATGCAAAAGAAGAAACTCCCTCTGAGAATGGAGAAGCCAAAAACGACAAGGCACAGTCCACTGAAAGCTGTGAAGAAAAAGAGTAGCTGCATCTGCCTGTCATCCATGCCTCCGTACTGTATTGTTCCAGAGAGGAATATTTTTATCAACTATTTTATAAATACATGTATTTTTTAGCATGAATTTAATTATGGAAACACCCACATCTCAAGATTATTTGGGGGTTTGAAACCCTAAAGAATCATTGTTTTAAAATTGTGATTGTTGTAGTTAGTATGATATGTGGGACAAGTAAATGGTGGTAGTTATTGACTTCTGTCAATGTTTGTCTTGTGTCATCCTCAAAAAAAAAAGTCTAGAAATTCTTTTCCACAGCATCTCGGCCTCCATACCCAGTTAGCGATCGCAGTGCTGCAAAGGGTCCAACTGTTGTCTCACAGCTCCAGTGTCAATTGTAAATTGTCCCCAGTGTGTTGGATCATACTAGTGTACAGGGATCGCTGGTCGGGTTGGCCACAGTGGGCTGAAGGGCCTGTTTCCATGCTGCATCTCTAAACTAAGCTACAGTAGTCCCATTGGATTTCCTACACACAATATACAGCGGCGTATCAACCCACATATCTTTGGGATGTCGGAGGCAAGATTGAACAGACTAGGCTTGTATTCACTGGAGTTGAGAAGGATGAGGGGATATCTTATAGAAACATATAAAATTATAAAAGGACTGGACAAGCTAGATGCAGGAAAAATGTTCCCAATGTTGGGCGAGTCCAGAACCAGGGGCCACAGTCTTAGAATAAAGGGGAGGCCATTTAAAACTGAGGTGAGAAAAAACGTTTTCATCCAGAGAGTTGTGAATTTATGGAATTCCCTGCCACAGAGGGCAGCGGAGGCCAAATCACTGGATGGATTTAAGAGAGAGTTAGATAGAGCTCTAGGGGCTGGTGGAATCAAGGGATATGGGGAGAAGGCAGGCATGGGTTATTGATTGGGGATGATCAGCCATGATCACAATAAATGGCGGTGCTAGCTCGAAGGGCCGAATGGCCTCCTCCTGCGCCTATTTTCTATGTTTCTATGTTTCTAGGAAACTGGAGCACCCAGAGGAATTCCAAATCCTCAGAGGGAAAAGGTACAAACTCCACATGCACAGGATCTAGATTGAAGCCAGACTGATGGAGCTGTGGGGCATTTTGACCAGCTGTGCCATCGTGCCACTCTCAGTTAAAAAAATTGCATTTCAAGAAATAAAATGTATTCACAAAGATGGAAGAACACAGACTTTCATTGGGCTGAAGTTAGGATTGGGGCTACGGTTAGCACAGTGTGAAATCAGCAACTGGTGCATACGCCTATCCAATGCCAAGCACCCAAAATTAATGCAGAAAAGTAACACAGAAAGCCAACGCTGGATATTGGCACACTGGTACTCCATTGAGATTGCTGTTGAGTCATAGTCATTAGAGTCATACAGAGTGGAAACAGGCCCTTCGGCCCAACTTGCCCACACCGGCCAACATGTCCCATCTACACTAGTCGCACTTGCCTGCATTTGGCCCATATCCCTCCAACCTATTGGCATGGTGGTGCAGCGACAGAGACCCGGGCTCGATCGCGACCGTAGGCGCCGTCCGTACGGAGTCTGCACGCACACCCCGGGACCATGTGGGCCCACCCCCCCCCGGCGTTCTGGCCTCCTCACACGTACCAAAGACGTCCATGCCATGATATTGAAGCATATCTGGCACATTCTGGGTAAGGCCCAAAAATTCCAGAAGGGATCTTTGGGTGAATATTGTGCCAATCGGTTTCTCTTCTCTGAACTCTGAACTCGTTTCCAAAGGTGTTCAGCAGACCCATCAACATTAAAGAATGCACAGAGAACTACTGTTGAATTGAATGGACCAAGTCTTTTTCCCAGGTTTAAGGTGAGAGGGGAAAATTTATTCAGAACCTGAGGGGCAACATTTTCTGCACACAGCGTGGTGTTGTATGTTGAACGAGCTGCCAGAGGAGGTAGTTGAGGCAGGCACTACAATAATATTTACAAGACACTTGGACAGGTACATGGATAGCAAAGGTTTAGAGGGATATGGGCCAAATGCAGGCAAATGGGACTAACTTAGATGGGGCATTTTGGTCGGCACGGACGAGTTGGGCAGAAGGGCCTGTTTCCATGCTGTAGGGCTCTGACACGATGAGACTATACAAAGGTAGACAAAAATGGTGGAGAAACTCAGCGGGTGAGGCAGCATCTATGGAGCGGAATAGGTGACGTTTCGGGTCGAAACCCTTCTTCAGACTGATGTGGGGGTGGGGGCTGTGTGAGAGCTGGGAAGGGGAGGGGAAAGAGGGAGAAAGCAAGGACTACCTGAAATTGGAGGTCAATATTCATACTGCTGGGGTGTAGCTATACACCTCATTTATTCACTGGTATTGATTTTGGATGAATAGCCACGTTCATATTGAATGGCGGTGCTGGCTTGAAAGGCCGAATGGCCTACCCCTGCACCTATTTTCTATGCTTCTATGTTTCTACCTCTGCAATCTGATGGTGAACGGCTCTGACTGAAAGATAAATTGGTTATTGCTCGTAAGGATGGGCTTGTAGTCCTAGCTTTATTCTAATAGAAGAAAGCAGGCTTTATTAATAACTGGATTTAAAAATGGCTGCCATACACTTAATGCAGGAGATGAACTTACTGTAAACGCCAGTGTTTTGTGTAACGTGTGCAACTTTTAGATTTCAAATCAAAAAAAAAAAATACAGGTTGGAAACAGGCCGGGGATTTTCTTGGTTGAATTTCTATAAGCTTGCTTCTGTTCTGTCCCTAACAAGAAGTTGATAGCTGAACCAATCGAGATATGTAAGAATCAGCGATGGATTTTCCAGTGTTACAGCAAACTCGCAAGATAAATGACTTTTATAGGTTAAGCAATTAGAGACTTTCTAAAAGCTGCCGATAAAACGACTTCATCCAAGCAATCCACCATCAGTGTCCATCCTAACATACCGAGCAAACACTCACTAGATTTGTTTCATTTAATTACAAGTCATTTTAAAAGAGAATTATTTTTTTTACACACACACACACACACAAAAAAAAATCTAAGTCCGCAGTTGTACCTTTTTCAAGAGTGTGTTTTACTGGTTCCATTTATGGGGGGGGGGGGGGGGGGAGGTAGCATTTGGCAGTGCATCACTACATTGACAAAAAGAGAGAAAACAGCTGCAATTTTCTGCTTGAATATCTCACTGACTAAGTCCATTGATCATCCCTTCTGTTTGTGCGAGAGAGGTGTTTTTCTCTCTAATAACTCATACCTTCTCCTCTACTTTTGTTGTTGGCTGGGCCCCTCGCGCGATTCCTCAGAGAGCAGAGTAGATTGAAGTTATTTTATGCTTGAGTTCCCCTGGTCCCAATTTTAAAATCTTCATGTCAATTTTCACACATCACTGTCGAGTACTGAATGTTATGGAATTTTCGGCAGGAGCTAGAGAGACAATTTACACATGACCTGGGCCGATCAGAGCACTCAACGCCGGGTGAAAGGTGAATGTGTAATTAATGTTGGTTTAGAGACATGATGCCAGATTCTGCCCCCCAAAAAAACTAACCACTGTCAAATTATTCCATAGGAATATCAAGCTAAAATATCCTTCGGCAATTGCCCCTCTTCCCACAAGAGCTTGATTTTTTTTTGTTTGTTTAATGGAATCGTTGAAAGGATTGTTGTATTTTTTTAAATTTGGGGAGCTGCAAATATGCAAGCACTCAAAGACTTCAATGACATAATCTTAAAGAATTTATGATGTATTGAATGCTTTAACCCTTTGTTCTTCAGTGTGTATGTGAAGTGATCCACTTTTGCTGCAAGTATAATCAATCCTCATATGAATGATCCTACAGTATTTTGCCCTATGTTGGGAAAGCGTAATATCCACAAGGCTACTAATGCCACATTTATTGTGCTTGCTCACATTATCCTCTCATTTTTATATGCCATTTGAATTTTTTCAGAGTTAATAATCTGTAATGTGAAATATATCGACTAACATAGATTGCTGGCCACAGTTTATATTAGTGCAATGTAATTGTCTGACAGCTGTGAGAATATGTGTTCCAGATTTTTTTTTTTAAACATCATGTTGAAATACTTCTTGAGATGATACGACCTTTGTTGTAACCTATTTTTTATAATTACCTCATTAATTGGGAACTATAATTGTTTACATCAATGCTTTCTTTTTAATATTCCACCTAGATATTGTTGTTATCGTTGTGCAAAAGATCTACAGTTGTGACCTGTGGGGAAAAAATGATATGTTCTCAATTTATTAGATTGGAAGCATGATTCATTTTTGTTTTACTGGGGTTTCAGGCGAGTGTGATCAATTGTACAATCAATCCCTTGATTAGGCATTAGAACGCCTATACATGAGTTTGATCTCTCTATCTTTGGTGACTGATGATGATATAGAGATCAAATTATGTTTAAAAAAAAAAACTTTTATATAACTACAGATATGAGCAAGTGGTACATATTTCTGGTCAAATATAAGGTAACCATTTTTTTTGTGTATTGGCATTCTTTTCAAAAAATACGCTTATAACAAAGATGAAAGTATAAAGAGCGTTCTGTTAATGTTTTGTTAAGGATTGATCATGAGGGGGGGAAAAAAAAAGTCGTAATCAGAAAGTGAATCTGTCTCTTCGGGCCAGATTTGCCTGACTAGGGTTTTAAAGAACCATCGCAACAGTAAATCAATTTTTGACCCAAAGCCGGGGAATGGTGTGGGTATTGCATTTGTCACAGGGAATAAGAAGGACGGGAGAGTGGTTTTGGACGTAGAGTATGCAGGAGTGCCATCACTCACAGCAAGCACAGATCAAAGCAGTAGATGTACTGTACGGTGACAATAAGTAGCTGCCAGGATATTATAGAGAGGTCCATGAGCATATTAGAGGGAGCTGTGGACCATCTCATTGAATTAGACCATGGGGACAGTTCATCACAATCTTTGGTCCTTGCCAACAGTCGCAACGAAGGCCATTACATTCCTCCAATCCTCCAACTAAATAGCATTCAGCATTCTGGTTTCGGTTCATTATTGTCATGTGTACCGCAGTACAGTGAAAAGCCTTGCTTTGCATGCTGTTCGATCGAATCAGGTAACACTATAAACAAATACAATCAGACTAATCTCAAGTACAATAAGTAGAGCTAAGGGTAAGATAGAGTTTAGTTTAGAGCTATAGCATGGATACAGGCCCTTCAGCCCACTGAATCCGCACTGACCAGCGATCCCCACACATTAACACTATCCAACACACACACAAGGGGCAATTTTACATTTACACCAAGCCAATTAACTTACAAACCTGTACGTCTTTGGAGTGTGGGAGGAAACTGAAGATCCCGGAGAAAACCCACGGGGATAACGTACAAACTCCATACAGACAGCACCCGTAGTCAGGATCGAACTGGGATCTCTGGCGCTGTGAGGCAGCAACTCTACCGCTGAGCCACCGTGCTGCCCTGAGACCCGAATGTAGTTCTCGGGGTTGTATTGCAATGGTTCCAGAGGCAAAGACCAATGTCCATAATGAGGTAGAGGTGAAGCGGACAGTTCCCTAGCTTATGGAAAGAGTGTTCATAGGCCTGATTACAGGGGGGGGGGGGGAAGAAGCTGCCCATGGTCTGAATGGTGTGTGCTGAAGGGACTGTTTCCAAGCTGTATCTCGAAACTAAGCTAGATCGTGTAATGTGGAGGTAAATTCCAGCAGGGGATCCAAATTTAGTGTCGGACAATTCATGAGATATTGTGAACGATAGAGTGGATGGCTTTTATGGTCTCTAGAAAGCCATGTGAAATGGTTACTGTTGCTCCCTTTATTTCTCGTTGCACTGATGCGTGGTGATGTTAGTAGACAAAGATGCTGGAGAAACTCAGCGGATGAGGCAGCATCCCTCGACCCGAAACGTCACCTATTTCCTTCGCTCCATAGATGCTGCCTCACCCGCTGAGTTTCTCCAGCATTTTTGTCTACCTTCGATTTTTCCAGCATCTGCAGTTCTCTCTTAAACAAGTGGTGATGTTAGTGTTCACTGTGTGACCGGACAATTCTGTTGATTGCACTCTCAACTCCTTGAGCTAGAAGATCGAAGATCGAAGATTTCCGCCTTACCCGTGTTCTCCAGAGATGTTGCCGAGTTACTCCAGCACTTTGTGCTTTTTTTAAAACTTAAACCCGCATCTGCAGTTCCTTGTTTCTATATTCAGCTGAATACATGGTCTTACTTCGAGGAAAGTGTGTAGGTGGCTGATTCATTTTCCACACAAAGAATATTGAGCCATTGTGAGTTGTTGTAGCACAGGGATCTCATTGTGGGTCAGGTGGCATTACTAAGTATAAAGCCCTTGCATTCTGTAATTGTTGCCTGACCCACAAGATGAGATTACAGCCTTGAAATGATACCCATTTTGATTCTGTCCGTCTGCCTGTCTGTCGCGTTGCTTCTGGCCACAGCGAACCAGTCACTTGTGTACATCGGCGTGTGAGAGTGACCACTCACGGAAAGGTTCAGCAACCTTTCAGCAATCACTTCACGTGACACGTTGAATTCTAGTCACCAGGAAATCAAAGTTAACTCCCAACATTGGGAAACTCTAACGTGTTTTAGCCCACAATGTGTTTGCATAACAACAATATGAATGTTTTATGGAGGCTCTGGGGGGGGGAATTTAAGGGCAGCACGGGGGCGCAGCGGTAGAGTTGCTGCCTTAAAGCCCTGTCCCACTGTACGAGTTCATCCAGGAGCTCTCCCCGAGTTTGCCCCGATTTGAACTCGGAGATTTACGGTAATGGCCGCTCGTCGGTACTCGGGGCTCTCGTGGACATTTTTCAACATGTTGAAAAATCTTCACGAGTCTTCCCGAGCTTACCTGCCGTTAGCGAGTCTTCCCGAGTACCTGCCGTTAGCGTTACGAGCCGCTAAGAGACGTCCCCGAGCTCCGACGTACCCACTACGTTCATTCTACGTGCTTACCACGAGTTTGATTTTTTTTTAAACTCGGGAGAGCTCTTGAATGAACTTGTACAGTGGGACAGGGACATTATTTACAGCGCCAGAGACCCGGGCTCGATCTTGACTACGGGTGCTGCCTGTACGGAGTTTTACGTTCTCCCCCTAAATTGCCCCTAATGTGTAGGGAGCGGATGAGAAAGTGGGATAACATAGAACTAGTGTGAACGGGTGATGGATGGTCGGTGTGGACTTGGAGGGCCGAAGGGCTTGGTTCCTTGCTGTATCTCCAAACTAAACTAAACTAAAGGTATTGCATTAGATCTATCTAACGTTTGTGTATTATTATATTTAATCACATTATGTGATATCATGTTATATTTTATAATCCCACACAGACAGTAAGCCTAAAAGAGTCCTCTGACACTTGTGCCAGCAAGAACGTGTGTCCAGTGTTAGTAATAAAATGGTGCAGATTATGTTATTTACGCCAGGGGCATTTCAGAAATCTGCCACATAATGTTTCTAATTTCATCAGCCTGACTGAAACCTTGCAACATTACTTGATAAATGGTCCAAGAAATCTTGGCAGAGGAGGGGAGGAAAGGTACAAAAAGGTCTGATTATTCCTCCATTAATCATCTCACATTTGCATACTGTTTTCCTCAGGAAAAAAAGCAAAGTAGCTTCAAGCCATTAGACCCACCTCATGTGTTCCACTGTGCTCGAACCAAAATGCAGTGCTGTACGTGAAATGAAGGAGCTGTTCTTAAATTACTTTAGTTAAACTAAGCCTTGAATAGAGATTTTGCTTGGGCAGCTTGCAAACCAACGGTATGGATATTGATTTCTCTAACTTCAAGTAACCCTTGCATCCCCTCTCTCTCCATCCCTCCCCCACCCTAGTTTAGTTTCATTGTCTGTGTAACTCGTTATCACCCAGCCCACAGACAACAAGGGACCATTTCCTTGATCATTGTTACTTTTTTTTGCATATCTTTCATTCGTTTTAATTTTAGTGAGACAGCGCGGAAGCAGGCCCTTCAGCCCACCGAGTCCACACCGTCCAGCGATCCCCGCATACTATCCCAAGCCAATTAACCTACAAACCTGTACGTCTTTGGAGTGTGGGAGGAAACATGAAGATCTCGGAGAAAACCCACGCAGTCACGGGGAGAATGCGCAAACTCTGTACAGACAGCACCCGTAGTCGGGATTGAACCCGGGTCTCTGGCGCTGCAAGGCAGCAACTCTCCCGCTGTGCCACCGCGCCGCCCATTTGTTCTATATCTCTCCTCACCACCGTCTATATCTCTCTCGTCTCCCTTTCCCCTGACTCTCAGTCGGAAGAAGGGTCTCAACCAGAAACGTCGCCTATTCCATTTCTCCAGAGATGCTGCCTGACCTGCTGAGTTACTGCAGCGTTTTGTGTCTATCTCCTTGAACGGAGATTATTGGGATAAACCGTATACTGTAGATCAGTGTCCGACTTTGCAGTTGTTGCAACTGCATAAAAGGGAAGTGATTAAAGAGTAGTTTTTAACCAAAGTGAGCAGCCCCCTGATTATCCTGTGACACAGAATTGACCAGGTTCTAGAAACAATGATTGCACCTCAGACATCAAGCAAAGCCAAATTGGGTTCAGATGTTACAGCACTGTTTCTGTGCTGGGAGTATTGTTAGGTTTAAAGCCAGTCAATTGTCAGCCTTGCAAATAATCTGATTTGGCTGTTTGACAGGTAGGCAAAGTCCATTGCATGAGACGGCTCTGTCTGGTTGGAGCAACTTCCAGACACTTGAGCTCACCTGCCGACATGTCCATCATCAGGAACTGCAATAAAGTGCAGCTAATTGGAAGGTGACGACAGCACAAGCATGCATTCAATTCACACCAACCCCTCTGTCTTGTCGTTTTGCTGCAGGTACAATGATCACTCGGCCTGCAGGAGAGAGAGCAACAACAAAAAAAGAGGTTGCTGGTGAACAGTCTCACGTTTTTAAACAAAAACACTCTCAAAGTTTTATCGGGTTTTGATCGGGAAGCGGTGGGCAAGGTTGCACAAAGAATCATTCACAAATGCAGAGCTGGAATGGTAAATCCTATACTTTGTAAGAAAACGTTTAGCTTGGCTGTACGCAATCACAGCAAGAAGCGTCTATTGGAAAGACAAGAATGTATAAGGTTACAAGTAGTTGATAGTTGCCAGGACTTAATACTTAGTGTAGTTTTCACCCGTTGTGACACACACAGATAATTCTATCAGGTAATTCCAACAGAAATGTTATACATGTTTGGGCTGAAAGGGAAGCTCTCTCAATGCTGTGCTGATGGAACCATTTTGTAGACCGAGGCTTAGTTACAGCAGAGTCCTACATTCAGTCTTATGCAAGATTGCACAAAGCAGTTTATTGTGTTCGGACTGGAATAGACAGGAGCTTCTCTTCCACACATCAAAATATTTTTGCCTAATGTTGTCTGCAGAAAACGATTGTAGGTGAGGTTGCACGCTTTTTCATGGGATGTTAATAGTCCGAATAATAGATATTTAGTGTGTAGGAAGGAACTGCAGATGCTGGTTTATATCTAAGATGGACACAAATTGAGTTTCCTTTATGTTGAGTTTAGTTTATTGTCACGTGTACCAAGAAACAGTGAAAAGCTTTTGTTACGAGCTAACCAGTTGGTGGAAAGACTATATATGGTTCCAATCGAGCCAACCACAGTGTACAGATACAGGATAAAGAGAATAACGTTTGGTGCAAGATAAAGCCAGTAAAGTCCGATCAAAGATAGTCTGAGGGTCTCCAATGAGGTAGATAGTAGTTCAGGAGTGCCCTCTAGTTGTTGGTAGGATGGTTCAGTTGCCTGATACCAACAACTGGAGAGGCCGAAGAAGGGTCTCGACCCGAAACGTCACCCATTCCTTCTCTCCAGAGATGCTGCCTCACCCGCTGAGTTACTCCAGCATTTTGTGTCTAACTAGAGAGCAGGTGTACTCCAAGTGCTGGAGTAACTCAACTGGTCAGGCAGCATCTCTGGAGAAAAATGATGGGTGACATTTCGGGTCGTACCACTTTTTTATTCATTTTAGAGCTGTGACAAATGGCGAAACTTGTTAAATTTATTATTGACTAGACGAAGTGGGACTCGTTGGGTCCCAGCTTCACATGGGAGGGCTGGTCCCCCAATGCAATATTCCACCTCTCCACCAATTCCAATATTGGTGGCCAGTGGGGGGGAGGGGGGGGGCTTTCTGGAGTGCTAGTATGGGTGTTGTGGGCTGAAGGGTTCTGGTTTTCAGAGGGCTAGTATGGACATTGTGGTCCAAATGGATTTTTGGGCTGGCAGCTCAGTCACTCAAGACTGTTGTGCTGGCAGCTCACTCACGGCTGGTGGGCTGGCAGTTGACTCATGGCTATTCCTTGAAATTCCATTTCAAGCAGGGTGCAATGCCACCAAATTCAAGTGCAGTTTCATACCATTTCAAGCAGGGTGCAAGGCCACTAAAGACAGCGAGTTGTGACCTCTCCCTCCTCCATCTTGCAGAGACTGAGCCATGCCCACACATCTGGGTTTAAAATCCCTCCCCCCCCTCCCAACAGAAGGGGCATGGCTTTCATGGCATGATGGACATGAGAGAGAATCTCAACATTTTTTAAACACTAATAACTCTTTTATTTTTCATCGATGGGAAAAATCCTTGGCACCTGATGAGCGGAGGGGGACTTTGAGTAAGATGGCCAAAAATTACAGCCGTACGTGGTAGCGTTTTTTCTAAAATCAATATAAAGCGCAAACAGGAAGTGGTCAAGATTTTTAATTATATAGAAGGCAAGGCAACTTTACTTAGACAAGGCAACTTTAATTAGGCAAGGCAACTTTAATTAGGCAAGGCAACTTTAATTAGTCAAGGCAACTTTAATTAGGCAAGGCAACTTTAATTAGGCAACACAGCTTTAGCATTTCCAAACCAAAGGCAACACGGCTTTAGCATTTCCAAACCAAAGGCAACACAGCTTTAGCATTTCCAAACTATATTTTCAAACCACATTAAGGGCACTGACAGGTCAGTAAAATCACTCAAAATTTAGTAGACATGTGTTCAGTGTTATTCACAGCTCAGACTGAGAGACATGACCCTCTCGCTCCCCCATCTTGCAGAGACCGACTGGCATTCAACACTTCTGGGTTTTATAGTCCCTCTGGAAGGGGCGTAGCCTTCAGGAGAGAGAATCTCAACATTTTTAAAACACTAATAACTCTTTTATTTTTCATCGATGGGAAAAATCCTCTTGTCCTGCGCAGCGAAGGGGGCCCAAAAATCACAGCCGTAAGTGGCAGCGTTTTTTCTAAAATCAATATACAGAACAACAGGAAGTGGTCAAGATCAGACTTTTAGTAATATAGATAATATTCCAGTTGATTTATTATTTAAAAAAAATGTTTTTAAATTTAGTCTGGTTCCTCTTTCTTCTTTTCAACTTTCTCTTCAATATCTGTATTTCCTTAAAAATAATGGAAGCCCAGGTCACTAAGGGCTGTTTATTAAGATATTAAGTTCCTATCTTGTAATATACCACACTTGTTAATATTCCATCTTGCAAAATGTTTGGCAGGTAGATTACCTGATTACATACATTTATTTTATGCTTTATGAGTAATAAATAACATTTATTAACACATTCAAACCATTTTCAAGAGGGTTGAAAGTGTTAATATATTTTTGTACCTGAGCAATAGAATAAATTTCAGTTTCGAGATACAGCACGGAAACAGGCCCTTGATCTACTGAGTCTGTGAAAACCAGTGATCCCCACACACTAACACTATCGTACACACTAGCGACAATTTACAAATATTACCAAAGCCAATTTACTCCACAAACCTGTACGTCTTTGGAGTGTGGGAGGAAACTGAAGCACTCAGGGAAAATCCACGCAGGTCACGGGCAAAACGTACAAACTCCGTACAGACAGCACCCGTAGTCAGCATCGAACATGGGTCTCTGCTGCTGTGAGGCAGCAACTCTACCACTGTGCTACTGTGCTGCCCTGGGTTACTCTCAAAATAATTTCATACCTATTTAGGGATATGGGTCACGTGCAGGCTGAGAGGATTAGTTTAACTTGGCATCATGTTGGGCATGGACATTGTGGGCCAAAGGGCCTGTTCCTATGCTGTACTGTTCTATGTTTTATGTTTTATTGGGTCATCTTTATGATGGCAACAAGTTGCTAATGTCCCAGACCACAACATCCAGGAACCAATTTTCCCCGGCAGCTATTTGCATCATTATGTATTGCGTCTTCTAATAATGCCAGTGGTTTAATAGTTTGTTTAGTGACCATGATTAATTTTGTCATAATTTATTAAAGTGAGGTGAAAACATCTCAACATTATTTAATTGCTAATTTCTTTACATATAGGCATTGGAATGTCACGGTGCCACAATTAAAACAGCCCATTTCACGTGTGAACAATATTTACAGTTGTAGTTTGTCTTTTCATTCATTGCTTTCCCTTCACTTGTAAAAAAAAAATCAGCTAATAGGCAATACTTTTAGCGTTCTTCCTAATGCTCATTGCCTGCTCATCTGTATTTTTCAGCTGAGATTGTGAAAGTTGTCAGGCTCAATATTTCTTGAGATGAAGTCTCTTTTTAGACAATAGACAATGGGTGCAGGAGTAGGCCATTCGAGCCAGCACCGCCATTCAATGTGATCATGGCTGATTATCCCCAATCAGTACTCCGTTCCTGCCTTCTCCCCATATCCCCTGACTCCACTATTTTTAAGAGCCCTATCTAGCTCTCTCTTGAAAGTATCCAGAGAACCGGCCTTCACCACCCTCTGAGGCAGAGAATTCCACAGAGTCACAACTCTCTGTGAGAAAAAGTGTTTTCTCGTCTCCGTTCTAAATGGCTTACCCCTTATTCTTAAACCGTGGCCCCTGGTTCTGGACTCCCCCAACATCGGGAACATGTTTTCTGCCTCTAGCGTGTCCAAACCCTTAACAATCTTATATGTTTCAATAATATACCCTCTCATCCTTCTAAATTCCAGAGTTTAGAAGAATGAGGGGAGATCTTATTGAAACTTACATTATAGTGAAAGGCCCGAATGGAGTGGATGTGCAGAGGATGTTTCCACTAGTGGGAGAATCGAGGACCAGAGGCCATACCCTCAGTATGAAAGGACGTATCTTTAGCAAGGAAATGAGGAGGAATTTCTTTAGACAGAGGGTGGTGAATCTGTGGAATTCATTGCCACTGTGGAGGCCAAGTCAATGGATATTTTTAAGGCAGAGATTGACAGATTCTTGATTAATACGGGTGTCAGGAGTTATGGGGAGAAGGCAGGAGAATGGGGTTGAAAGGGAAAGATAGATCAGCCATGATTGAATGGCTTGATGGGCCGAATGGCCTAATTCTGCTCCTATAAACATGAATGGAGTGCAGAGGTTCAATCTAACCCTGTCCTCATGCTAGATTACATTTAATAATCCAAAAGCTGTCCTCAGTGAAGTTAAACCGCCCACACAGAGCAAGGGTCCTGACCTGAAACGTCACCTATCCATGTATTGCATAAATACTGCATGACCCGCTGAGTTACTCCAACATTTTTGTCTCTTTTAGTCAGCCGCCTACTGCCTTACTGATTAACATGCTGGTCAGTGCATGAATGTACTGAGCCAGATATGTCCTAGTCTTTAGATCTGTTTTTAAGTCTTTTAATAGATCAAGTGTGAGAAGGTGTCATTTATGATCGGTGAACAAGATTGTCTTCTGAATTGTAGATTGAACTGCAGAGGCCGGTTTATACCAAAGATAGGCACAAAGTGCTGGAGTAACCTGATGGGTCGGCCAGAATCTCTGGAGAGAAAGGATGGCTGACGTTTTGGGTCGGGACGTGGTGGAAGGGTCTCAACCCATAACGACACCCATCTTGTTTTCTCCGGAGATGCTGCCTGACCAGCTGAGTTACTCTAGCACTTTGTGTCTACCTTATGTGTCCTGAAATGCTTGGTGGTCTCCAGACCTACACCGTCTGAAGTGTTCAAGAAGGAACTGCAGATGCTGGAAAATCGAAGGTCGACAAAATTGCTGGAGAAACTCAGCGGGTGCGGCAGCATCTATGGAGCGAAGGAAATAGGCAACGTTTCGGCCCGAAACGTTGCCTATTTCCTTCGCTCCATAGATGCTGCCGCACCCGCTGTGTTTCTCCAGCAAATTTGTCTATCTACACCATCTGAAGAGTGGAAAAAGGTGAAAGGGTCTCTTTTTGAGCAGGTTTCCAGTGGGGGTGGGTCCAGTTATGCTCAAACCCAATCTCATTCAGTATCTTGGTAAAACGCCTCTGAACAATGAAGTACTGTATAAATGAGAACAGACCTGGTTCTCCACTGACGATAATTTTACATTGCGTACAAATCGCATGCTAATTGCAAAACAAATTTAAACTTAGAAATGCTCATTAAATAGGAAAGTAGTGGCATTTTACCAAATCAGTGTGACATTAAAACATGTTGTTTTCGTCTTAATTATTGAGGCTCGTTCAGTTAGATTTATCTTTGCATATTTATCTGTGTGTTGCAGAATTGATTGTGGTATCAAAATAATCAGACCTGCAATTATACTCCAGGATTTAACTCCACCTTTCAAAATAAAAGATATGAAACACACCATTAAGAAACATTAATGGGCTCCTTTTCCATTCTTTAAAACCAACAAGATTATGCGTGGATAAATATTTGTCAGGAAAATTATTTGGCTTCTCATTTAACATAATCTGTTTCCTAAGCATTTAGACAAACAATACTTCATTGTAAATGTTACTTTATTTTCCCATGACAACTACAAAGTTAAGATTGTGATCTGGCCTTTGGAAATGGAATAAATGTAACTGAGCAAATCTCATATAATAACAACAAGGAACTGCGGATACTGGGACATTCGTCTGAAGAAGGGTCCCGACCTGAAACGTCGACTATCAATGTCTTCCAGAGCTGCTGCCTGACCTGCTGAGTGAAGGGCCTGTCCCACTTTCCTGAGCTGCTCACGAATTCTCCCGAGTTTTCCCCTTGATTCAAACTCGGAGAATGTTCGTAACGGGTCCGTAGGAGTCCGTAGATATATCGTGGCGGCTCGTTATGCCAGTAAAAAGATAGTCGGGAGGAGAAAAATTGCAACATTTAATGCCCCGAGTACCTACGGCTGACATAACGAGCCGCTATGATATATCTACGGACTCCCACGGCCTCCTACGGACCCGTTACGAACATTCTCCGAGTTTGAATCAAGGGGAAAATTCGTGAGCAGCTCGGGAAAGTGGGACAGGCTCTTTACTCCAACACTTTGTTTCCATCTTTAGCAAATCTCAACCATGTTGTTCTTTCTTAAACTATTATTTTACTCAGGAGATGGTGATGGTCAACAAAAATATGAAACTGGTGGATGTTCCCTTAATAATTAGCGATCTCTGGGATCAGAATGATATTTAATATTGCATTGAGCACTGGTCTAATTTTGGAATATCCCCCACTATTGAAAGGATCTGTAAGAGGCACTGCCTTAAAAAGGTAGCCAATACCATCAAATAAACTGTGGTGGAGCTGCTGCCTTACAGCACCAGAGACCCAGGTTCGACCCTGACTATGGGTGCTGTCTGTACGGAGTTTGTACGTTCTCCCTGTGACCGCATGGGTTTTCTCCGGGTGCTCCGGTTTCTTCCCGCGCTCCAAAGATGTGCAGGTTACTTGGCTTTGGCTAAATTGTACCTAGTGGGTAGGATAGTGCTCGACGATGGGGTGATCGCTGGTCGGTGTGGACTCAGTGGGCCGAAAGGCCTGTTTCCACGCTGTATCTCTAAAACTAAAACCCCCACTATCTTGGCAATGTTCCCATTTCAGTCCTCTCATTAGGAAGAAGATATAGGAGACTGAAAACTGTGCCCACCAGTCACAAAAATAGATACTTCCCAAAAACAATCAGGCTCTTGAACACGACACAACCCTAACCTCAACTATTAACTTGATCAACTGTCTTTGATTGTCCTCTGGTCTTAGGATTTTGCACTAGTATTGTGGTTATTAATTTATTAATCTCCTGTTCAATATATGTTATCTGTGTGTATTGTGTTTACAGACTTGTTCTGCTGCTGCAAGGGAGAATTTCATTGTTCTGTTGTCGGTACGTTTAGTTTAGTTTAGAGAAACAGCATGGAAGCAAGCCCTTTGGCCCACCGAGTCCACGCCGACCAACGATTCCCGCACACTAAAAGCCCTGTCCCACAGTATGAGTTCATTCCAAGAGCTCTCCCGAGTTTGCCCTGATTCGAACTCGGAGATTTACGGTAATGGCCACTCGTCGGTACTCGGGGCTCTCGTGAACATTTTTCAACGTGTTCCCGAGTCTTCCCGTGCTTACCTGCCATTAGCGTGTCTTCCCGAGTACCTGCCGTTAGCGTTACGAGCAACTAAGAGACGTCTCCGAGCTCCGATGTACCCGCTACGTTCATTCTCCGTGCTTACCACGAGTTTGATTTTTTTAAAACTTGGGAGAGCTCTTGGAATGAACTCGTACCGTGGGACAGGGCTTTAACACTATCCCACACACTAGGGACAATTATACCAAGCCAATTAACCTACAAACCTGTATGTCTTTGGAGTGTGGGAGGAAACCTTGATGCGACCAGCGATCACCGACCAGCGATCACCCCAAACCTGCTGCGCCACCCTGCCGCCCCAAGACAATACATATGACAATGAAACACTCTTCACACTTGACTGATGTAGTGGAAAGGTTCAAAATGATTCTAATATTCTTTATTACTGGTGGATGCTTCAATAACAACAAGATGACCAAGAATGTCATTGAAAGTGAACTACACATTCCATCAGACCGATGTCTCTACTTCCTTGGGAGGCTTAGGAAATCTGGCATGTCCCCAACAACTCTAGGGCGGCACGGTGGCGCAGCGGTAGAGTTGCCACCTTACCACGAATGCAGCGCCGGAGACCCAAGTTCGATCCCGACTACGGGTGCTGTCTGTATGGAGTTTGTACGTTCTTCCCGTGACCTGCGTGGGTTTTCTCCGAGATCTTCGGTTTCCTCCTCCACTACAAAGACGTATAGGTTTGTACGTTAATTAGCCTGGTAAATGTAAAAAGATTGTCTCTGGTGTGTGTCGGATAGTGTTAAGATGCTGGGATCACTGGTCGGCGCGGACCCGGTGGGTCAAAGAGCCTGTTTCCACGCCGTATCTCTAAACTAAACGAAACTCTCACCAACTTCTACAGATGCGCCATAGAATGCATATTATTGGGATACATCACAGCTGGATTTGGGAACAGCTCCATCCGATGCCACAAGAAAATCCAGAGAATTGTGGATGCAGCCCAGGCCATCTCACAAACCAACCTCCCTTCCATTGACTCCATCTACACCTCACTCTGCCTCGGCAAGACCACCAGCATAATTAAGGATGAGTCGTACCCTAGCCACACCCTTCCTCTCCCCTCTCCCATCGGGCAAAAGGTATAGAGGTTTGAAAACGCACACCTCCAGATTCAGAAAAAGTTTCTGCCAAGCTGTTATCGGGCAACTGAACCATCCTACCAACAACTAGAGAGCGGTCCTGAGCTACTATCTACCTCATTGGTGACCCTCGGACTATCTTTGATCAGACTTTACTGGACTGTATCCTGCACTAAACTTTATTCATGTTATTTATTCCCTTTATCATGTATCTGTGCAATTGATAGTTCAATTGTAAAATTGTAATCATGTATTGTCTTTCCACTGACTGGTTAGCACGGAACAAAAGCTTTTCACTCCTTTTCAGGACGGACGATGACAGCGAAGTCAAAATTTGTAACAAGATGGACACGAAAAAAAGAAGAAGACTGTATCTTGGTACGTCTGACAATAAACTAAACTCAAACATATAATATCACAGATAATATGCGGTATCTAGATACACAATAATATACAGGCATACGTCAGCTGCCACTAGCCTATTTACCCCTAACTATAAGTATCCAAGGTGGTGGACTGTACCTCTCTCTGTCTCTCTCTCTCTCTCAATCTGATCATCAACTCCCAAGTCGCTGTGCATGGATATGGAAGCCATCTTATATTGAAGCCACACGTCCAATGTATTAAAACAAAAGAAGCCGCCAAACTGGCCATATTTCCAGACCAAAAAAAAGTCTCAAAGTGCCGGTGTGAATAGAAAGAAGAGACACAAGGAACTGCAGATGCTGGAATCCTGAGCAAAGCACAAAGTTACAAGTCAAGTCAAGTCAAGTTTATTCGTCACATACCACATACGAGATGTGCAGTTAAATGAAAAGTGGCAAAGCTCGCTGACTTTGTGCAAAAAAACAAACAAACAAACAAACAAACTACAAACAGAATGGAACAGAATCACATATTTTACATATTAAATATTGTGGGTGGAAGGAAAAAGGGGAAAAAAACCCAGCAATTTATTTTTTAAAAAACTCAACGGGTCAGGCAGCATCTGTGAAGGGAATGGACAGGCAATGTTTCAGGTCGGGGGACCCTTTTTCAGGCTCTTAGAAGGAAATGTACAGGTGACGTTTTGGTGTCAGGACCTTTCTTCAGACTCCAAAAGACCTCAAGCATCTCCTGTCCTTTCCCACCACCAGATGCTGCTTGACCCGATGAGTTACTCCAGCACTTGGTGTTTTGGGTGTGAATATAAAGAAGCCATCTGCTTTGATTTAAATAGTCTGCGGTCAAAATAGACAGCTGAAGACTTCTCTTAACAACGATCATGCATAAAATCAGACATCGAAGCTGGTAGGCTTTAAAGTTTTTGTGTCGAGTCATTGAAGGCACTCGGGTTACTACCAGGCAGCCAAACTATTCGTACACTGGGACCACTGAAAAACTCAAGGGAGGTGACAGGTCAACTATAAATTAAAAGTGAAAACTATTTTAATATTTGGGAGGTAATTGTTTAAACCTAGGTTATTACCAGCTATGTAATTGAACCTTTCATCCCATTGGAGTTTTCCTACCTAATGTACTTGGAGTCCATGGAGATTTTTGCCAGTTCCACTCTGCACAATCCATATCAGTCTGTCTCTTGTACAGTAGAGTCTGCAGAGCTGAATATGCAACTCGTTTAGAAACATAGAAAGTAGGTGCCAGAGTAGGCCATTCGCACCGCCATTCAATATGATCATGGCAGATTATCCAGAATCAGTACCCCGTTCCTGCTTTCTCCCCATATCATTTGATTCCGTTAGCCCTAAGAGCTATATCTAACTCTCTCTTGAAAACATCCAGTGAATTGGCCTCCACTCCCTGCTGTGGCAGAGAATTCCACAGATTTATACTTCCTTTCAAGCAGAAAATATCAGTTCACCATTTCTCATCACTTTCAATTTATTAATCTAAATGTAATCTTAAACCAAAGTTAATGTAGCTATGCACATCTGGGTATTAAACTGTGGTTTCATGATATTTTCTGTTTGGAAGGAATCAGGATCTAGTGCTGTTCATTGTTAAGAGGACAAATTGCTGGAGAAACTCATCAGGTCAGTCAACATTTCCGGAGGTCAAGGATAAGTGATGTTTTGGGTCAGGACTCTTCTTCAGAGGAAGATAATTTCTTCAAAGAAGGGCGTACCACAGGGAGATTTGGGAGTGGAGCAGTAAAATGGAGAATCAAGGACCTCAGTGGGTCAGGCAGCATCCATGATGAAGGGATCTAATTTGAAACATCATCTATTTGTATTCTCCAGAGATGCAGCCTGACCCATTGAGTTATGCAGGATTCCAGCATCTGCAGTTCCTTGTGTGTTCATTGTTAGGGTGCACTAGGTAGGATTAACACCAGAGTCTGCAGGGTTGACGCTCTGGTGGGGCAAACTCTCTAGTACTTCATCGATCCACCACTGCCAGGACTCTGGGCCTTAAAGTGAAAAAAAAAACTTTGCATATCTCTTGAGACCAAGAATCAACTTCTCAGAGAATTAGTTGTCGCAAAATGGCGCCGGAACTTGGTAACTCTCTGTGTCCTGTTCCAGAAGAGGATCTATCCTCATGCATTGTGTGAGCTTCCATTGTATAGTTTTTAGTTGTGAGTTTAGTTTATTGTCACGAGGTACAGTGAAAAGCTTTTGATGTGCACAAACCAGTCAGCGGAAAGACTATACATGATTACAATCGAGCCACCTACAGTGTACAGATACATCTTATAGAAACATATAAAATTATAAAAGGACTGGACAAGCTAGATGCCGGAAAAATGTTCCCAATGTTGGGCGAGTCCAGAACCAGGGGCCACAGTCTTAGAATAAAGGGGAGGCCATTTAAGACTGAGGTGAGAAAAAACGTTTTCACCCAGAGAGTTGTGGATTTGTGGAATTCCCTGCCACAGAGGGCAGTGGAGGCCAAATCACTGGATGGATTTAAGAGAGAGGTAGATAGAGCTTTAGGAGCTAGTGGAATCAAGGGATATGGGGAGAAGGCAGGCACGGGTTATTGATTGGGGATGATCAGCCATGATAACAATGAATGGCGGTGCTGGCTCGAAGGGCCGAATGGCCTCCTCCTGCACCTATTTTCTATATTTCTATATTTTCTATGATGAAGGGAATAACGTTTAGTGGACTAACTCTACTCATATCACTTATGACCTTATGACCTTTTACCATCATTGAAAAATGTAAATATTTCTTACAATATGAACACAAGTGTTTGAGAGACAGAAAGATATGGTTGGTGATTAATCTGTACAAGTCATTTGGTTATGCCACAGTTGGAATGTTGGTTTGGAGCATGTTATTATCTAAAGATATATTGGAGGCATAGAAAGGCCATACATGAGTCATATTGGAGAATAGAGGGATATATATTTATGATTGGAGATTACTAAACTGGGATTTTAATCTGATTTATTTCAGGGCAGCACGGCGGCGCAGTGGTAGAGTTGCTGCCTCACAGCACCAAAGATCCAGGTTCAACCTGACTACGGGTACTGTCTGTACAGAGTTTGTACGTTCTCCCCATGACCGCGTGGGTTTTCTCCAGTTTCCCCCAACACTATGAAGGCATACATGTTTGTCGGTTAATTGTCTTTGGTTAAAAATTGTAAATTGTCCCAAGAGTGTGTGTGTAGGATAACGTTAGTGATCTCTGGTCTGTGTGGATCTGGTGGGCCGAAGGACCCGTTTCCATAATGTATCTCTAAACTAAATTTAACCTAACCTAGTCCCACATGCCAACATCTGACCATTTTCTCTCTGAGCCTTTCCTATCCCTGCAAATGTCATTTTGTTATAGTTTTAGCAAAAGTAAGATTGAAATATCAGAACTATTACAAAGATTCAAATGTAGGGGACAGTACAGCAGTGCTTTAGTGGAACTGCAAATGCAGGTTTACACCGAAGATAGATACAAAAAGCTGGAATAACTCAGGGGGTCAGGCAACATCTCTGGAGAAAAGGAATAGGTGACGTTTGGGCTCCAGACCCTTCTTTAGATCTGAAGAAGAGCCCGACCTGAAACGTCACATATTCCTTCCCTCCAGAGATGCTGCCTGACCTGCCGAGTTACTCCAGCATTTTGTGTCTATCTTTAGTAGAACTTCTGCCTCGCTGTTCCAGAGACAGAGATTCAATCTTGCCCCATGGTCCAGTCTGTGTAGATTTTGCTCATTCTTTCCAAAGGTACTCATGTTGCCACCACCTATTTCATTTAGCATAATTTGCAGTTATTGGGAATTTATTTTTACAGCTTGGGTGGATGAAGTTAGCCCATCGTGAGAATTGCAGAAAAGCTGCTGGTTTCCTTATTAAAAGTAAGTCAAACCCAGTCATTTATGGAAGAATTGCACTGCATGCAGTGAAAAATTATGACCATTTAATCTCTAAAATCTGTCATAGTTGGACCCGGCCACAAATGTGTGTTCACTGTCACCTACAATGATAGTTTAATTTTATCAAAATCAATTCTAGTACAGAACTGAAATGATTTCAATTGATTTTTCTTTTGACCTCTTGCGACATTGAAGTCAATCCATTTTAAATGAAACTGATTTGAATCAGTTTCATTGTATGTACACTTCTTTATGTTTGAAATCTTCTACTTTTTCTTCCCATTTTCCACCAACCTTGCACAGCGAATTCTGGTTGAATGGTGGGCAGATTTACAAGTGGAGCCATGAATCGGAGAACTGTGATCTAATGTTGAAATATTGACAATTCCCCTCGTTCAATGCCACAACTGATGATCCAAGGGAGATAAGAAAACCACTCGTGTTTGGAATCCTTCACTGGTACATTGTACGTCATGCCATGAAAGCTAAGGGCGGTGAATCTATGGAATTCATTGCCACAGAAGACTGCGGGGGCTAAGACAGTGGATATTTTTAAGGCAGAGATAGATAGATTCTTGATTAGTACAGATGTCAGAGGTTATGGGGAGAAGGCAGGAGAATGGGGTTAGGAGGGAGAGATAGATCAGACATGATTAAATGGCGGAGTGGACTTGATGGGCTGAATGGCCTATCACTTATGAACTTTATGAACCCAAAAGCAGAATGTCCCTTTGTACATCTCCAGAAGGTCTGGGCTGCAATGCCTAAGCTAACCTAATGATTGAATGGCGGAGTAGACTTGATGGGCCGAATGGCCTAATTCTGCTATAATCACTGATGATCTTATGCGCCTTGGGCCACAGTTGCTGTATATTGTGAAACACAGAACTAGTAGCCTTGGATATACAGGTCCACCGCCGATTTTCTGGCAACTGATGGTCCGTCACCTCCTTTAATCCAGACACCTCTACTTTCTCCCCGGGAGTCCCCCCCGAAAAATGTGGTGACTAATCCGGGTGAGGTGGCCGATCTCGACCTCATCGGGACTTCCGCGACCAATCGACAGGTCGCATTTTCCCCCTGAGGCCAGGACCCTGGAACTCTGGCCTGGCTGGAGCCGGCAGATCCGTTCCCATAGCAGATTTCCGTGGCCGACTTGGCTGGCCGGTATCACAGAACCCACCCCCCACCAAGGACGTGATCTCTGATGGTCCGGCAAAAAGGATAATCCAGAAAAGCTCTGGGCCTGTACTGGCTGGAGTTTAGAAAGATGAGGGGGTAAACTCATTGAAACTTATTGAATAGTGAAAGGCCTGGATAGAGTGGATGTGGAGAGGATGTTTCCACTAGTGGTAGAGTCCAGGACCAGAGGCCACAGCCTCAGAATGAAAGGACATACCTTTACAAAGGAGATGTGAAGAACTAGAGTGTGGGGGGGATCACGGGTCGGCATGGACTCGGTGGGCTGAAGGGCCTGTTTCCATGCAGTATCTCTAAACTAAACTAAACTAAACTAATTGTATGTAAAACAAAGCATTTCACTGTACCTCGGTATATGTGACAATCATCTATCTATCTATCTATCTATCTATCTATCTATCTATCTATCTATCTATCTATCTATCTATCTATCTATCTATCTATCTATCTATCTATCTATCTATCTATCTATCTATCTATCTATCTCATCATTGATCATTCCAGGCTAATTTTATCTGAATGTATTTGGTTTAGTCATTACAGAAGCAAGAAATCCAAACACAACTAATATTTGGCAGTCTGAAGAAGGGTGTCGACCCAAAACGTCACCCATGCCTTCTCTCCAGAGATGCTGCCTGTCCCGCTGGGTTACTCCAGCATTTTGTGTCTATCTTCAATGTAAACCAGCATCTGCAGTTCCTTCCTACACAACTAATGTTTGATTATATTTCACATAATGGCTGGAGGTTTGTCAGAAAATACTTGACATTTGATTGCTTGAATGTTCCATGGTCCTTATCTAGCCATCTGCGGCTTCACACTGATATCTAAAGCAATCTCCCAGCAAAATGATGTTAACTGCTGGAGAGGAGATTGCACTGATGGGTCTATAGAATAAGGATAGATAAAGTGTTGCTCCATATATTTATAAATGAGCTAGATATAAATCTGCCACAGATATAATACTCCACTCAGCCCGATAACAACGCTTGCACACTTTATCTCTGTTTTCTTTACCGTCCCAGCCAATATTTAATGCTCAATCAATGTCAGTCGATAGATTAACTGTCCATTGTGGGAGCTTGCTGTGGAGATTTGGCTGCTATGTGCCTTTCCGGTGACCACACTTCAAAGCTATTCCGTTAACCGTATGGTGCCGAGAGGCTCGAAAAAGGACCACGTAATCTCAGGCCTATCTTTTCCTTTATTTTTCTGACACTATCACTGCGAAACCACATGAAAACAGACTTTGGAACTACAATTAAACGTCCCACCTTCTGTTGCTTGCATTTGCATGTGAGGTAAGTGGCAAATTTATTTAACAATTTGCAAGAATAAAGTTAACTGCGGAATCGCGTCTTCAATATTTATTGACACGGAGGAAATGAAAGACGTCTTATTTCGGTGCAAGAAAATGTGACTGTATTTAATTTTGGTAAATGTCAGGAGTTAGGGTCGTATTTTGTGTCGTGAATTCTTCCTTCAAATGTTGATAGACTTCCGATATAGTTTCTGCATTCCTCACAGATTTTGAACATTCACAGTTGTTCTTTTTTACCACAACTTGTACCGTTTCTTTTTTCTGTTACACAAAGCCTTTTATTTTGTAGCACTATTTGCTCTAAGCGGATGCCATTAGGCATGTTTGTCAGACATCCTGATTAGTGAGGAAGCCCATTACCAAATTACAGACCACTTATGAGAGTTTTCAGATCACTCATTTTTCAAATTTGATCCTGTTGAAGGAGAACTTCATTGCCAAAAGACGAGAAGTTGGGTTGCGAATTTTAGTTTAGAGATACAGCGTGGAAACAGGCCCTTCGTCCCACCGAGCCCACACCGACTTGCAATCCCCGCACATCAACGCTATCCTACACACACTAGGGACAATTTTTCCATTTACACCAAGCCAATTAACCTACGTCTTTGGAGAGTGGGAGGAAACGGAAGATCTCGGAGAAAACCCACGCAGGTCACGGGGAGAACGTACAAACTCAATGCAGACAAGCACCCATAGTCGGGATCGAACCTGGGTCTCCGGCACTGCAAGCGCTGTAAGGCAGCAACTCTACCACTGCGCCGCCACGCCGGAGAACAATTTTACTTGAACTTACATGATTGCTGTACTAGTGAAATCAAGTTACACAACCATTTAAGAAAATTGAAGAACTTCTGTTTTTCAATTTTGATTTAAAAAAATCTTTGATAAACCTTTCCCTGACAGTTTTTCCCCCTAAATAATGTTTGTACAGCTCATTTCTACTTGTGTTTAATTTGGCGGTTTATATTAACCTTATTAAAATAATGGGTATAAGTCTATGCGACACAGCTCGCTGGCAATGTTAGATGAGGCTCAGTGAACAGAGCTGCCAATATAAAGTGTCGATTCCATTTCTAAGTAGACCCATACATTTGGAAAATGGCCATGCACGGGAGATCGGCTCTGTAGGCTGGCATTTGCGATGAATGGATTAACTCCATGGGGCTTCCTTTAAAAAGAGAGAGACAAGCAGGGTGTTATAATCGGGTGTGAGAGGCACATTGTTGTGGCATGTGTGCCTTCTCTTGTAATCCCATACCACACTTCCAAATATCAGCAACAGCAATACAAATGCATTGAATGGCGAGAGTGCAAATACCTTCAAAAGGGACAAAGGGAAAGTGGGTGGCAGTATAAAATGGAAGGAAAAAGTCATCCCCGCTCCACTTAGGTGTATTTTTCCATATTGATGGATTTCTGAAAGTAATTTCTTTGCCTATTGTCTTGGACACAGTTGTACTTTGAACTCCAAATTCTCCTGTGGAACTCTCTGATGGTTTGCTAATACGCCATGCCCATGATAGCTTACAATAGCCGTTGTATGTTTTATTCATTCACGTCAAGGTCTGTTTGTTCTTGCCAAGTGTACATTGCTCCTAAAGGCTCCATTTATTGCCCAGCCTGAATGAGGCAGTCAAGACGTGTAGGAAGGAACTGCAGATGCACCAAAGATATACACCAAAGATATACACAGAAAGTTAGAGTAACTCAGTGGGTCAGGCAGCATCTCTGGGGGGAAAAAAAGGAATAGGTGACTTTTCGGGTGGAGGCCCTTCTTCAGACTTCTGAGGAAGGGTCTCGATCCAAAACATCACCTATTCCTTTTCTTCCCCCAGAGACGCTGGCTGACCTGCTGAGTTACTCCAGCTTTTTGCGTCTATCATCTGAATGAATCAATGTAGGGGATGATCTGCCTTCTTGAACCTGTGGAGATATTCCCTAGTGCTGTGGGAAGGAAGATTCAATGAACCTGAAGACAAAGACATAGAGATAAAATTCCTAGATGGTGGTATAGGGCGGCACAGTGGTGTGGTGGTACAGTTGCTGCCTTAGAGCGCCAGAGACCCAGGTTCGATCCTGACCTCAGGTGCTGTCTGTACATAGTTTGTATGTTCTCCCTGTGACCGTGTGGGTTTTTTCCGGGTGTTCCAGTCTTCTCCAAAGATGTACAGGTTTGAAGGTTAATTGGCTCTGACCCCTCTCACAAACTCTTTGAAACACTTCCCTCTGGAAGGCGACTCCGGACTGTCAAAGCTGCCACAGCCAGACATAAAAACAGTTTTTATCCACGAGTAGTTGCTCTAAACAGCCAAAAATCTGTAGCCTCCCTTTGATCTGGTATTTTGTTGGTTCACATGCTTGATCAATGGTGTTTTATCATTAATGTTTTATTATTATTATTAATGTTTAGTGTTTTCTGAGTCATTCGTAACTGTCACTGTATGTCATGTTGTTACTTGTGGGTGGAGCACCAAGGCAAATTCCTTGTATGTGAATACTTGGCAAATAAACTTACTTACTTACTTCTTTGAAATTGTAAATTGTCCTTGGTGTGTAGGATAGGTCTGGTGTATGGGGTGATTGCTGGTGGGCGCGGACTCGGTGGACAGCAGGGCCTGTTTCCACACTGTATCTCTAAACTAAACTAAATGGTATGAAAGGGAGCTTCCAGATGGCAGCTTTTCCAGTGGAGCTGTGCTCAGCTCGGCCCCACCTTATCTTGGTTCAATGTGTCTGAGGGGAACTTGGGAACTTCCAATTACTTGGTTGTAAATATTGTTCTCGCTAATTCCAACCCTCCTCGATCACCCAGAGTTCGGAGTTAGCGCCAATAAATAAACAAACATCATAATCAAATAGAAACTATATTCACAAAAGACAAATAGTTACCAACAGATCATTTGTATTTTGCAACTGTTGAAGCAAAATTACTACATGCTAAACAACTTGGGGAAAATGTAAGAAAATTACCTTTGAAATTCTGACTTTTGTTTTGTTCCAATAATAATTCGTGTCCCTCAAAATATGAAGAGATGCCAAGACATTACAGAAATTAAGCAGTTTGTTTAGTTTAGAGATACAACGCGGAAGCAGGCTCTTCGACCCACTGATTCCGCGCCGACCAGCGATCCCCACACACTAATACTAGTCTTGGTTCTTGGTTCTTGGTTTCTTGGTCCTCCAAAATATTCCAAATGGAATTTAAACTGGAGGTGGTGGAGGGAGGGCTTAAGCCAGAAAGGGTTTTTGGGAAGAAAGAGCTACCTTAAATTTAGTTGCATCTGGTTGGGTAACTATGGTAGGGTGAAGATTATTCCATGCTTTAATTGTGCGGGGGAAGAATGAATT
Source organism: Malacoraja senta (assembly GCA_038087875.1). NCBI lineage: Eukaryota > Metazoa > Chordata > Chondrichthyes > Rajiformes > Rajidae > Malacoraja > Malacoraja senta. The sequence continues at coordinate 21,116,666 of CM075989.1, forward strand.
GCTGTACACATCTGTCTTGGTAGCTGGAATCTCAAATTGGATCGAATGTCCTCGTCTGCTCCTAATTGGTTTGGGTTTGGTGTAGGTCTTGTAATCTATGTTGAGCTGACCATTTAACATTTTGTAAAAACAGGTCAAATGGTGAGCTTCACGTCTGTCTTGGAGAGGGTTCCACCCCAGAGAATTCAGAAGTTTGGTAACACTCGCTTCTCTCTCATAGGTGTTAGTAACAAATCGAGCTGCCTGTCTTTGGACACGTTCGATGGAAGAAATGTTTTTATTTGTGTATGGGTCCCATGCTGCAACTGCGTAGTCCAAATGAGGTCTAACGAGGGTGAAGTATTAGCTTCTCCTTGACAGAAGTTGAACAATGATGAAAGTTGCGCCTCACACTCTAGGGACAGTTTACAATTTTTACCAAGCCAATTAGCCTGTATGTCTTTGGAGTGTGGGAGAAAACCGGAGTACCCGGGGAATACCCACGCAGGTCACGGGGAGAACGTACAAACTCCGTACAGACAGCGCCCGTAGTCAGGATCGAACCCGGGTCTCTGGTGCTGTCAGGCAGCAACTCTACCGCTGTGCCACCGTGCTGCTCCTTTGTTTGTAACTATTGTGATTAACCTGATCATTTCTATTATGCCCACTTCTCGTTCCTTATGGGCCTATCCCGCTTAGGCGACTTTTTGGGCGACTACAGGCGACTGGCGCAAAATTTTCAACATGTTGAAAATTCTTCGGCGACATTGGCGACAATTTTTGCTGTCGTAGGTTGTCGTAGGTTGACGTAGGTGTTGTCGTAGGTTGTCGCCAGGTGTTGTAGGTGAATTCAATTAAAACCAGTTCCTGGCAGTCGCCTAAAGTGTCGCCTAAGTGGGACAGATCCTTACTCCGTTAAAGCTTCGCCAATTGAATTTGTTTCTAACATGTTTTTACAACATGTAAAATAGATGAGCAGAATCAATGGATAACAAATTAATTGGTATCTTGTGAAACATCTTTTGCACAGGTTGAACTGGTGTGTTAGTACCTGTACATGGCGTTAAGATGGTGGAAATCAAAAACTTGCCTCCGATATTTTTCCAACTTTAGTTATTTGTTGAAACAGTTTTTTTCTGCCTGATTACTGGAGCACAAATTCTGACACCTCTGATCCTTCCTGCCAAGAACATTAAGTATCCAAAAGTGATAAAGCTTCAATTTGCTAGTCCATTAGACTAATTACTGAAATAATTAAGTAACTACTTGATTAGAACTAATGGGTACCTAATTATCCAGGAAAAAAAGTATCAGGTGGTTAATTAATAAAGTATGGGTTGGTATTATATGACCAGAACCGAACAAAAACAAGTACAGTGTATATTAATAAAGAAAATAAGGAAAAAGTTAACTTAAAACTCATTAAGTGGGGCAGTGTCTCTCAATTGAGTTCAAAATAGGTCCTTGCTTTATTTAGGCAATGCTGTGTCAGTGACATAGTTACTGTCTTGATTTTAAGGAGAATATAAAGTCAGTTTCCTTCTCTGGAGCCTGGGTTGAATCCAAATTTACAACAGTCAACAGAATTTATTTCTGGTTAGCAATCCCCACAGGCTTATGGTATCGCCAGCCACTGAATAATCACTGGTGCTGCAATAGATCTGGCAATTTATTGAACGAAAAAGCATAGAACTATTGATTGATTAAGATCTAATCAATAAAGCCAGTTATTCGTCACGACAGTGGGCAAGGTTTGAGGCTTGTGTAGGAAGGAACTGCAGATGCTGGTTTACACCAAAGATAGACACAAAATGCTGGAGTAACTCAGCGGGACAGGCAGCATCTCTGGATAGAAGGAATGGGTGACGATTCGGGTTGAGATCCTTCTTCAGACCGATTTGGTGTCTAGCTTGGCTGTATTGGAAAGGTTGTGTTGGCATGTGCGGTTATTGTAAGTTCACCTACTGAAAAATAGCAGCAACTTATGAAAAGGCAGCAAAGTAATTAACTGTATTAGTGCTCTTTAAGTCTCTTTGAAACAATAGTGATTCAATACATGTCTCCCATTCAGAGGATCCAGTTAGCATCTGTATAAACAAGCATTTTGTATACTTTCTCAAAGTCACCAGGCACTGTGTTTATCTTTTACTAGCCATTGGGAGGACTAATGAGTAGTTGACCTTCAGAGCATACATTACCTTTCTCCAAGTCCTTTTCATCATAGATTATCATTTTATTTCAACTCCCTGCTCTCCTGAACCTGAAATAAAACACAGTACTTCCCTTTTAATTACACAGCAGCAGGACCAACACTCTACATAATTAGTTTGACGAGTCAATTAATCAAAAAAAAAAATCTAAATCAATACAGTGCCGGTGTTGTTCATATGCTGCATTATTTTGCAAATTCTTTGCTATTTTCAGTAACTGCTCATTAGGTTATTCTCAATGCTTCTTTTTAGAAATATTACTCAAGAGAGGCTACCATGCATTGTTATTTTTTTTAGTAATACAAGCTCCACGTATTAATGTTTTTTTTCAGTCACCACAAAAGCCATTTTAATTTTTTAACAAGTAATCAGATGCAGTTTAGTTTAGATGCTCAGCGTGGAAACGGGCCCTTCGGCCCACTGAGTCCATGCCGACCATCGATCACCTCTTCACACTTGTCCTTATGTTATCCCAGTTTCACATCCCACACGCTGGGGAAAATCTGACAGAAGCCAATGAACCGACGAACCTGCGCGTCTTTGGAATGTGGGAGGAAACGGGAGAGAACCCACACGGTCACAGGGAGAACGTGCAAACTCCACACCGGCACCATCCTTGGTCGGGATTGAACCTATGTCTCTGGCGCCGTGAGGCAGCACCTCTCCCGTTGCGCTGTGGCATTTTTCTTGTTCAAAAAATATTTTGAATAGGAATATCTTTAGTACATATAAAAGAAACTGCAGGTGCTGGAATCCTGAGACAAAACACAAAGACTAGCACGGTTCAGGCAGCGTCCGTGGAGGGAATGGACATACGACGTTACAAGTTGGGACCCTTCTTCAGACTAGCTGCCGGTTATTGATTTTATTATTGAGTGGCCACCAATGAGAGATGCAAATATGTATGACTCTTAATGTCTAAATTCACTCGAGGAAA